>CM076569.1:735578761-736017584 GCA_034641835.2 Pinus albicaulis
TCTCTGCAGCCCCACTGTCTGGTTCAGCAATGGCAGCATCCTCGGGAGGAGGGCTGCATCCCTCCTACCACAATATCACTAGCGGCGAGCATTCTATGAGACAACAACAACCATGAACTTCTCAGAAATAAATCACTCATATTTTAGGAGAGGAATGGCAAGCAAAAACCAAGGAACAATGTTTGCCAAGAGCGGTGAAGAAGCCAAGATTTGTTATACCTGCTTCTAAGTTGGATGAATACAGAGGATATATGAAGAATCATGCATTAATCTGTAAGTTTATTGGTATTTGGCCTACAGAAAAGGATTTGTTAAAATAGTAGGCCAAGGGTCACATTGATATGAAATTTGGGGCTAAATGTTTTTTTACAGTAATTTTTACGAGTTTATTAGATAAAGAATGCATTTTTGAGGGAGGGCCATATTTTTATAGCAATGTTGGGATTTTTCTTAGACAATGGGAGGAATGTTACAACCCAGAACAAGAGAAATTTATTGCTGCACCTGTCTGGGTCCGATTATTTGGGCTTCCCATGGATTTATGGGATCCATAAATTCTGGAAGGTATAGGAAATTATTTAGGCAATTTTGTTAAAATAGTAGAAACCACTTCTCGTGGAAGATATACTTATTTTTCTCAAATTTGTGTCTACATGAATATATCTAAGCCACTTCCTGAAATGATCGAATTGGAATATGAAGGAAAGATCTGGCTCCGGCTTCTTGATTATGAACATATCCCATTTCGCTGCCGGCACTGTCATGAGTATGGGCATTTGTATAAATCCTGCCCTCTCAATGTCCCAGAGCAACAACCCTCCCATCCGACTGTTTCAAATGATCAGACTCGTCTGAGTGGCGATAGTTTTGTTATCGTTACTAGTAAAAAATGGGCTAACCGAACTAGGAATGCTGGACCGAACTCGAACACAGTGTTGAACCCTCCAGGCCTGAAATTTGTAGCGAAACAGTATGATGTTTTACATGAATAAGGTAAACTGTTTGTTATCAAAGTGGTTGATGAAGGCATTGAGCATGGTCAACAGGAGGCCACTCAGAAAACTCTGTCATCAAAGTGAAAGGCAGCCCAAGAAAATGTTGAGAAAAAAGAGAGTACTTTTTTGGAACTCACACCTATGGAGGTGGAACAAAATAAAGATGACCTAAGTGCGGAGGAAATTTTTTTGAAACGACTCCTGTTTGAATGGAGGAATCTGGATGATAGATTCATTCCGACAGACCAGAAAAAACTATATAAGGAATCCTTTGAACATTATTTGACAGCTCAAGCCCACAAATAAGTACAGGAAATGGAACAAGCAGTAGGAAAGAAGGTTAATCCTCCACCCAAACAATCTAAAAAGTGCGGACGAAGAACCTTGTAGGAATCAATACAATTTTTTGGAGAAATGCTGATTAATACAGGAAAGATAATACCATTAACAACGATATTCCAACAACTACCTAAAGTTCCCTAATGAAAGTACTCTCTTGGAATATTAGAGGCCTTAATAGTAAAGGAGAAAAAAGATATCTGAAAGAAAGATTAAAAGTTGAGAAACCTCAGGTCATGTTAATACAACAAACAAAGGTGTCAGGGAAAAAGCTCCAATATATCCTTCAATCCTTTAGAATGCAATATGATGTAATGGCCATTGACTCTGTAGGTACGGCAGGGGGAATAGCCATTCTTTGGAATGCAGCTGAAATTGTAGCAGATGGATGGATGGGCCTTCCTAGAATTTTAACAGGAAACTTTCGGAAAATTGGATCAGAGGAAAAGATTCTCATATCGGTAGTTTATGGGCCTCCAATTCTAGGAGAATGAGCAGAGTTCTTACATAATATTAGGGCTTTGAGTAATATGCATCAAGAGAAATTTTGGCTTCTTGGGGGAGACTTTAACATGATTCTCAATTTATCAGAAAAAAGGGAGGAATCAAAAGAGAAGAACCAAAAATGGAGCTCTTCAAAGATTTATTAACTGATCTACGATTATTAGATATCCCCACGGTGAATGGAAAATTTAATTGAAATAACCGCCGTGGAGAACGTCATCAAGTTGCATCTCGGTTGAACCAATTCATTGCCTCAGAAGCTCTGGTAAGTCTAGATATTTATTATGAAGCAACTATTTTACCAACATTAGGATCAGATCATTGGCCGATTAGATTGGAAATCGATGTCAAAGCAACTCTGAAAAATAGGCCTTTTTGGTTTGAATTATTTTGGTTACGTGACCCAAGATTTCTAGAAAATGCTAAAAATTGGTGGATTTCAAATCAGATTACTAGCAGAAATAAGATGCATTCTTTTCAATTAAGATTAAAGAAACTAAAAGCAGAAATCAAATAGTGGAATCGAATAGAATTTGGTAATATCCATCAAGATCAGATAATATTAATAGAAAAGATGAAAGATATTCAACAAAGAATAATTCTATATGGGCGCACCGAAGAGTTAGCAACTGAAGAAGGTAATACACTCAGCCAGCAAGAAGAACGCCAGAAACAAGAAGAGATTTTATGGAAACAGAAATCATAGATTCAATGGTTAAAATAAGGTGAGCGAAATAAAAACTTTTTTCATAAGACAATGATACAGAGAAGGCAGCATAATAGAATCTTTTCTTTAAAAGTTGCAAATGGGGATCAATTGCTAAAACATGAGGATATGGAGAAGGAGCTGGTTTCCCATTTTAAAAATTTTCTTACAGAGTCTAATCATAATCGACAAGCAGCAATTGATAAAATAACTGCCCATATCCCTAGAGTGGTTACCAGGGACCAGAACCTAGCATTTCTACAGGAAATCAGTCTACAGGAAGTTGAAGAAGTAGTCATGAATCTGCCTAGGAATAAAGCCCCTGGTCTGGATGGGTTTACAAGTGAATTCTTCAAATCTTAATGGCATTTCATGAGTCAAGACATTTTAGAGTTAGTTGAAGAGTCTATAAGAAATAAGACTGTATATCTAGCCTTAAATGCCACCTTCTTAACTCTTATACCTAAACAGGAAAATTTTGATACTCCTATTGGCTTAAGGCCCATCGTTCTTTGTAATGTTATTTATAAAATTATCTCTTCATAATGGTGAATCGACTTAAACCTCTATTTCCCAGATTGATTGCCCTGGAACATACAGGTTTTGTAAAAGGCAGACAAATCTTGGACGAAATTGTGACCGCCCAGGAAGCAATACATTCCTTAAAAACTAAAAAACAGAAAGGAATGATAATCAAATTGGACTTGTCTAAAGCCTATGAACGCATCAATTGGAATTATTTGATCGAGGTTATGCAAGCATTTGGGTTCGATGACAGATGGCTTCAATGGCTGCGCTTTTTTGTTTCTTCTCCAAATTTCTCAATTTTACATAATGGCATCCCTACTCAACCATTTAATAGCTCCCGAGGCCTCCGTCAAGGAGATCCCTTATCTCCGTTTCTTTTCATTATAGCTGCAGAAGGCCTAGGTAGATTAATTAAGGCTCATCTTGCAGAAAGGAAGTTGCAGGGCTTAAAACTATGGGGACCAGACCTTCCTTTGACCCATCAGCAGTTCGTGGATGATATCCTGTTATTTTGTCAAGCGTCGGTGAAAGAATGCAAAGCTATTCTCTAGATCCTAGATACATTTATGGCAGCTTCAGGTACCCAAATAAATAATGAGAAATCTAATGTCTATTTCTTTAATTCTAATATTTCAACTCAAATTTTTTTAGCTAGAACTTTCGGCTTTAAAATTGTCTCTTTTCCAATGAAATATTTGGGCATGCTCTTAAATCCTGGTCTAGTAAGAAATGCATATTGGAAGGACCTCATTCTCCACATGGAGAAAAAAATTCATAATTGGGCATTCCGAGTTCTCAATGCCCCTGGTAGACTTATTATGTTAAAATCTGTGCTTCAATCCCTTCCACTTTACCAACTGTCTGGCAGAGCTTGTCCTAAAGGGATATGTAATCAATTGGTGAGTCTGTTCAAGAAATTTTTATGGCAAGGTGCGCAAGTCAATAGGAAGTGGGCTCTCATAACTTGGGATAAATTAGTCAAAATGAAATCTGTAGGAGGATTGGGACTTTGAGATCCTTTCATTCTGAATACTATAATGGGAGCTAAACTTTGGTGGAGATGGATTCAGGGTGGACATGACCTATGGAAGAGTATATGGGTCACTAAATATGATATGCCACACATAGTTTCAGGTAAATTGAAAGTTGATATAGTACCAAGAGGTTCATCAATTTGGAATCTGGCAGCAATGAACAGGCACTTAATTTGTTCACAAAGCTTTTGGGAAGTCAGGGAAGGTTTCACGACACTCTTTTGGGAAGATTCATGGAAACAAAGAGAGAAACTATTCAACAGGCTTATTCATAACTATTGGTGCCAGCAATAGAATAATCAGTGGAGGAAATGGAAAGATAAAATTCATTGGTTGGGAGCTTTGGACATGCAACAATGGGTAAAATTGGCTAAAGAACTCAAATCCAGGAAACTATGTCATGCAAATGGTTCAGATATTCTTCAATGGGGCTATCAGACAAAAGGAATGTTCACTATCAAAGAAGGATATCATATTCAATCCCAAAATGCTCAGCACAATGCACGAACACTATGGAAGAAAATTTGGGTATTGAAACATTGGCAAAAAGTAGAATATTTTCTATGGTTGTTAAGCCACCATAAGATTTTGACATGGGAAAATTTGCAGAAGCGAGGAATGTCTAGTCCATCTCGATGCTACCTATGTCATGCAGGAATCTAAACAATAGAACATCTTCTCAATACCTACTCAACGGTACAGACTCTCTGGCGACGTTTAGAACAACTATTCAGACAAACTGATAAAAATAATCAGAGTATCACGGAAACTATCCGAACTTGGCGAAAGGGAGGTTTTAAATGTCAACTACTGAAAAGAGCCTGGAAACTATCACTTAGGTTTCTCCTTTGGAATATATGGAAAGAAAGGAATCATAGGGTTTTTAGAAATGAAGAACAAACCATGACTCAGATCTGGCAATGATTAATAGAAAATATTCAGGAAACTATTTTAGTGGAAAGCTGGTCTGAGGAAGATTGGAAAGCTGAAGGTTTGGAAGCTCAAATGCTAGCCTATTTAAATTTAAAACCTCAAATGTTATATAAAAATATTTGGAAGTACAAACTACCACATCAAACACTAGAGGAAAAGTGGCAGGTCCCTCAACATGGATTTCTCAGACTCAATTATGATGTAGCATCAAAAGGAAACCCAGGTCAAGCAAGTACTGGAGGGATTTTTTGAAACTCTCAAGGGGAATTCTGTCGGATTTATGCCTCAAATTTGGGCTTTGCCACAAATAATGAAGGAGAACTAATGGCGGTAAAACAAGGCATACTTATTGCCATTAGAGAAAATTACTAATGAATTATTGTGGAGGGAGATTCTACAATGGTTACAGGTGTTCTCAATAAGTTACAGAAAGGGTCGCCTTGGGAGAAAATCACCAAAAGTTGGCGAACAACAGCTCTCATTTAGGAAATAAGCATGCTGATTAAAGACATCCAGTATTTGATTCCAAATCACATTCGCAGACAAGGAAATGAGGCGGCAGATTATTTAGCTAATTGGGGCTGTAAAAACTCAAATAGATCTATGGAGGCTCGACCAACAGATGCAATCTGGAACATTAAGTTACACTCCCTTCAAATTATTTTGCAAAAGGATCTCAGAGACAATGTAGAGCAATGATCCCCCGACCAGGGTGCGCATCGTTCAAGGTTATCAATAGAAACCGAATGACAAGTGGGTGGTATCCGTCAATCCTGTTTTTATTACTCATGATGCGGAAGTACTCACCGCGCTCATGGCAGCATGTGGAAGATAGGGGATTAATGCAGTTTATGGGAAGACAGCCTGTGCTGTCAGGCAGGTAAGGGAATGTTCTGGTGACGACAGGTTATTTGAATTGGCAATTTCAATATGCCATGCATTGTTCAACTAGAGTAGAAAATCTGAGGAGGTGCAGGAGGACGACGACAACCATACCCTGCATCAGACAAGCTACTTTGCTGGGGTATGTATTCATCATTCTTCTGTCTATGCTCGTTGATATTTTCTGGGCTATGTATTGCTCGGGGATAGTTTCATTTACTTGGTTTAAACCGGGAGATCATGGGTTTTTCTTTCCCATTTTAAGCCATGTATACCCTTGTTTTCATGACCCTTGTCACCTTTACTGCAATTCTTCTGTTCTGGTAATTCTTCTGTCCAGGGCACTCCATGTTCGAAATTCTGGCGTCGGGTGGGTTGAAATTACAAGGTCTATTCTGTATGGGAGCTGTTGGGTTTGTTGGGTTATTTAGTCCTTAGTTTATCTTGGCATTGTGTGGGTTGGAATTATGGTTTCTCTCTGGCATGGGCACTGTTGGGTTTGTTGGGTTATTCAGTTCACCGTTAATTTTGATGTTGTGTCGCATCTTTGGCATGTGAGTTTCATTCCTGTTGTCAATGGTATTTGGTGGACAGATATGTATGTCCAGTTCTATGCAGAAATAACCTGGGGCCCTAGTAACCCGTTGTGGATTTGGAAGCCTCCTTTTAAGCGGGTTTGTATTTTGACCTATCGTCACCCCTTTGTAATGTCGACTCATAGTGTCTGCTTATCCTTGTCTGTTTTCTGTGGTATCGTGTCCTCCATTTATTTCTGGGTCGTCTGTCTCTGGGATTGGGTTAACTGTTTTCAATTGACTCCTTTTCGAGGAAGAAACATGTCTTCTACGCTCAACGGAAATCTGCTAGACCCAACTGGTAATTTTGTTGATAGAGTCCAAAATTTAATGGTTTGTTATTTCTTGTCTCTATTCATTCTTAGGCCAGTCTTCATCATGGTCAAGAGACAGACTCGTAACCCCATAGCCTTTAATCCTGATAAAGGAAAACAGAAGCAGGTACAGCCTGAAGTTAGCCTCAGGAAAAGAGGAAGGAAGACGAGACAAGAGGTTTTACAAAAACCTCTCTGAAAATTATGTTATTGGAAATTCTTCTAATGTCAGACAGGAAATTCAAGGATGGGAGCGAGAAATTCAAACTGATGAAGAAGATAATGTTGCTGAAGCAGAAATGATAGATTTCATCACAGATCCTAGCAATACCCGTGGTCGTTTATCACTGTTTCATCAAAAAATTCATACTTACTGGATTGTAAAATGCCTCTTGGCTAAAGCTATGCAGAGTTTTCCCCCTCATCAAGAGAAGATTGAACCACGAGTAGTGGATTTGTTACAAGATATTGATAATCAGTTGAACCACATCAAAATCACTCAGTATCAGGCTACTAATCATATCAGTAGAATTGATGATCGTGTAGGCAGAATTGAGAAACAACTCCAACAGTTGCAACAAGTGGATATGCCTGGATCCACAGCAAAAGATCCAACACCTATTGACTCCTATGATGGATAGCAGTTTTAGAGTTTACTCATGTTTATCATATGCATTTTTGTTTTTTGTAAGGACATATACCACTCCATAGACTTGTAGATAATCAAGTAAATAGTCAGTTAGTTAATGAAGTACATGGTCGAATGAAACTATTTCAATTTTGGATGGCTTTTAACGCTCTAAGGTGGCCAACATACCTAGTTTCCTACGGGCAGGTTGAGGCCACAGACTAAATTTTATTTTTGTAACCTGCTTTCAAATTATAAATAGAAAAACATCGAGGCACTACCAAATTGACAAAAAAAGAAAACTCTTAACAAGTCAGCATTGTTGGACTCACAACATTCCACCACATAGCACATCGACTATCAATTATTCACATATCATTCAGTAGTTCCATGATCCACCACCATAACTTTAATACCACTTGTTACTTTTATGCCTACAATATACTTCAACGAAGCTTGTAATATACATTCGACTAAAATTGAAAAACAGTAAAAATGATTTCAAACAACATAATTCAAGTAAAAAATCATTTTTAATGTTAACAATTGTGGAAATTTTCATACTTAGATTAACACAACCACAAATTACACAAAAACAAATTTGTAACACAAGGTCAATAAATTCCAGAAAGCCAAAAGGTTATAACTTTCCACTAACAAAGAAAAATGTTATAAATTTCTACTAACAAAGAAAATGAACTTAAAAAAAAATATTTTTGTCACCTCTCAACATACTACACATCCTTTGCAAAAATGCAGAAAAAAATAAAAGAAATATCGAATGAAAAATAAACTTCTTGTAAAAACATGTTAGTATTAAAAAAATACAATATACACACCCCAAAAGAATATCAAAACACCCACTACTCCAAACAAGAAGCCAACTTCTGCAATGATGCTGAATCTATGAAATAAAATAATATATATATATCAAAACATCCACTATTCCAAACAAGGAGCTAGCTACTGCAATGATGTTGAATCTATGAAATTATTAGAGCTTAGTATTGTTTCTTATTAAATATTTCTTTCATTATCCATCACAAAAAAAACAATAATATCCACTCCAACTGATATTAAAAGATTTCTTTCATTATTGCATAAAAAGAAATAATCTCCATCATAAAAAGTCATTAACTTTGGCATATAAGAGTATTAAAAGCATTGAAATGATAAATAATTTTGTACCTTCATATGTAGAATGTTAAGTTTCGTCTTGAAGTATGTTTTTTTTTCATGGAATTTATCATATAGAGGCCCTTGAGTCTACCTCATAGGACTAAAGTTGTTTCCCCTCCAATAATATTCAAAAGGACATCATCTTCCAATAACAAATGAATAGTGTTGAGGGCTCTCACATTTAAATCACCCCGCCTTCATTAGACATACCTACCATTTTATTTCACTTACCATCCAAGGCCTTTTTCAATCCCTTTTGCACCAACAAATCGCTTCCATAGCACAAAACTATTTTAAATATTAAATATCTCCACCCTGAAATTTGTATTCATTATATTTTCCATTCTTTACATACAGGCTCCTTTTGACTCATATGACTTAGGCTAGTGCTAATTTGGACTAATACACAAAAGGGACTTGGAAAATTTTCCCACTAAAAGCCATGTATTGCCTATCAAAATGCACAACTACACTACTTGAGCAACATGATTATCTGTAGATGATCTCATTTTCTTTTAACAACAAATTATTTCACTATGGTTATCAACTACATTATATCTCTTTTAACTTTTCATATTACCAACCTTGTGATTCAAAGAGAAATCTATAGAATTGTTATGACAACTAAGAAATACTATATATCCATCAATTGTGAATTCCTTTAACAATAGTAGTGACATGTTTAGTCACCCAACATTCATAGAAAATTATCCACCACCAAGAAATTTAGAGAGGAGTGAATCAGGTTGCCTTCGACCTAGTGGAGCTATATGTAGTACATAAATTGGAAGCAAAAAGCATAGAATTTGTGTCTAACAAACAAGGTTGGATGTATCCTCTTTGAACTATATAATAACTCTTAACAAGTCAGCATTGTTGGACTCACAACATTCCACCACATAGCACATCAACTATCAATTATTCACATAGTTCCATGATCCACCACCATAACTTTAATACCACTTGCTACTTTTATGCCGACAATATACTTCAATGAAGCTAGTTCGACTAAAATTGCAAAACAGTAAAAATGATTTGAAACAACATAATTCAAGTAAAAAATCATTTTTGATATTAACAATTGTGGAAATTTTCATACTTAGATTAACACAACCAGAAATTACACAAAAACAAATTTGTAACACTACGTCAATAAATTCCAGAAAGCCAAAAGGTTATAACTTTCCACTAACATAGAAAAAGGTTATAAGTTTCCACTAACAAAGAAAATAAACCTAAAAAAAATTGTTGTCACCTCTCAACATACTACACATCCTTTGCAAAAATGCAGAAAAGAAATATCAAATGAAAAATAAACTTCCTGTAAAAACATGTTAGTATTCAAAAAAATACAATATACACACCCCAAAAGAATATCAAAACACCCACTACTCCAAACAAGAAGCCAGCTACCGCAATGATGCTGAATCTATGAAATAAAATAATATATATATCAAAACACCCACTACTCCAAACAAGAAGCCAGCTACCGCAATGATGCTGAATCTATGAAATATAATAATATATATATCAAAACATCCACTACTCCAAACAAGGAACTAGCAACTGCAATGGTGCTGAATCTATGAAATTATTAGAGCTTAGTATTGTTTCTTATTAAATATTTCTTTCATTATCCATCACAAAAAAACAATAATCTCCACTCCAACTGATATTAAAAGATTTCTTTCATTATTGCATAAAAAGAAATAATCTCCACTCCAACTAATATTAAAAGAACTTTCAGTTGTCACTCTTTGGATATTGTTCTAACCTCAATTTCATTTCCCATGTTCTGTAACAGTCCAAGAACAAAGTTCTGAGCATTCTATATGATACATTCTGCATTCCCACTTTTAATATAAAAATGAGCATTTACCTATATTATGAAACGCTTCCATTTACCCTGTTTCTGTGCCATTATCCATATCAAATATATAATTGAAGGATCCATTGACAGATATGATCAACTCCAGTTTATGGAGATGCTATTGGATCGAGGGGTGATGTAATGATATTTTTTAAGTTTATTTCCCTAGAGACAATATGCTATGGTTCGAGTGAAAAATCTTTGAGCAGAAGATACTACAGTCTAACATAGCTTAAAATCGTTTTCTCTACCTTCTACAATATTTTGCCATCAATCTGACTAGCAATATGCCAGGGTTCAGAGTAAAAAATATTCGAGCAGAATATACAAAATTTAATAATTTTCTCCCTTCTAAAATATTTTTTTACCAATATTTTTTCACCATCTGACTAGCTCTGGCAATGCCAAAAGAGGTTCACGAGTGAGGATCAAATCTGTTATTTTTATAAGACAATGTTATTTTTATTTTTCTAAGGCAATATGCTAGGGTTCAAATTAAAAAGAAGCTTTGAGCATGCGAACATACATACTATAATTATATAGACTTTAATTGTATTGTAGATTTTAGAATAAGGTTAATTTTTTTAAATGCAGTCAAATTTTGAAATGTTCCCTAAATTTATCATCTAGATATAGATGGTTATTATTTTCTCACGTTCTACTTATGTTCTAAGTGCATTCCTAATCTTGTAAAAAAATGTACAGTAGGGAAAATGATAACATTAAAAATATCATTAAAAAATATTTGGCAGAAATGTGCAAGAATGAAATTTTATAGAAATGAAATTTGTTACACATATAATCTGTTGGAAAAAATCTTACACTTAAGAGGAAAATAGGAATATTGTGCATCTCGGTAAACAGATGATAAAAACAAATGTGGTCTTTCACTTGCGAAAATGCTGGAAGATAGCATTCGACACATTAGACGAGTATTTTGAAAGTATAAACTTAATGCTAACAGTTGGCTTCAATGGGGATATTGTCTCTCGCAGTAAAGAACACACTAACCATGTGCCCATCTCCCAACAAGTAACCGTGGAACCTGTAAATTCTACCACACTGAAGTTCATACTGAAACTGCAAACTGAAAATGCCCTGCTGCAAACCAAAATCTAAAACTGGAAAGTTAAGATGCACAAATTTTGGTAGCATAACTGTAAAATATTTACAATATCTAAGAGTTTTATTTACAAAACATAATTAAAATCCTATCTTTCTAGCTATTTGGATCTCTATTTCTCATTCAAAGCATTTTAAAATTGTTGTTCGTATCCTCTGTTAATATTAGGGGAAAAGGACGAGTCATAGCTGAAGGGTAAGACTGAAACTTTTGATACAC
Organism: Pinus albicaulis; assembly: GCA_034641835.2. Lineage (NCBI taxonomy): Eukaryota > Viridiplantae > Streptophyta > Pinopsida > Pinales > Pinaceae > Pinus > Pinus albicaulis. The sequence continues at coordinate 735,590,591 of CM076569.1, forward strand.
ATTATAGGCTTCATATATGGAATTGTAACTGGTATTCCTTCTTTGTAGCAAAACTGATACATGTATCTGTGAATTCTGTTGAAACTGTGCAATTGTATTGTGTAATTATTTATACTCTTTAAGGCCTTTCTTTCTTGTGTACTCATATTTTCTGCTCTCCTTTAGCTACAAAAATTTTATCACATATTACCATAACATATCGAAAATAAAATAACTCTAAAAAAGATAAAATGGAGCATGCCAAAATGATGATGTAAATTTAGGGTTTTTAAAACAAAATTAGGGTTTTATATAGTGCCTTGTGAATGAGGCAACTTTATCATTCTTCCATAACTTCTGCACCTTGAGCAAGGGGGGTTAACTTGTCTTGGCTTCACGCCATCCTTCTATTACCCTTACGCTAGCTTTTAGATCTCCTTTAGCTTTCACATTCTCTTTTTCATCAATTATCACTAATTACTTTAGCTTATGATTAATTTTTTTCTTAAAACTAAGTCCTTATTTATTTTTAGGACGAGTATGGGGTCTCCTATGGTAAACCCTAGGCTCTATTTTTGTGTCTTGATCCCCTATTTCGATACTCTACTTTCCTTTCTCTTCTGCTTCATTTTTTACTTCATTTTTTTCTAACATTTGTGTCTTTTGTCTTCTTGTTCTTTTTTCATAGACCTTAATCTTTGGTTCTTTTACAAGGTTTTTCTCAACAGGAACATGACTAGATTCAACCTCTTTTTCGGGGGCTAGGGTTTCAACAAGAGTTTTAGCCTTACCTTTTCTTGGTCTTCTGGGTGCACGGTTTCACCATGTCCTAGATTTCCTTAAGGTTTGTATTTTCTTATGTAACTCATGTATATACAATATTTTAATCAGACCATGGTGACATATATCATGAGGTAACGGTTATGGTTTGTTTATGGATTTTGTGGACATTTTAAACAGACTTTGATGTGAGAAATAAGGTAAGGTCATCTTTCCAAAAACAACTAAATGACATAAAAACCTCATGTGGTAAAGGTAAATTTTGGAATACCTTCCTTCGCATGTAAAAAAGAGTTATAGAATCTTTAGAAAGTTAGACCATTCAGGGTTCAACATCTCGAGAAGGATTTACATGCTCCAATGCTCCAATAAGGGTTTAGATAAAATATGAACAAAATTGAAAAAGAAGGAGATGTAGCTCACAAGTGAGGCCTGCACCTGGAGACTACACTCAGAACTGAGAGATCACTCTCGTACACTCTACGTTCATGAATGAAAGATTACATCATTAAGTACAATACTAGAAGTTAGGAAGTTGCAACCAAACCCCTAAACTCTAGGAACAAATCCTAAACTAAGGAGATACGTTACAACTTATGTAACCTTTTCTCCATTAATACAAAATAATATAATTATTTTCAAATCCCCCCCTTATTGGAGAAAGGATTGTCTTGAACTCCTAGCATCCTTCTAAACAATTCAAACTTCACGCGTGCAAGAGGCTTTGTAAAAATATCAGCCATATTGTCACAAGTTTTACAATATTCAACAATAATTTCTTTTGATTGTAGTTTCTCTCTGACAAAGTGGAACTGAGTGTCTATATGTTTGGTGTTTTTATGAAACACTGGATTGTATGTTAATTTAATAGTGCTCTGGTTGTCGCATTTATGGAAGTAGAGTTCTTTTGTTCTTCTCCTACATCATTGAGAAGCCTTCTCAACCAGATCGCTTCACACGTTGCTGCACACAATGCTTGATACTCAGCTTCACATGAAGACAGTGCTACAGTACTCTACTTCTTGCTGCTCCATGCTATGACCCTGGATCCTATGCTGAATGCGTAACCTGTGATAGACCTTCGATCATCCAGGTTACCTGCCCAGTCTGAATTTGAAAAACCTGCTAGAATAACATCAGATGTGTCAGTGTATAAAATGCCATAATTAATAGTACCACAAAGATACCTCAACACGCTTTTTGTTGCTACCCAGTGACTTTCAAGTGGTTTTGACATGAGTTGGCTCAATACACTAACAAAGTATGCCAAGTCAGGTTTGGTTGTTGTAAGATATATCAAGCTGCTAACCAGCTGTCTGTACATTGTGGCATCAACCTCCTTAGTGCCATCATCACTACACAACTTCAAATTCTGCTGCAAAGGTGTCGCTGCTGATCTACACTGATCCATACCAAACTTTTCCAACAGATTTCTGGCATACTTCCCTTGTGTAAGAAAAGTTTGCCCAGTATCTCTCCATACTTCTAATCCCAGACAGTAATGGAGGCTTCCGAGATCTTTCATTTCAAAAACTTGTTCCATAAGCCTTTTGATTCCTCTGATTAAATCATCTGCATCTCCTGTTATGATCATGTCATCTATATACAAAGAAATCAGAATAATCTGCCCCTGCTTATTGTACTTGGTATACAAATTTGGGTCATTTAAACTTCTATGGAAACCATACTCTAAAAAGAAAGAATCAACCTTTTCGTACCAAGACCTGGGCGCTTGCTTTAAGCCATATAAAGCCTTTTTCAATCTGCAAAAAAGATGTTCCTGCCCCTGCTTTACAAACCCTTCTGGCTGTACTAAGTAAATTTCCTCTTTTAACTCACCATTTAAAAATGCCGATTTGACATCAAGCTGGTGTAGCTCCCAATTATGTTTAGTAGCTAAAGAAATAAGCATTCTGATTGTATTTAACTTTGCTACAGGTGCAAAGGTATCATCAAAATCTATACCTTCCTGCTGTGAGTACCCCTTTGCAACCAACCTAGCTTTTAGTTTTTCAATACTTCCATTTGCATTCATTTTTGGTTTAAATAGCCATTTACATCCTATGGGTGTTTTATTCTTAGGCAGTTCAACTAAGTCCCGAGTGTCATTTCTAAGAATAGATTCTATCTCTTCATTCATTGCAGCTCTCCACTCCTTAAATTGACTAGCTTCTTTGTAATTAGTGGGCTCTACAATGTTCAAAACATTTGACATCAAAGCATAGTATTTCAATTTTAATGGTATTTGAGTCTTCCTACTTGATCTCCTTAGTAGGGGACTTACCTCAAATTTGTTTTCTTCAACTCTAATTGGGCTTGCATTATCACCTTCTTGTTGTTCTTCTTTTTGCTTTTGTTTCTGCTCCAGCTCTCTTTCATCCTCGTTCCTTTCATCCATCAACAATGGAATGTGCCAATCATCACCAATGTCATCTTTCCCTTCTTGAACCTGTTCATGAAATACTACATCCCTGCTTGCAAATATCTTACGAGACTCAGGATTGAACAACTTATAAGCTTTAAATTCTGTGCCATAACCAACAAAGATGCATTTAACAGCTTTGGGTATATGGGCAAATGCTTTTGACCCAAATACTCTTAGATGGTTTACTGCTGGTTTGATTCCATATAGAGCTTCAAAAGGAGTTTTGAAGCCAAGATACCTGGTAGGACTTCTGTTCTTTAAATATACAGCAGTATTAATAGCCTCTGCCCAAAAACTATTAGATAGACCCTTACCTTGTAACATGCTCCTTGCGCATTCCACTAAGGTTCTGTTCTTACGCTCTGCAACTCCATTCTGTTGTGGTGTTTGTGGCACTGTAAACTGCTGTACAATCCCGTGAGATTTGCAGAATTTCATGAATTCCCCTAACTTGTATTCTCCCCCTTGATCAGATCGGAGAATTTTTATACTCTTACCAAACTGTTTTTCCACCAAGGTTTTAAATTCTATAAAGCACTGGAAAGTCTGACTTTTCTTACTTAAAAAATAAACCCATGAATATCTAGTGCAGTCATCAGTAAATAACATAAAATAATATGCTCCACCTAGCGACCTTGTCTGCATAGGTCCGCATATATCAGTGTGCACTAGTTCTAAAATATCTGTTTCCTTCCTCCTATCATGCACAGGAAACTATTCTCTATGCATTTTACCTAAGGCACAACCATCACAATTTAACTGAGTATTACGAAAGATAGGGAGCCCCTCACCATACCTTTTCTCTGCAATAACATGAGGTCCTGCAAATTCAAATGACCGAATCTCTGATGCCAGAGTTGTTTGGCTGTCGATCCACCTACAACCATGGCTCGCTTTGATATACTCTTTACATCCAGTCTGTATAGGCTTCCAACGCGCACGCCTGTTGCAACAATTTCTTTCCTGCAATCCTTTATGACACAATGAGTCTTGAAGAACTCGACTTGCATATCTTGATCAGTTATCATGGATACATATATCAGATTTTTCTTAATTCCAGGTACATATAAACATTTTTAAGATGACTGATTTTTCCATTTGGTAACTTGACTGGAATAACCCCATAACCTCTAATCTCATATCCACTATCATCTCCTAAATAAATCTTTGATCCATATGTACTTTCTTCAAGACTTTCAAAAAATTCCTTTTTACCTGTCATGTGAGAGGATGCTCCGGAATCGACATACCAGATGTCGTCCTCATTAGATGCTGAAAGGGCACAGTCGAATGTGAACAATCGAAATTCATGACTGAAATCTTCATCTACATGTTCTTCAACATCTTCTTCAACGAAGTATCCTCTGTGTTTTACGATTTCCAGCTTCCTCTTTGCATCATCAGCCTGCTTCTTAAAGCTTACATTCTGTACATGACCCTTCTTTCCACAATAATAACATTTCTTTACAGGATTATTTGCAAGCATACCTTTATACGGACTCTTCTGCGATGTACCTCCTTTCTGCTGCAGTTGCGACTGTGATTGCTGTTGTGGCTGCTTCCCTCTAAAAGATCGTTGTTTTGCCATCAGCGCAAGATCATCACTCCGGGGGTTCAAGTTCTGCCGCCGCTCCTCCTCTTGCAGCAAGATCCTTGTCAGATCTTCAAATGAAGGCACTTTCTCCCTTGCCGCCAATCCAGTGATGAACATTTGAAATTCATCTCGCATCCTGTTCATTGTAATTGTTATGAGATCGGAGTCAGACACCTTCTCCCCGATGTCCCCCAATCCGTCTTTCACATCTCTAATTCGCGCGATAAATGCAGCAGCGGTCTCACTTTCGTCCATCTTCATTGAGAACAATTTGTTTTTGAGTACCATAATTCAACTTGTATTCTGGGTTTGATACAACCTTTTGATAGTCGTCCAGATCTCTGCGGATGTTTTACAGTCTCTGATGTGAGGGATAATGTTGTCCTTTACGGACATCTTCAGCAAAACTTTCGCCTTGTTCTCTCGTTTATCCCATTCTTTCTCCTGTGTCCCTATGTTCAAATTCGGCCTCTGCTCATCACCTGTAAATATGGACCAAGCATTCGCACCCTCAAGCAAGGTTTGAATCTTAAACTTCTAGTTTGTGAAGTTAGATCCATCGATTTTGCCAGACTCGTGGAGATAAGATTCCATTGTATTACTCATCTTAATCTAGAAGCAAATGAATCTACCCAACAGTAAAAAAAAATCAATACCTGTCAAATCCTAACTCCCGATCTGCCACTTTTCTGCCACTGATCTGCTGGTCTGCTGATCCACCCACTGTATCTTCGATATAGATCCAACAAAATCTGCAATTCAATCTCACTCCGATGAGCAAATTTGTTGTTTTTCAATACAGCCACAAAACCGATCTGATCAAAACTGATCCGATCTGCCTCTCCCGGATAGATCTGCAACTTCTCCGATCTGCTTTTCTGAAAATTGTCAAATGAAGATGAGGCTTCCCGCAGATCCCCTTGAAGGTGAGTTGGCACCCTCCCGAGCGAAAAATCCGCGCCTAGATGAAAATGATGTAAGGAAAAACACTTGGCGCGATTTTTTTCATGCGATTCCGTGCCAATCTGGTATTTTGGCACGATGGCGTGATTAATGGCCGAACAGACGCGCCAGTTGCGCTTCCTGGCGCAACTGTCAGCGCGAAAAGTGCGCCAACCTCCTTCTATTCAGAAAATTAAAAAAAAATCTGAGTCCGAGCCAGGTGTTCTGCAGTCCACCTGCTCAATTGAGCACAAAGCTCTCGTGTACACGCGGCCACAAAGGCACTCAAGCCACAAAGGCGATTCTGCCACAAAGGCAAGCTGGCCACAAAGGCACTTCAGCCACAAAGGCGATAAAAAATCAGGCTCACCCAATCTGAGCTCTGATACCAAGATAAAATATGAACAGAATTGAAAAAGAAGGAGATGTAGCTCACAGGTGAGGCCTGCACCTAGAGACTACACTCAGAACTGAGAGATCACTCTCGTACACTCTACGTTCATGAATGAAAGATTACATCATTAAGTACAATACTAGAAGTTAGGAAGTTGCAACCAAACCCCTAAACTCTAGGAACAAATCCTAAACTAAGGAGATACATTACAACTTATGTAACCTTTTCTCCATTAATACAAAATAATATAATTATTTTCAACTGGTTCCGATGCTCTCCTTTTAGGAAGAAGTTAAGATCCACATTCTGCATCATTCGTTTATTGAACCGCTTCTCACCCTCCATAGGAAACCTTGTGGCTTCTGCTATTGAATATTCAGTGATTGCAAACTCCATTTTTCTTATCTAAGATTTTTTGCCATCAAAAGAGTGAATAAAATCATAACACCAACTCACATTGTAACCATCAAACAGCTGGAAAATCGATCCCATCCCGCATTTATGAATAAAGGTGCAACTTCACAGACCTCGAACAATACTCCATCTAGTTCAATTCCTCTCACATGACCTGAGTTTCTCATTGCTTAACTAAGAAAAATTGAGCACTCTGCCACGCGCTACCAAAAATTTCCATCCATTTTATTGTGTGCTCCCAGTGAGTCATCTAGGTTTGATGGAAATGGTTGATTTGCTCAAAATTGTGGTTTTAACCATGTTTCTTTCCAAACCCGTTTTAACTTTTTGAAACTTTCTCAAACCATCACATAAAGTCATATCATAGGTTAAATTTCATCAAAAACTTTTTAATGGTTTAAAATGACCCAAGTGATAGTTATAAAACTTTGTTTTTTTTTAAAATTTGCAGGCCCTATGAAAATATTTTGTAGTGAAGACTATAGGCGCTACGAAAATATTTAGTAGCCCCACTTGTTTTTAGCATCCGATTGGTGCAAGACTTCGGTTAAAAAAATTTGGCATGACATAAACAACTTTCTTAACATGCTTTTTTAACTCTTATTCCACATTTTCACATCAAAATTTTACCTAATCTTACACTTAACTTTGCTTGTAATAAAAATCTTAATTGATTTTCAAAACATTTTGACCCTTTCTTGAAAGTATATAACCATAGTATTAACAGAATCTGTGTGAAAACTTTCCGAATGCAATGACAAACAAGTTGTCTCTAATTGTATCAACAGAGATCAAAAGGACAAAAGAAGCATTGGTGTTAGAGAAACTTTGCCAAGAAAAGTTGCTGCGTTCTTCTCAGTTGGCTACCCCCACAAAGCAAAGAGCCCAACAAAATTATATAACGTGAATGGTAAGTGAAATAGCAACCTTGATATAGGCTCAAAACAATAATAGCATGCACGTTGGTGGACTTAGGGCCCACTGTGAGAGTCAATTTTGCAGATAATATTGTATTAAATTGATATGATTTTATCTTAATTGTTAAATATATTAAATGAATTTCATCTTAATTATCATTGTCTTAAGTGGCCATGGTATTAAATATAAAATTTGGTATTAAAATTTTTCTTTCTCAAACTGTATTTTCCTAAATAGCCCTCAGGCAGCGCTGGCATCCCTGGCATCAAGATCTCTACCACAATCCGGTTGCTCGCTGCGAAGACGCTGGTCATTCAGAGGAGTCGTGATGAAGACGACATTGAGATTTCTAGAGGAGAGAAGTTGGCAGAGTCGCATGAAGAATATAATGTGGCCCTGTGCAAGAAACGGGAACGCTACAACGTCAATATTTCCTTCCACAATTGTATCAATTTTTCAGCGGGCACACTGCAAGCACTCAATTTTCTAATATTTGCAGTCTGTAGGATGGGATTTCGTCCACATGAATGTCATTGAATCGCGTAGACAAATGCCTTATTGAATGGTAGGTTGACTAGTGGTTGATCGTGCAATTTTTCAAAGGAATCATTTTTCGTGTAGATAAGAGGTGTGTAGATAAGAGTTGTTAGCTTCCATTTCAATGAAAGCGTCAATTTTCCTTATAATTCAAAGCAAACATTTTGCCAAAAGCGGAAAGATGACAGCTTTTTATTTTATTTTAAAATAATTGCAACATGTGCAAATATATGACAACTTATTTTATTTTAAATTGAAAACTTATTATAATATTGATTCAGTTTCCTAAATATAATAGTAAAATTTGATAAAGTCTTTTATCAGGTTCTTTTGGATTTTTGGCTAAAATCATGTGGATTGCATATTGACTCTGCAATCAACACCAAGATTCCAGAGTTAGATCATTAATTATGTTTTTTCTTCTGAAAAAACAATGTTTAACGTTGAGATTGAAAAAGTAAACAAATTTTCAAAAATATTAATGTTAAAACTTACATTAAAATCTTAAACTTATAATTTAATGGCAAAATTTATATTAAAATCTTAAACATTATAATTAAATGCCAAAATTTGTATTAAAATCTTAAACAATATAAATTATATTGATATTGTTTACTTGAATTATAATACAACAATTGAAATTGAGATTGAGATTCTTTGGAGAAACAATCCGCAATCTTATTGAGCTCCCTAAACCATGTGAGAAGGATATAGGTTCAAAAGATAATTTCAAAAAAAAGATGCTATTCAACCAGACCGACAGAGAAGGATTGGATAAAACTAATTAATTATATCTTTACATTTACTTGAGTGGAAATGAAAAACCATTGATTAGATGGCAATACTATGAAAATATCATGGTAATACAAATGAAAGTTGGCATTGGAGATATAACCGGGTGAAGTATAGAAAAAGGTGTCAAATAAAAATTTGAGAAATATGAAAAAATAGATCAAATAATGGATTTTATAGTTGATATAGTTGCGAGTCATGATATCCCTCCGTAATGTGCTAACTGGTTTCATTTGTCTAATACCCATCACCATATCCCACGACACAATTACATGTGAAGCTTGTTGCACTCTACCTATATGAAATAGTTTCTCATTCCATATAGCTGCTATTAGTGATATCCATTGGTAAACAACTAACTAGTTTCAAATGTTCAATACTCTCACTTTTGTATGGAAAATTTTAGGAGCTAATATTCGCAGGTAGGTTAATTTTCTATGATTTTTCTAAAAAAAATTAGCCAATCGCAAACATTAAAAAGAGTATATGTATAAAATCATTATAAATTTCAAAATAATTTTCCATCCTTAAAATTTCACCTGTACCTCTATCTTAAAAGTTTAATAAATTTAGAATACATCTTGGTAAATATTAATGACTTATTATCTTAAATTATCAATTAATTAACCACTATCTCATTTAAAATCACTTTTTAAGAAAGTGAAATGAGCATCAAAATTGTTTATATTTGCTCCTTAAAAATAATGTAATATATATATTATATATAATATAAATTAAAAAAATAAAATAATTAAATTTTCTTTAAAATAAATTATTAAAATTTTGATAAATATTATAATATATGAATTATATATAATAAAAAATAAAAAATTAAAACAATTATATAAAATAAATTATTAAAATTTTGATAAATATTATAATATATGAATTATATATAATAAAAAATTAAAAATTAAAACAATTATATAGACAATTTAAAAAAAAATAAAAATAAAGAATTAACAAATTTAAAATAAACTAAATAATTTTAATTTAATATTAATCATATACATCGTATTTCAAAATATAATTAAATAACAAAAAATATTTATAATTTTTTTAATTTTTCAAAATAAATTATCTAATATTATTTAATTATTTTAAACCCAAATAATATCAATAATGATATTATGTATTTAATGATAAAAATTAATAATATTATATTAAAATTTAAAACCATATATATATAATTAAAATTTAAAATTCACTCATAACTGGTAGAAGGAGTAGGGGTGCTTTGTGATCGTAGGGAAGTTAAAGTTATAGTGTGTATTTGCGGGGTTAAGGATACATGGAAAACAATCAAATTAAACGTTATTCTCTCTTCCAAAGATTCTTTTAGCCAAAGACAATGAAGCCACTATTTTTGGAGACTTTTTCCCAATTATGCATTTCAAGGACTCTTTTTCCAAGGACAAAACATAGTATTATGAAATTAGTTTTTGTTCAATAAAATATTTTCATATTCTTTATCATCTCAATAAAGATATAGACTTATATGCTAACAAAGGGTGTGTCCGTAGCGGTATGGTTTAGTGGTCAGCGAACACACTGTTAAGGCATTTGTGCTGTTAAGCAGGTCACAAGTTCGACCCTAAGAGGTCATAGTGGTAGTCGGGGGGTTTGACCCCGCACCTCGCGTGTGAAATTTGTTTGATGTTGCCAATTCCTCTAACTTACAAAAAAATAAATAAATGTAAATTAAAACCTACAAATTTAAAAATCAATATCTAAATTAGGGCTTCTCCTATTCTTTTGAGCTAAATAGATTAACATTGCACACTGATGAAGGATTGCATTACTAATCAATTATAGTATGACACATAAATTTTATTTTTTCGTGGGTCTATTTTGTAAAGCATATACTTACCAAACTCAATTTTTATTCTCTAGTTTAAAGTCCCTCTAGACAGATTTGTAATTTTAATAGATAAAAGAGATGAAGAATTTTTTTTAAAGATATAATTATGTATTATTTAATATATTTGACTTTCATATACAATATAAAATTCTTAAATATGTGTTATTTATATTAGCTTTCATGGCTCTCAACAGGGGCTACATGTGGCCTTACACTAATACCTCCCATCCCCCTTTTGTCCAAGTCACACACATGTAGAGTATTATTTTATTCAATTTAAAAATAATTATAAAATGTTATTATTAAAATATTGAAAGAATTTACAATATATTTTTAATTTAAATTAATAATATGAATGCGAAATTTCACTAATTTAAATTAATAATATGAATATGAAATTTCACTTAAATTTCAAGATTGTTAATGACATTATTTGAAGATATATGTATACAATTTAAATATAAATGCTTTTAAAATTTTCAATCATTCATTTTATTAATGTTTGATATTTTTATTTTCACTTATTTTTCATTAATCAAATGGTTTATATTCTTATTTCCACTCATTTTTCAACAATCAAATGGTTTTTTTTGTATTTAGTTGTCTTTAAAAACTTTCATCATTAAAATAAAATGGTTTGTCCTTTATTTTATTGGGTATTTTTATCCACTTACTATAGAGTGTTACACATCAAATCCCTATGCTTGCACATATGCATATTTTTGTTCATCAAACATTGGAATTCCATTTTTAGTGCAATCGATGATCTTCTTTCCAGTGGTTAGACTCCTTCTGAAAGAACCTACTATGATACTAATTGCTGGAAATATTGAGAGGATGGTGAATTAATATTTCAATTCAATTAGTTAGTTTTAAATTCGAATAGAATTAATTATCATTAGCATTATATGTTTTAACATAAATCAACATCACATCACATGAACAATACACAAGAATTTTTAGGTGGAAAAACTTCGAGGAGAAAAACCATTGAACACTTTTACTATATGCCTTAAAATTACATCAATAGGAAGAAATAACTTCCAAGTCTTACAAAACGTCCAACTAGAGGAGTCACCAACCCCTTGATATACAGACTCAAACCTAAAGTAAGTTCCAACTCCGTAATTTACCATCAATGACTAGAAGGAGGGTCCAAAGCCCTAGTTTATCATCTTCAACTAAAAGGATGCTCCAACATCCTGGCTTTATCAACTCTAATTGAAAGGATGCTTCAACACCCTAAAAAATCACCAACCTTCCCTAGTACCAACTTGACACCCTGAAGTGTTCTTAGGCTCCAACCTAAATGTAAAAACCTTGGCTAAAAATCCATGTAATAAAGTCAATAAATGGAAAAAATAAGACCAAGGTCATGGGACACATATTGCAAGCTTAATGTTGGGAAAAAAATAGTGATTGAGATCATTTGTGATTAATTAATGGTTATGTACATTGCCAAAGGAAATGGCAAAGGAAAAGCGACATTAATTGTAATTTTATTTATGAAATAATGGAAAATGGGAGAAAAATAAGGTGAAAGGTCACATAATTTCATGTGAGGGAAATCGAAGGAAAATAGAGGCCTCCATGGTAAAAAGGATTTTGAAGATTAGTTCATAGATTTTTGTCAGTTTTAGCTTGGACCTCTCTTCTATTATCTTTTTTCTAATAGTCTTGCACACTTAGAGAAATATCAAAGAATTATTGGAGCACATTGGATTTGGAGAAAAAAGGCAAAGGAAAGAAATAAAGCATAAGGGGACAACAAGATTAGCAGCTACAACTAGATTGTTTTGTGGGTACCGAATTGCGTGTATGATTTACTTGTTAGTTTTGGAAAGAATGGTGTATGCATGTGGTTATTTGGTTATGATTTGTCATCGTGTAATATTCCCAAATGGGGAATGCAACATTACAATGCAGATTTGCAGGAAAATAATGCAAATTATCAAAGAAAAAGCAGGAGGCCAATATGGATACCTTTCAAATGTATTTATAGCAGAAAAATAGATGTACAAGATGGCCCATAAGATGCATAACAGGAAATAAAAGTCTCCAATAGAAGAAAATCCTCAAAAGAGGCGCTACAACCATGTATTAAGGCTTGAAAAAGCTTTACAATGTTATTTTAATGAGCTGCAACAACTGTAGATTAGAATTTAGATCTAGAGCAAGTAAGTGCATGAAAATTTAGATCTATAACAAATCCATACACTATATAGGCTCTTCTTCAAAATCCCCTTGGGGTTTTCAGCATTACACCATGTACAAGTTGTAGATCTGAGTTTTAAGTTTGTAGATGTGCAAAAATATTTAGATCTGGAACTGGATCTATTCTGATATGAAAAAGAGAATGATCCCCTCCAATGGATCTCCAAATTGAAGGGCAGATCCCCAACACTTGAAAACCAACTCTTCAGATGGTGTGCCAAAAGACCCTGCAACAACACCTATAGGAATAATGTAGATATGGAAGTAAAAATGCGCTGTAGGGTTTACAATGTGGTTGGCCACATGCCAAGATAAGAAAATGAAGCTCAATACATCCAATACTCTCCTCCCAATGGAATAGAAGCCTCCTCCATTGAAAAGGAGCACTGAAATGGCCTAGATCTGAAGATATCTAGCCTCCACTTACTGCAGCTTGCAAAGACAACCAAACCCTCAACAGGATCTACGTTGTATTTGAAAGAAGAAGCTTGGCCTTCAACCAGATAGTGAAAAATACAATGAAAACTCTCCCAAGAGCTACTCAATGGGAAGAGGTGGGATTCCCGATCAGGAACACTCAATGCTAAACAACATTATTCTTAGCTAAATAGCAAGAGAATGAGATATGTCTAAATAGAACATATACTCAGAAAAATATAATATCATCGACAACCTTCTCATGCTGCCATACTTTTACTTTTATAAGTTAAGAGCTTGCAAACCCTAAACCACCTCCAATGAAATCACTCCTTTCACACAAAGCATATCCATCTAAATCTGTGCTATGCCTCATTGCTAGCCACTCCTCCATGACAACGCTGTAGATTTGGTCAAGGTTGAACAATCAAAATATTCCAGCCCCTTTCACACCTAAGGGTGCTTGATTTAGCAAGCAAGATTTACCCTTTTTAAATTTGGCATGGATTTATTCTTGATTAAGGAGTATTATGAGCCTCCTTTGCAATTTTATTCTTCAAACAAAGAAATAAAAAAAATGAATATTCCAATTAGCTTATGACTAATTGGGAATATTACAGTCCTCCCCTCCCAAATGTTGCTTGTCCTCAAGCAACTGATAAGGTGAGTGTTGCAACTTTTCTCCTCCTCCATTGGTGACACCATCATGTGATAAGCTTCCTCCATAAGCTAAGTGTTCACCAATCTAGCCCTCCATGAATTTCTCCTCCAAAGTTCTCATGACATGTAAATAATCCATCCCATAAGGAGACAATAGCTCAAATGAAACAAACATGGTTTGCCTAATGTTCTCCCTGAAACATGTAGCATAAGATACATTGAGAATCTCCATCCCATAAGGCACATGCATACCTCCCAACCTCCCTCCATACATTCCCATGAAAAGTACAAGTACATCATCAATGTATGGGATCAAAACTACATATATACAAACAAAAATTTGTGCATATGGAGGTGGGTCATAGTTCCACATGTGGAACTAACGCAGTGCATCTCCTGCCTGCATTAGATCAATATGTGGTAAGTGGATTCCCCACCACTTACTTGCTGCCCATGTCATATCACTATGGTTGAAAGTGTGAGATATATTTGGTGCTTTAGGAATGCACCCATCATGAAATATAATCTCCCTTTGTTCTCCAAGGGAGTGGCCACGTTCAGAAATTTTTGTGGCCCAAATTTGGCTATGAAGTTTATAAGGTACAACGCCCCTCCTTGGAGTCATGGCCTGCATAAAAATGGTGAAATAATGCAAACAATAATAAAATGAAACAATATTTACATGAGCATATTTTTCACCAAAATTTCTCCTCAACCAAATGGAGTGGTGCATAGATCTATCCTCTTCCTCAAAAAGAGAAAGAGATGGCTGAATTAAATCTTCCATAGAGTTATGTTGCTGCCCCATCTCAACATGGTACATGCATCTTTGAAAATTCTGATATAGTTCTCCTTCAAAGCCCTTCCAATTGTAGCTCCTCATGATGATGTTGTAGAATTTCATGGACTATGTATGGCTGAAACAGAACTCTTCATAGGCCCTTTGTAGTAACTTCTCCTTGAGTTTGGAGGCTCTAGACAAGAAGATCCTACCATGATAATAAATGAATCCTTCTTGGACTAAGTAGCCCTATTCATGCAACTGGTCATCAAGTATCATGAAAGTGTGAATACCCTTGGAATAATCCACCAACAGTTGGGATTTCCAATATGGATCTAAATTCCAAAACAATGACAACACTGAATATCTATCAATTGAAATGTCTGTCACGTGGCTGCTCTCCTTCTTGACATCCCCCATGCCAAAGGTATAAGTTGGAAGGTCATTCCTTCCATGCATCTCCTCCTTGACATCTCCCATGCTAAAGGTATGTGATGGGAAGTTGCTATTCCCTCCTTGCTACCCTTCTTGCATATGCATAGGCTTAAATGAACATGGAATTTCTTGGAAGTTAGTCTCCCATGGAAGGCTATCATCCATCCAAAACCTCCTTGGTCTTGCCAAAGTATGCATATGTGACCACCATCTTTTGCCATGTATGGAAGATTTCTCTTCAAGTGAGATCATCTTATAAGTCTCCATAGCCCAGGACTACTCTCCTTGCCCCATGATGGTGCCATCCTCCAATATTGCAGTAGTTTCTCTCAACATAGTATGAGATGAAATATTGGATAATGGTGTTATTGGAAGAGTATCTCCCTCCTCCTTGAGCTCACCCAACACTCTCAGCGTTGTGTTGTGGTCTTCTAATGCTCCCTTCCTTCCTGGATCCATGAATGGAGCATCAAGATGTGAGACATATTTCATAAAATCTAAATCAGGTGGCCTCCTAGGTGGTTTACCACAAGATAATGATGTCTCATGGATCATCCTCATGTGCATAATATATGGGATCAACATATCCCTGATTCCACTACGCAAATTCATCTTTGTTTCTTGTGTGGAAGTTGCATGATAATTGGGTATCACTCTTAAGGATGCAAGAGTGCTTCTGATTGGAGCAATTACTCAATCCTCACCTCCATGTGGTGGTGGATCATCTCCTGCTATGTTAGCGCTATGATCCCTCCTTTTTTTTGTCTCATTTCCTATCAACATAGACACATGCTGCTCATGATCTTCATATGTAAGATCCTTTGGGACTACTTGAAAAGATGCAAGAGTTCCTCTAGTTGAAGTAATCACTTCATCCCCATCTCCAAATAGAAGTAGATCTCCTCCTGTTGCCATAATGCTGGAGGATCTTCCCAGCTCTTTCTCTTCCTCCTCCTCATAAATGGGGAATACCTCATCATTAAAAGATCCTTTATCTTGACCTCCTCTTGAAAGAGAAATCCTCATGTCTTCTTCTTGAGAAGAAAGCTCTTGCTGAAGTGGGGCCTTTGCCCTAGGCAAAGCATGTTGTAGACATTTAACCCCCTAAAAAATGTTCTGAAATGGAGTTTGGTTCATGGATCCTTCCAACTCATGCAAAGGTTTTGATTCCTTAGGTTTGGTTTGCTCTCCCAAGGAAGTTTCAGATTGTTTCAAATCAAATATTTTCACTAATCTCCTAGTGAAATTTTCATAAGTAGATATATTTTCATTATTTAATGAAGAAGATTCAAATAACCACGAGGCATAAGCCTTACCTCTGAGATGCAATGCTGATACTCTAATGGCTTATTCTTCTGAAACTTGATGCAGCTGGAAATATGTGTCTAGCTTCCTTACCCAAGACTTGGCTGTGCTCTTGGGTGACCCATCAAAAGTAGGTGGAAAGAATCTACCCAAAGTGTGCTGCATGCACCCACTTCTTCTATTCTAGGTTCTGGGTCTTCTCCCTTCTTTAAGTTGACAAAAACGTTGGAAGCTTAGATGCTCCTTGAATCTTCTAGACTGAGATTCATATTCTTGGATATAAACACTCAAAGTCTTCTCCTTTGGTGCATCTTCTTCTGCTTCTTCTCTTGTCAATAATGTAGGCATGCTACAACGTTGTAGATCTGATTGTGTGGCTGAATGATCACACACATAATATGAAAAAATGGGGCTTTCTTCATGTGCAAATATTCTTGAGGGATATTCATGTCTTTCCCTCCTCATTCCCTTGATTTCTCTTTTAAGCTCATGCATAGTTTGGAAAATATTTTTTGAGAACTCCTTCCCTTTCATTCCTCCAGATAAAGGGGTTTTACCCTTGTTTTCTTTGTCTTTTGTGTAGTCAAACTTCTTCTGTATTTTCTTTAGATACCTCTTCTCTCTGTTAGTAAGAGGGCCTTCTTCTTCAAAATACATGTTGGCTTCTTAGAAAGCACAGGCCATGCCAAGATGATGATCTGATACCACTATAATATTCCCAAATGGGGAATGTAGCATTACAATGCAGATTTGCAGGAAAATAACGCAGATTATCAAAGACAAATCAGGAGGCCAATATGGAGACCTTTCAAATGTATTTACAACAACAAAATAGACGTACAAGATGGCCCATAAGATGCATAACAGGAAATACAAGTCTCCAATAGAAGAAAATCCTTAAAAAGAGGTGTTGCAACTATGTATTAAGATTTGAAAAAGCTTTACAACGTTATTTTAATGAGCTACAATAGCTGTAGATTAGAATTTAGATATAGAGAAAATAGGTGCATGAAAATTCAGATATATAACAGATCCATACACTATATAGGCTCTTCTTCAAAATCCCCTTGGGGTTTTCAGCATTACACCATGTACGAGTTGTAGATATGAGTTTTAAGACTGCAGATATGCAAAAATATTCAGATCTGGAACTAGATATGATCTCATATGAATAAGAGAATGATCCCCTCCAATGGATCTCCAAGGTGAAGGGCAGATCCCCAACACTTGAAAACCAACTCTTCAGATGGTGTGCCAAAAGACCCTGAAACAAAACCTACAAGAATAACACAGATTTGGAAGTAAAACTGCACTGTAGCGTTTAGAATATGGTTGGACACATGCCAGATTAGAAAATGAAGATCAATACATCCAATACTCTCTCCAAATGGAATAGAAGCCTCCTCCACTGAAAAGGAGCACTGAAATGGCCTAGATATGAAGAGATCTAGCCTCCACTTGCTGCAACTTGCAAAGATAACCAAACCCTCAACAGGATCTACATTGTAGTTGAAAGAAGAAGCTTGGCCTTCAACCAGATAGTGAAAAATACAATGGAAACTCTCCCAAGAGCTACTCAATGGGAAGAGGTGGGGTTCCCGATCAAGAACACCCAATGCTAAACAACATTATTCTCAGCTAAATAGAAAGAGAATGAGATATGTCTAAATAGAACATATACTCAGAAAAATATAATATCATCGAAAACCTTCTCATGCTGCCATCCTCTTACTTTTATAAGTTTAGATCTTGAAAACCCTAAACCACCTCCAATGAAATCACTCCTTTCACACAAAGAATCTCCATCTAAAACTTTGCTGTGCCTCATTGATGGCCACTCCTCCATGAAAACACTGTAGATTTGGTCAAGGTTGACCCAGTCAAAATATTTCAGTGCCTTTCACACCTAAGGGTGCTTGATTTAGCAGCCAAGATTTAGCCTTTTTAAATTTGGCATGGATTTATTCTTGATTAAGGAGTATTATGAACCTCCTTTGCACTTTTATTCTTCAAACAAAGAAATAAAAAAAAATCAATATTCCAATTATCTCATGACTAATTGGGAATATTACAGTCCTCCCCTCCCAAATGTTGCTTGTCCTCAAGCAACTGATAAGGTGAGTGCTGCAACTCTCCTCCTCCTCCATTGGTGACACCATCATGTGATAAGCTTACTCCATAAGCTGAGTGTTCACTATTGGCTGGATAAATCGATCTTGCGGACAAGATTGATCTCCCTAGTGTCAGAAGACAATCTAGCAACAAACAAACAACTAAGCTTGTCTTTCTCTAAATATATTCGTTTTACAAGTAAATGCTATGAAGGTGTCGATCCTACCTTAGATCCAAATGCTTATTTGCGGTCATAGTGCTTCCGTTGCATCAAAATCCTTCCGTCACAACAAGAGTTCTTTCGTCACAACAAGAGTTCTTTCGTCGCAACAATAATCCTTCCGTCACAACAAGAGTTCTTTTGTCGCAAGAAAGTGTCGTCTTTCGTCGACCTGCAATAAAAAAAAAGCAAATATTAAATAGCACCTATATAACAAATAATTATAAAACATACCTATCATAGTGATCAAGGAATCTATGAAATAAACGATCAAATGACAACTTATTGAAATAAACAATCGAACGACAATTTATTGAGAAAAACAAAACTTGATTGTATTAATCTTAAAATAACAGAAGAACCTTACAACCTTAGCCTTGATGTTCGAAAGGCCTTCCCGGGGTCCGAAGCAAGAGTCTCCTCTACTTTGATAAGTCTTGCACTCTTCCTCCAGGAGCACAAAGAGGTATTTGATCTTTCCTCTCAAAATCTCAGCAGAAAGAAGTCTAAATTTCAACAGCACTTCAACTCAATCACCCATAAAGCTTGAACTCTAATTCTCAATCTCCAAAATCTAACCTTTGAGGCTACCCAATGCCTCCTTTTATAGAGCAGATGAGGAGGTTAGGATTCCACCTTTGTAGGGATAGAATCCTCCTTCAAAGGGATAGACTCCTCACATCAAGGGATTAGTTCCTTAAGGTGAGGGATACATGCACCTTATCAAAGCGTACTCATCCCCAAAAATTCTCATCTAGAACCTTATAGAATTGACCTCAAACCACTTTTTTGACTTTACTTTCTCACCTTTTTTACTTTGAGGAGGGTATGTAGGCATTGCAAAGGAAAACTACGTTCTAAAATGCAGGTAAGCAGTGTATTACCTGCGTACCCAAGCTAGGAACGTAGGAAGGCCTCATGTTACTTGTGTACCCTAAGTTTCAAAGATTTTTAGGGTTTTTCCTCCAGTTTCAAGGCTTGACATGAGGAGTAAAGGTTGTAAGACTTGCAGAGGAGGCATGTATGAGTGTTAATGAGCACATACAGTCAACAGAATGTCAAGGTGACAATTTTTAGTGTAACAGATTGCCCCCTAAAGTGTGAAGTCTGGAATAGATGAAGATGAAGTCTGTCATATATGAAGAGTGAAGTACTTTATCATTTCAAGGATCATCTTGTGGACACCCCAGTCGGAACCTGTAAAAACATTCAATGCAAAATATATATATATGTAATCATATCATCGCTGAGGTAGGCATTCCCATACTCAGATCAAAACTAACTAGAAACTAATCTAAACTGTTCTGATACAGGAATGATTTTGAATACATCAACAGTATAGACATACGTAGACACAGTATGGACGCAGCCATATGTTTATGAATAGTCCACTGTATAAATGATAACAAAATTCCTCGCAGCCTGGATGGTGGAAACTAGATCCAGGGTCTTGATTTCCGCATCTCGAACTAGTACGATTCTATCCATGTGAATAAATGTTTTGAAGTCGAACATGGTAGAAACCACTTGATTACCAGTCAATGATGTGAACTGTTAACAAGTGTGAGAGAAACCACCAGTAATGTCAATGGCTCTCAAAGTACTCAGTACAATCCATGAAATGTGAATGAATGAGCCGAAGTTGAACATGTCACGGAATCATTCGATCGAAGGTCAACGATGCAACCTGTCGTCGAAGGCGAGAAACCTGCCATTGAGGCATGCAGATTTCAAGGTACTGACAATTTCTGGATCAACTTCCTAGATAATGTGCTGATGTCGATAGAAAGTGATCTGTCGTAGGTAAGCCCACAACACGAAATCATAGATCAAGTTTTGAAAATATATTGGCAAGGACTGACTCAGGGATGGTCAAAAGATGGATGACAGATATTTTGCAGATGAATGGTTTTATTTGAACTGTTCTCTTGGACACATAACGACACTGCAGATGGCTTGGTGACAATTGACCCAAAGCTAATACCCAAAAACCGGCTGAAAATTTTCAATGTGGTTTGATTAACTGTTAGGCAAAGGATTTCCCAACCCAGGTGAATATAAGTGTCGTGTCCAAGAGTGGTCGACTGAGTTTTCGGACAATTTAAAATACAACAATCACGCCCATTTTTTTCTCTTTTCCCCCACCATTTCTGGCAAGTACCTCTTTATTTTTGACAAGCTTGAGGAGGATAACATTTGCTTGATTATAAGCTCATCCTTCGGATGAGTCCAACTTAGTTTAAAATTCAAACCCTAAGAAGGAGTGGTTCGTTCCTGTTTAAAATTGAACAGGTCCTTTACTGTTAAGTTTTAACGAGTCCAGTATAGGAGAAACTTGGTGTTTTTCAATTTTAGGGAGTCAGAAGAAAAAACTTAAGAAAACTCCATGGGTGTACTTTTTCGTAAATTTAGTCTCTCGAGCCCAAAAAAGGATAAAATAATGCGGGAGAGAACTCTATTGACCGTAATTAGTCAACGTATACCTTTTTCGTAAATAGTCCATTTCAGTCCGTAAAAGGGGTAAACTTATACTGAAGGGACAATCATTCATTTACTTTAACGAGTTCGAATAATCAAGTACTCGGCAATCTTTTCATGTTTAGAGAGTCTGAAAAGGGCTTAAAAGAGGACTCCAAGGTTTCGCTTTTTCGGTAAGTTTTAACGAGTTCGAAAAAGGGATAAAAATGTACTCATGGTTTTCACTTTTTCATAAGTTTTAACGAGTTCGAAAAAGGGATAAAAATATACTCCTGTGGCCGACTTTCAATTTAATTTACGAGCAGGAAAAGACGGAAAGAACTCGGCATTTTCATGTGTTTTACGAGAATGAAAGATAGCAAAATAATCTCGGGATTTTCATGAGTTTAACGAGTCTCGAAAATAACCAAAATTGACTCAAGATAGGTTTCATTTTTACAAAATCTTGAAACAGAGAAAAACTATGCTTCAGAGTGGTTTCATTTTTACACAAGCTTGAAACAGAGAGAAAACTGTGCTTGATGCCCCCTAAGCGTAAATGCTAGAGCGCATGCCCCCCCAGCTTCCTTTCATTCAACTAAGTACATTGTTGGTAATTAATAGTTGAATGGAATGAAGGTTCATTTATGAGATCATATGAAAGACCTGACCTAAAACTGCAAGAAAATTATGCAAAAACTGAAATAACTAACCTAAATATATGACTTAACATTTACAAGATCTATTCAAAGACTCGACTCAATTAAGGTGAGTGCTGCAACTCTTCTCCTCCTCCATTGGTGACACCATCATGTGATAAGCTTCCTCCATAAGCTAAGTGTTCACCAATCTAGCCCTCCATGAATTTCTCCTCCAAAGTTCTCATGAGTTGTAAATAATCCATCCCATAAGGAGACAATAGCTCAAATGAAACAAACATGGTTTTCCCAATGTTCTCCCTGAAACATGTAGGATAAGATACATTGAGAATCTCCATCCCATAGGGCACATGCATACCTCCCATCCTCCCTCCATACATTCCCATGAAAAGTACAAGTACATCATCAATGTATGGGATCAAAACTACATATATACAAACAAAAATTTGTGCATATGGAGGTGGGTCATAGTCCCACATGTGGAACCAATGCAGTGCATCTCCGACCTGCATCAAATCAAGATGTGGTAAGTGGATTCCCCACCACTTACTTGCTGCCCATGTCATCTCACCATGGCTGAAAGTGTGAGATATATTTGGTGCTTTAGGAATGCACCCATCATGAAATATAATCTCCCATTATTCTCCAAGGGAGTGGCCATGTTCAGAAATTTTTGTGGCCCAAAGTTGGCTATGAAGTTTATAAGGTACAATGCTCCTCCTTTGAGTCATGGCCTGCATAAACATGGTGAAAGAATGCAAACAATAATAAAATGAAGCAGTATTTACATGAGCATATTGTTCACCAAAATTTCTCCTCAACCAAATGGAGTGGTGCATAGATCTATTCTCTTCCTCAAAAAGAGAAAGAGATGGCTTAATTAACTCCTCCATAGAGTTATGTTTCTGCCCCATCTCAACATGGTACATGCATCTTTGAAAATGCTGATATAGTTCTCCTTCAAAGCCCTTCCAAGTGTAGCTCCTCATGATGATGTTGTACAATTTCATGGACTATGTATGGTTGAAACAGAACTCTTCATAGGCCCTTTGTAGTAACTTCTCCTTGAGCTTGGAGGCTCTAAACAAGAAGATCCTACCATGATAATCAATGAATCCTTCTTGGACTAAGTAGCCCTCTTCATGCAAATGGTCATCAAGTATCATGCAAGTGTGAATATCCTTGGAATAATCCACCAACAGTTGGGATTTCCAATATGGATCTAAATTCCCCAACAATGAAAACACTATTGATCTATCAATTGAAATTTCTGTCATGTGGCTACTCTCCTCCTTGACATCCCCCATGCCAAAGGTATAAGTTGGAAGGTCATTCCTTCCGTGCATCTCCTCCTTGACATCTCCCATGCCAAAGGTATGTGATGGGAAGTTGTTATTCCCTCCTTGCTGCCCTTCTTGCACATGCATACGCTTAAATGAAGATGGAAGTTCTTTTAAGTTAGTCTCCCATGGAAGGCTATCATCCATCCAAAACCTCCTTGGTGTTGCAAAAGTATGAATATGTGACCACCATCTTCTGCCATGTATGGAAGATTTCTCTTCAAGTAAGATAATCTTTTGAGTCTCCATAGCCAAGGACTGCTCCCCTTGCCCCGTGATGGTGCCATCCTCCAATCTTGCAGTAGTTTCTCTCAGTGCAGTATGAGATGTAATATTGGATAATGGTGTTATTGGAAGAGTATCTCCCTCCTCCTTGAGCTCACCCAATACTCTCAGCGTTGTGTTGTGGTATTCTAATGCTCCCTTCCTTCTTGGATCCATGAATGGAGCATCAAGATGTGAGACATATTTCAGAAATCTAAATCAATTGGCCTCCTAGGTGGTTTACCGCAAGATAATGATGTCTCATGGATCATCTTCATGTGAATAACAGATGGGATCAACATATCCTTTCTTCCACTACGTAAATTCATATTTGTTTCTCGTGTGGAAGTTGCATGATAATTGGGTATCACTCTTAAGGATGCAAGGGTGCTTCTGATTGGAGCAATTGCTCCATCCTCACCTCCATGTGGTGGTGGATCATCTCCTGCTATCTCAGCGTTGTGATCCCTCCTTTTTTTTGTCTCATTTCCTATCAACATAGACACATGCTGCTCATGATATTCATATGTAAGATCCTTTGGGACTACTTGCAAAGATGCAAGAGTTCCTCTAGTTGAAGCAATCACTTCATCCCCATATCCAAATAGAAGTAGATCTCCTCCTGTTGCCACAACGCTGGAGGATCTTCCCAGCTCTTCCTCTTCCTCCTCCTCATAAATGGGGAAGACCTCATCATTAAAAGATCCTTTATATTGACCTCCTATTGAAAGATAAATCCTCATGTCTTCTTCTTGAGAAGAAAGCTCTTGCTAAAGTGGGGCCTTTGCCCTTGGAAAATCATGTTGTAGATATTTAGCCCCCTCAAAAATGTTCTGAAATGGAGTTTGCTTCATGGATCCTTCCAACTCATGCAAAGGTTTTGATTTCTTGGGTTTGGTTTGCTCTTCTAAGGAAGTTTTAGGTTGTTTCAAACCAAATCTTTTCACTAACCTCCTAGTGAACTTTGCATAAGTAGATATATTTTCATTATTTAATGAAGAAGATTCAAATAACCACGAGGCATAAGCCTTACCTATGAGATGCAGCGCTGATACTATAATGGCTTATTCTTATGAAACTTGATGCAGCTGTAAATATGTGTCTAGCTTCCTTACCCAAGACTTGGTTGTGCTCTTGGGTGACCCATCAAAAGTAGGTAGAAAGAATCTACCCAAAGTGTGCTGCATGCACCCACTTCTTCTACTGTAGGTTCTGGGTCTTCTCTCTTCTTTAAGTTGACAAAACCCTTGGAAGCTTAGATTCTCCTTGAATATTCTAGACTGAGATTCATATTCTTGGAGATAATCACTCAAAGTCTCCTCCTTTGGTGCATCTTCTTCTGCTTCTTCTCTTTTCAAGAATGTAGGCATGCTACAGCATTGTAGATCTGATTGTGTGGCTGAATGCTCACACACATAATATGAAGAACTGGGGCTTTCTTCATGTGAAAATATTCTTGAGGGATATTCATGTCTTTCCCTCCTCATTCCCTTGATTTCTCTTTTAAGCTCATGCATAGTTTGGAAAAGAGTTTTTGAGAACTCCTTCCATTTCATTCCTCCAGATAAAGGGGTTTTACCCTTTTTTTCTTTGTCATTTGTGTAATCAAACTTATTTTGTATTTTCTTTAGATACCTCTTCTCTCTGTCAGTAAGAGGCCCTTCTTCTTTAAAAGACATATTGGCTTCTTAGAAAGCACAAGCCGTGCCAAGATGATGATATGATACCACTGTAATATTCCCAAATGGGGAATGTAGCATTACAATGCAGATTTGCAAGAAAATAACATAGATCATCAAAGACAAAGCAGGAGGCCAATATGGAGACCTTTAAAATGTATTTATAGTAGCAAAATAGATGTACGAGATGGCCCATAAGATGCATAAAAGGAAATACAATTCTCCAATAGAAGAAAATCCTCAAAAAGAGGTGTTGCAACCATGTATTAAGACTTGAAAAAGCTTTACAAAATTATTTTAATGAGCCACAACAGCTGTAGATTAAAATTTAGTTCTAGAGAAAATAGGTGCATGAAAATTCAGATATATAACAGATCCATACACTATATAAGCTCTTCTTCAAAATCCCCTTGGGGTTTTCAACATTACACCATGTACAAGTTGTAGATCTAAGTTTTAAGACTGAAAATCTACAGAAATATTCAGATCTGGAATTGGATTTGATCTGATATGAACAAGAGAATGATCCCCTCCAATGTATCTCCAAAGTGAAGGGCAGATCCCCAACACTTGAAAACCAACTCTCCAGATGGTGTGCCAAAAGACGCTGTAACAACACCTACAGGAATAACACAGATCTGGAAGTAAAACTACGCTGTAGGGTTCATAATGTGGTTGGCCACATGCCAATATTAGAAAATGAAGCCCAATACATCCAATACTCTCTTCCAATGGAATAGAAGCCTCCTCCACTGAAAAGGAGCACTGAAATGGCCTAGATATGAAGAGATCTAGCCTCCACTTGCCGCAGATTGCAAAGACAACCAAACCCTCAACATGATTTGCGTTATAGTTGAAAGAAGAAGCTTTTCCTTTAGCCATATAGTGGACAATACAATGAAAACTCTCCCAAGAGCTACTCAATGGGAAGAGGTGGGGTTCCCGATCATGAACACCCAATGCTAAACAACATTATTTTCAGCTAAACAACAAGAGAATGAGACATGTATAAACAGATCATATACTCAGAAAAATATAATATCATCAACAACCTTCTCATGCTACCATCCTATTCCTTTTATAAGTTAAGAGCTTGCAAACCATAAACCACCTCCAATAAAATCACTCCTTTCACAAAAAGCATATCCATCTAAAACCACATTGTGCCTCATTGATGGCCACTCCTCCATGAAAGCACTGTAGATTTGGTCAAGGTTGACCTAGTCAAAATATTCCAGCCCCTTTCACACCTAAGGGTGCTTGATTTAGCAGCCAAGATTTAGCCTATTTACATTTGGCATGGATTTATTCTTGATTAAGGAGTATTATGAACCTCCTTTGCACTTTTATTCTTCAAACAAAGAAAAAAAAAATGAATATTCCAATTAGCTCATGACTAATTGGGAATATTTCACATCGGCATGAAGGACTTCCTAGATTGATAGTGGTTTTTCCTAGACTTGTCATTTCCTGGATAACCTTGGTGTCATAGGTTTTAATTTTTTGTTTTCTCAATGGTGCTCATGTTCCTTATGTCTATGAGTTGAGTTATTAATTTTATAGTATTGGTTAGAAAAATGCTATAGAAGCCCTGCAACATCTTGGGTCGAGTTAGTCGTCTTGAAATCCTTGGTTGGAAAAATGCTTTGGAGCCCTTGGTGGGTTGAGTTACTAGTCATGGAGTCATGGTTGGAAAAATGCTTTGGAGCCTTGCGATAGTTGTGTGTTGAGTTACTAGTCCCAGAGCTAGGTTTGAACAAATTCTCTAGAGCCCTCAACAAATTTGATAGATATTGATTCAGAGATGGTTAGTGATGTCGGAATGGAATCAGTAGTTGAGGCGGTTTGGCTTCTAGAAGCCCTAGTTTGGTTATGTTCGGTTTATTCCATGAGATCCCACATTAATGCTTGGAATATGGCGTGAGGGTGATTGGATGAAAGAGATATTTGGTTCAACCCAATCTATCATTGGGTGGTATGCAAAAGTCCTTGACTTGGTTTGATTTTCATATGTTAATAATATCTCTTTTCCTCAGGCATTTTGTGAGTAAATATAATTTTTATTATGTGGATTTGATGGTTATTCTATTATTTTTATTATTCTTATTTATATGTTGGTCATTTTATGGTTATATGTTGTTCATATGATGTGGATCTTCTATGGATCTTGTCATGAATTGTTTACCTATTTATTGGTTAACGAATGTGTGCATTGATAAGTGGTTTTGCAACTATGTGGAAAGGGCATAAGGCCTTCTTGGTGATTCTCTAGTGATATTATTGAATTAATGAACATGTACATATTTATAACCTACAGAAACTATGTAATTTTGTTTTTTGTATAAATGAATAATTTGGACCTCCAACTTCCCAGTGTCAAAATTTTGGCATACAATCTCCGTTTCACTATCATAATACCTCATTTTTAATATCTCCAAGAGGAGCCAAAATAAGACTAATTAATCGACCTTGCGCTTTTCTGGTCTCTTTGTTTTCCTTGAAAAAAATTTTAGGCCCTAAAAACAACCTCAGAGGTTTAGAGCCTAGAAAATGGACAAAAATAGAAAGTTGTATTAAATTTAAGGAAACGAAACTGAAATGAAATAGGGTTGGGTAAAATTAGGCTTATAATAACGTGATCATGTGTCACTGGGTGTTTGCAGTCAATTTTGGACATGTGGACCTATTTTTCCATAGTAACTCTCATCGCATGTTTACCTTCAAGAGCTTTTGGACTTGGGTAAATGTGGGAGTGGTGGTTACAGAGTGGTATCAGAGCTCGGAGGCTCAACACTAGGACTAGATTGGCGGAATGCGTTTTTCATGCATGGTGTTGGTCATTGTTACAATGGTGATGTCATGTATAGGTTAATGATATCAATGTTGATTTGTTTGGTATGTTGATTTCATTATATATATGTGTGTGTGTTATGCTAATTTTGACTCATTGATGAATATGGGATAGCCTCCCCTGAAATTCACTGAGGTACATGTGATTTTTTTTATATTTGGTTATCTGACATGGTATGTTTGCAGTAAGTAGAGGATTACGGATGAAAATAAATATGGTAGACTATAGTTAACGTGATTATCCCTACAGATTAGATGAGTAGCATGGTCATGAGAACTCCCCCCACATAACAGATA
Organism: Pinus albicaulis; assembly: GCA_034641835.2. Taxonomy (NCBI): domain Eukaryota; kingdom Viridiplantae; phylum Streptophyta; class Pinopsida; order Pinales; family Pinaceae; genus Pinus; species Pinus albicaulis. Next base: position 735,618,917 of record CM076569.1, read on the forward strand.
CAATGAGAAGTTTTAAGGCATAGATAAGAAGTTGCAAAACAGATAATGGTAAGATCATTCAGTCACATGAAAGACTTTCTAGGGCATAGGATGAACAAGATGAGGTTAATGTAGGGATTCTCTAGGGTTTGTCAGTCTTGGAGAGAGAGGGACTGCTTAGGATTAGTCATTGAAAAGAGGAAAGAACTAAAGGCACATATGGAAACAGGTCTCAATCAGGATACAAGTTTAATAGGGTTGATACAGTCAAATATTGTAGGTTCAAGGATACACCTGGAAGGAGGGATAATGATTGTGGATTTCATTGTTGTTCTGGTTCAGAGAGACAACAATGTCATCACTGTTACCATCCATATAAGAGGAGTGAGAAGCAGTACTTGCCAGAATATTTTAAGAAAGAAAAGCCACCTACCTTTGACAGAGAAATGAAGAAGTCACGGGATGCAAAATTTTGGCTACTTGGGATGAATAAGTTCTTCATATGGCATGATTACTCTGAGAAAATGAAAGCCATGATAGCTACTTTTAGTCTTAGAGGTGAAGTAGACATTGGTTGGAGTATATAAATAATTTCAAAGATATTCAGGAAGAGGTGTTGACTTGGAGTGATGTCAAGAGACTTTTCAGGAAGAATTATCTATCTGAGAGATACTATGATGACAGAAAAATGAGTTATATGGGTTTATGATGGGATCTATGACCGCCGATGATTATACTAGCAGGTTCTTAGAGTTTTTGAGGTATGTGCCCTATCTTATGAAGGTGAAGGAAAACATTCATCAGTGGGTTTCCAGAAGCATTCAAGGACAAGATCGAGTTTGATGAGCCTAGATAATTGGAGGAAGGCATCAGAAAGTTGAATTATTGGTATGAGAAAGTGAAGTGTAGGTCTGAGACTAAGCATGATTGGAAAGGTAATTACAAGAATAATGGAAAGTGGGATAAGAAGCAAGGAATATTACTAGATACAGGTAACAAGGAGAATGAAATTTCACAAGAAGTTCAATATAGCTGACAAAGGACAAGGATTTCAGTCTGAGGAACATAAAAAGGGTGAAGATAAGAAGCCTTTACAGTGTTGGAATTTTGGCCAGGATCATCACAGGAGAGATTTACCACAACATCAGGGTGGAAGACCATTGATTTATAGTGCTCAGGAAGCACAAATATTTGGGGATTTTGGACAAAGTATTCCATATATTTATGCAACATTGGATGATAGGTAGGTTGATCATCAGACATCTATTATCAAGATGGATGGTAATATTTGTGATCAAGTTGTTTCTATTTTGATTGACCCTGGATCTAACTATAGATATATCAATCCTTGATTGGTAGATAAGTGTGGTTTGAATAAATAAATACATACAAAATATTGGTGACTACAATTGGTGACAAGTACTAAGAAAAGAGTTCATCATTGAGTAATATCTTATGAATTTGACCTTAACGGTATGTCTACACTAGCGCATCTAAATGTTCTTCCGTTGGGATCATACAATATGATATTGGGTATGGATTGGTTGTACATTCACATGAATAAGGTATACTATTATGATAAGGTTATTGTGTGCTTGGACAAAAATGGAGAACAAAGAATCTTGCATGATAGGAAGAAGGATACATTAGTTGGAATGGTTACAACTATGTAGGAAAAGTGGAGTCCTAGGAAAGGGTGTGTCCTCTCTCCAGTGCATATTTATAGTGACAAAGGTAACGATATTGAGGATGTAGAGGTCTTGAACAAGTACCCAGTTTTGCAGTAGTTTTAGGATGTATCTCCAATAGAGATCTCATAGTTACTGCTTCACAGGGAAGTATTATTTTATATTGAGTTGGTGCCAAGAGAAACACCAGCATCGAGGGAACATTACAGGATGATCACTCCAGAGTTAGTGGAACTAAGGTTGTAGTTGAAGAAAATTATTGACAAGGGATACATTAGGCAAAGTATGTCACCTTGGGGTGTCACGGTATTGTTTGTGAAGAAGAAGGATGGTACTCATAGGTTATGCATTGATTACATGCAATTGAAAAGCTGTTGATCAAAAACATTTATATGTTTTCGAGGATTGATGACTTGTTTGATCAACTGAAGGGAACACAAATTTTCTTGAATATTTATTTGAGATTAAAATATCATCAGGTATGCATCAAATAAAAGGGCAGCTACGAGACTGCTTTCTGCACCAGGTATGGGCATTATCAGTTTTTTGTTGTCCCTTTTTGTTTGACTAATTCTCCGACTACTTTCATGTGTTTGACGAATAGTCTGTTGCATCCTTATCTGGACAAGTTTGTGACTGTATTCATTGATGATTTATTTGTATATTCTAGGAATGAGGAAGAGCATGTCGAACTCTTAACAAAAATATTGAGATTGTTAAGATAACACTAGTTTTATTCAAAGCTTATTAAATGTAGTTTCTTTCAGACTCAGGTTCATTATTTGAGGTATGTGGTTTCCAAGGAAGGTATAACAGTGGATCTAGAAAATATAAAAGCTATTATGGAATGGGAAGCTCCTAGGAATGTGGATGAAATCATATCGTTCATGGGGTTGGCAGGTAAATACAGGAGGTTCTTCAGGAAATTCGCATGGATTTCATCTTATTACATCATTGCAGAGGAAAGGAAATAAATTTGAATGGACAAAGGGATATGTAGCTAGTGTTGTGAAGCTGAAGTAGTTTCTTGCCAATGCTCCAGTTATAAATATTGCAGATCCAAATAAATATTTTTTGTTATGCACATATACTTGCAAGAGAGGACTTGGTGGAGTTATGATGCAGGAAGGACATGTAGTATGCTATGAGTCAAGGAAAATGAATGAGCATGAGTAGAAATATGTGACACATGATCTTGAGTTAGCATCAATAATCCATGCATTGAAGATTTGGAGACACTATCTTCTTGGCGAGAGGTTCATTTTGATGAGTGATCATAGTGGGTTGAGATATTTGTTTTGCCAACCTAATTTGAATGATGGGAAAACTAGTTTCTTGGCTACGATCAGTGAGTTTGACTTTGAGATCAAATATATTAAGGGTAAGGAGAACATGGTTGTAGATGCCCTTAGTATAAGAGTACAAGTAAATCACATAGTAGCTATGAGTTCACATGGAAAAAATTTACAGGATCATATCTTGTAGGTAGGACAACAGGATGAAAGGTATTAAAAACTTAAGTATATGCTACAATGACAAGGTACAAGTGAACATGATGTGGATTATCATCTCATAGTATATGGTTTAATTAAATTTAGGGAAAATATCTATGTGTCGGACATTAGGGAGCTCAATAAGTTTATCTTGTGAGAATTTCATGTCAAGTCATATCCAGGTCACCTGAGATATCAAAAGATATTGAAAATGATTAAGAAGTTCTACCATTGGTGGAATTTGAAGAAATATGTGTCAGAGTTTGTTGTAAGATGTTTGGATTGTCAATAGGTAAAATCATAGTGTAAGAATTCTGGTGGTTTATTGCAGCCAATGATGATTCCTGAATGGAAATGGGAGGTCATTTCTATGGACTTCATTACAGTTTTTCCGAAGACATATAAATAACATGATTCTATCATGGTCGTGGTTGAAAAGTTGACTAAGGTAGCTCACTTCATTCCAGTGAAGTCTACTCATTTAGCTAGTGAGGTAGCTCTAGTTTTCATCAGAGAAATAGTGTGGTTGCATGGCGTTCGTAAAAATTCTATATCCGATAGAGATGCCAAGTTCACTTCAAGGTTCTGGAAAGAGTTATTTATAGGTTTAAGTACAAATTTAACCCTCAATACAACTTATCATCCACAGACACATGGAAAAACAAGTAGAGTCAATGGGATTCTAGAGGACACATTGAGAATGTATTTTATGCATCAACAACATAAGTGGGAAGAGTATTTACCATTGGTTGAGTTTGATTACAATAATGGGTATCAAGAATCTTTGAAGATGAGTCTATTTGAGGCACTTTATGGGTGAAATTGTAATACTTCCATCAGGTGGAGTGATCTAGTGAACATGGTATTGATAGGGATGGACATGTTGGAGGAAATGAAGCATGAAATGTAGGTTATCAAGAAGAATCTAAAGGAAGCAAAGGATAGATAGAAGATTTATGCAGATCAACACAATATTTTTAAGGAGTTTAAGGTTTGGGAACAAGTGTACTTGCGCATCAAGCTAAAGAGGAGCTCCTTGAGAATTGGATCGTGTGCCAAGCTAGCACCTCAATATTGCAGGCCTTTCAAGATTCTTGATAATATTGGACCAGTAGCCTACCGAATTTCATTGCCTATTTCAGTGAAAGTCCATGATGATTTCCATGTGTCATTACTTAAGAAGTATGTGAAGTATTTTGATCATGTGATTGAATGGTACTTATTGCAGGTGGAGCTAGAAGGATAATTCTAGCCAGAACCTTAATGCATTTTTCAACGAAATATGCTCATGCTTTGGAATCAAGAAATCAAGCAAGTTAAAGTGTAGTGGAATCACTTTGGGCCCGATGAAGCTACATAGGAGATGGTTGATTAGATGCAGGCTATTTATCCTTTTATATTCACTGGTTGAGAGGATGTGCTTTGATATATGTTTTTATGTTGTGTTTTGGTTCTGTATATATGTATATGTGTATTTATGTAAATATCGCACCGAGTTGTGTTATAAATCTCAAATAAGTGGTAGGGTGTCCATGTTCATGATATTTTGGTTACGTCTTGAGTACTACGATATGATGTACATGTTGCATCAAGCTTTGTTATAAAGCTCCATGGGTAGCATGTATTTTTCTACTTTATAAGTATCATTAAACATTGAGGACAATGTTCACACAACAAATCTCATTAAAAATCCATGTAATAAAGTTAATAAAGGAAAAAAATAAGACCAAGGCGATAGGACACGTATTCCAAGTTGAATGTTGGGAAAAACATAGTGATGGGGATCACTTGTGATTAATTAATGAATATGGAAATTATCAAAGGCAATGGAAAAGGAAAAGTGGCATTAATTGGAATTTTATTTATGAAATAATGGAAAATATTATAAAAGGAAGTTGAAAGGTCACATAATTGAATGTGAAGAAATCAAAAGAAAACAGAGGGAAAATGAAGAAAATATAGGCCTCAACGATAAAACATCTTCTGAGGATCAATTCATAGCTATTTGTCAGTTTTAGCTTGAAGCACTCTTTTATTCTCTCTCTCACACACTCTTGCACACTTAGAGAAATCTTGGAGCATCCTTGGAGCACATTGGACTTGGAAAACGAAGGAAAAGGAAAGTAGGAAAGAATAATGGGATAGTGAGATCAACAACTACAGTTGGATTGCTTTGCAGGTATTGAGTTGCATGTATGATTTACTTGTTAGTTTTACAATGCATGGTCTATGCACATGGTTATTTGGTTATGATTTTTAGTTGTCATGAAGGATTTCCTGGATAGCCTTAGTGTTGTGGGTTTTCCTTTTTTTTTTTCTAATTGGTGATCATGTTCCTTATGGCTGTGGGTTTAGTTATTAGTTCATGGAGACTTGGTTGTAAAAACAATATGGAAGTGCTAGAACAACTTTTGTTGAGTTACTAGTCATGGAAGCCTTAGTTGAAAAAACTCTCTGAAGCCATTGGTGGGTTGATTTACTAGTCCTGGAGCCTTGGTTGGACAAATGCTCTAGAGCCTTGTGAAAACCATGGGTTGAGTTACTAGTCCTCGATCTGGGTTTGAAAAAATGATCTGGAGCCCTAGAAAACTTTGGTAGAGACCGATCTGGTGATGGTTAGTGATGTTCGACCATGAGGTGGAAACATTAGTTGAGGGTTGAGGTGGTTTGGCCTCTGGAAGCCTTGGTTTGGTTATGTTTGGTTTATTCCATGAGATCCCATAGTCATGCTTGGAATATGGCACAGGGCTAATTGGTTGAAAGAGAGATTTGGTGTAGCCCAATATATGGTTGGGTGGTACGTGGAAGTCCATGATTTGGTTGGATTTGCATATATTAATAAGATCTCTTTTCCTCTATCATTTTGTGAGTAAATGTACTTGTTATTATGTGGATTTTATGGTTATTCTATTTTCGTTATTATTTTGGTTTATATGCTAGTTATTTTCTGGTTATATGTTATTCATATGATGTATATCTTCTATGGATCTTGTTATGAATTTTTTAGCTATTGATCGATTAATGAATGTATGGATTGATAAGTGGTGTTGCAGCTATGTGGAGAGGGAATAGGTCCTTGCTGACGATTCTTTGGTGAGATTATTGAATTAATGAACAAATATGTATTTATAACTTACAAGTACTATGTACACAATGTTTGCATAAATGAGTAATTTGGACCTCTGATTCCTCGGAGTCACAACGTTGAGAGAGTGCCACAACATAAGCTACATGTGAACCGAAACCAAATAATGTAGCAGAAACAAATATTTTATTCATGAAGGAAATTGGGACCTTTCCCTCTTCTTGCTTGGCCCAACAAGTACATTACATTCCTACTTATATTTAGAGAAGAAAAGCGGTAGATTTCTCAAGAGATAATTATTCTCTTACAATTTTGGAAAAATCCTCATAAATATTTTCCTAAATAAAATAAATTTTTCATTTTTTTTTCTAGGTAATTTTTTTTGTATCCCTTATGCATTAAATTTTATCCGTTAGATATTAGAGATAAAAAAAATTTAATTCAATTTTTTTAATTGTAATTTTAATTTTAGTAATAAAATTATGAAAAAATAATAGATAAAAGAAAATCATAACACACATATCACAGTAAAATTTATAACATATAAAAATCATAACACAAATATCACAGTAAAATATATAAAATATAAATAGTAATTATACATTAAAACCCATTTTACCAAATAAATTAAAATAATGATCTTGTAACCATATTTAAATTTAATTATAAAGCACATAAAAATATAATACTTACAATATAACAAGATTGTTAATGCTGATAATTCACCCCCATTTTACCATGGATATTATTAACTTCTAAATAGGCTTTAGAATACCATGTCCCAGTCCCATGCCTTATCAATAGAACATGCCCTAAAACCATAATTCATTTCAAAATCCAAATATTTTATAAATATTTTATCTTAATTAATTTTATAACATTTAAAAAAAAAAAATTAAACTTTAATACTTACAATAAAGTTACAATATAACAATATTCCTAACCATGGATATTCACTCACATTTTACCATGCATATTATAAATTGTAAACATACTTTGTTACAATACCAAGGGTAGTACTATGGCTTATCAATACCACTTCCCCAAAAACATAACTCATTTCAAAAACACATTATTTTATAAATATTTTACTTTAATTCAATTTTTTAACATTTTTTAAATTAAATCTAAAAGCTAAAACTATATTGGTGAGATGTTGTAGTGGTGTAAATTTTTGTTATCATTTACATGTGGGCTCAATTAAAAAATAATAAAAGGTTAAAAGTATTTTCCTCGATAGGCCCTCTCCAACCCAATATGTAGAGATGTTGTAATGTCTTGTACATTATTTGACTCCATCAAAATAAAGTAAAATTAAAATTAAAATTAAAATAAAATTAATAATGATAATTGTCAATAAAATAACACCTAGTGTTAGCTTAGTTGATCGAGTTCCCGTTGTTAAGTACCTCGGGAGTTGGGAGTTCACGAGATCAAATCTCCTCTATGCCCTTCGGGTTAAGCGTTGCATGTTTGATTGATGGGTAGATCCCTTCAGGTTGATCTCCCTAGAGTTTCCCACAGATGTAGTGGCCACCATGTCCATGAACCACCTTGAAAAAGATAATTGTCAATTAAACTTTTTGACTGGGTCAAAATACATTATATATATATATATATATATATATATATATATATATATATATATATATATATATATATATATATATATATATATATATATATATATATATATATATATATATAATTAATAATAAAAAAATCTTGTCGAAGGGGTCTTGGATATATGGTGAAAGGGTGCAACGTTAAGGCACTCTTACATGTTAAGTCACTAGTATAATTTTTACTTAATCTAGAAATTCTAGAGACTTCTTACACTTAGAAAATTACATTTTGATGATAGTTGTGTGATGCTCCTGCATGAGACTCCCCAGGTAAAAAAACTTTCATGACTTCTTGGTCATGTATCTTTAATTTGTGGAATTCCTCCTCGAACCCATATTTGCTGTTTTTTGTGTCCAAATGTTTTATTGAATTGTGTATTTGCAACTTTCATCAATATTTGAGGATCCCTAACTTGAATTTTTTGCTGTGGACTTGGTTTAGAACATTGTTGCTTCACTTCTACATTCCCCTTTTTTATGGTCATTAACCTTGTTTTCTTATTTATAATTTCCTTTTGTAAAAAATTATCCATGATCATGCACTAATGATTAATAATCTCATTTTTTCTACCATACTCTATTTTCATACCATCTCCAGTATGGTATTCAAGTTCTGCACTTGCTTCTTGCATATCCCATTTTAACGCTCCATGTACTTCATCAATACGCTAGGAATTATTGGATTCTATGTGCCTACAATTACTATGTAGTCCTCTTCAATTCATTGTCATCTTTCAAAAATGTTTGAATTTTTTTTCCTCTTAAATTAATCCTATCTTCTTATTTCTTTGTTTTTGTAATTGCTACATAGTTTCTTGATCTTTAGGTTTTCCTAACTAGTCCTCTAGGAAATTTAATTCTTCTTCAAAATATGTCATAATTTCTTCTTAATTATGTCTTTTATTTATATCTTTCCAATAAAATCCTTCACCTTCCTCTTCCATTATAACAACAAACAATGATTTTTTATCTTCATAACCTGTAGTCACACACAAATTATCAGTTTTAAAATAAATATTCTCTTTTCTCACATTTGATGTTTTTTTCATCATCCCTTCATGTTCATCTAAAATCTCATCTATATCATCAGCTTCTCAAAGCATTGGTCATTGTCTTGGTTCAAAAAAGTGAGTTACTTCCTCCTTTTTCATGGTTCTTTTGAGATTTCTCCATGTCCTAATAAAAACATTCATTCTTTGTATCAACATTTTTTCATATAATTGTATGATAGCCCACCTAACGTTCTTCCTTATTCTAATCCCTCATCTCAAATATTCTAAAATTTTCTTCTGTAGAAACTTCTCTATCACTCTGAGTCATTCCTTCAATTCAATAATCTCTCTATCAAATTCCTCTTTACCCATCCTTCTTTTTATTCCTTTTACTTTGGAATATTATTTTCCTCTATTGCGGCTTGCACTTGAACCTTTGTAATATCTATCAGTAGCCATATTTTTCTTCCCTTTGTGAGCTTTCTCTTGACCACCGTGAGCTTTCTCCATTAACCCATTACCCAATATCTCACCTAACTTCTTCCTTAACTCTGTCTTTTGGTATTCATGTGGTTCTCTGCTCTAAAATATCCTAAGCACTAGCTCTTCTAATATTTTTCACCTACTCACACTCTTGAAAAATTTTCCTGGTTGTAATCATTTCCACCATGCATTCTTGCACTTATATGTCATGTGGAAACACACATAATTTTTTATACACACAATTTTGTTATCTATTTCAAGATCTTGTCTTGCTCTAATATAAAAAATGATAACCGAGTGCCACAATGGAAGCTACACATGAAAAAAAACAAAAAAAGTAGTAAAAATAACAAAATTATTCATGAAATAATTTGGGACGTTTCCCCCTTCTTGCTCGGTGCAAAAAATACATTACATTCCAATTTATACTTAGAGAAGGAGAAATCTAGAATTCTCAAGAGACAACTCCTCCCCTAGACTTTTTGAAAAATCCTCATAACATTTTTTATAAATAAAATATATTTTTTTCTTCTTTTTTTACATATTATCTCTAGAATTTTTGCATAGTCTATTATTTTCTAAAAGTCTACAAAATCTAGAATTTTTACATAATCTAGAAATTCTAGAGACTTCTTGCACTTAGAAAATTAGATTTTGATGATAGTCGTGAGATTATCCTGCATCAATCATCCTAGTATTTATCAAACATAACTACCATTTTATTTCTTTGTCCATCAAGGATTTGTGAAATCCTTGTTGCACCAACAAATCCCACATCTTGAGCTTCCATACCTCAAAACTATTTTTCCTATTAAATTTCTCCACCTTGAACATTTTATTCAATGTCTTTTCATTCTTTACACACAAGCTACTTCTGACCCATACGACTTAGGCTAGTGCCAAGTTGGACAAAAACATAAAAGGGCCTTACAACATTTTCCCACTACAAGCCATGTGTTTCTATCAAAATTCATAGCTACACTACTTGAGAAACATGATTATGAGTAGATTGATCTAATTTTCTTTGAATACTATGTTATTTAACTATAGTTATCAACGATAATGCATCTCTTTTATCTTTTCATATTGCCAAACTTGTGATTCAAAGGGAAATCCATAGAGGTATTATGACAACTAACATATATTATATATCCATTAGTTGTGAGTTCCTTTAACAATAACAGTGGCATGTTAAGTCACCCAACATTCACATAAAAGTATCAGCTGCCAAGATATCAAAGATTAGTGAGTCAAGCTGCCTTCAACTCAATGGAGAGACAAGTAGTACATAAATTGGAAGAAAAATCCATAGATTTGGTCTCTCCAAATGAGTTTCGATATATCCTTCTCGACCTTTACAAGAACTCTTAACAAGTCAACATTGTTGTACTCACAACATTCCACCACACATTTGCATAGCAACCACCAACATTCACAAACATATCACTGAAAACTTTCATGAATCCCAACCATAGCTCTCATACCACTTGTTGCTTTCAAACCTACAATATATTTCAACAAAAATTGCAATATATATTCAAATAAAATTGCAAAACAATGAAAATGATTTCAATTACTATAATTCAAGACAAGAAATCATTTTTGTTATAAGGAAATTGTGATATTTTTCATACTTAAGTTTACACACCCACATAATACATATAAGTAATAAGCAATTTGTGACAAGGATTCAATAAAATATGGACAACCAAAATTTAATAACTTTCCACTAGAAAAAAAATGCAAGGAAATTATTATTGTCACAATTCAAAGTTGAGTTGTACATCTCTCCAAAAATGTGAACTTTTTTTTTTATAATATTAAGACTAAAATTCCAGTAAAAACATGCTAGTTGTGTTGAGAAGTGCAATCTACAGCCCAGTATAAAAGCCCAGTATAAAAACGGTGTATAAGTATATCCATAACCCACACAAAGTTGACACAACAGTATAAAAGCGGTGTATAAGTATATCCATAACCCACACAAAGTTGACACAACATTAATGTAAAAAATATTTATTCAATACAAATTATTTCTACAACCATTAAAGTTTACTAAACTTCTTCGCACATTTAAATTTTGCTAAAATTCTTTGCACTTGCAATAGTAAAGGAAGAAGACTTCGGCTAATCGTAGGGATTTATGAATATCCATATCAGCCAAGACATGGGGATTGCAGGCTCCAACATTTCTCAGTTAGTGGGCGAACAAAAGTGGAAATCTGGGTTTATGATCGGATTGGAAAAATCATTTTCGATTCATATTAGGCATCAGACCTATTGCTATTGGAAAATTTCAATATTCGAGCTCCAAGTTGTTAATTGTAATAATCATTTACCAAATTGTTGTTGCCTCCTGATGATGAACATATGTTAAATATTTGTTTAAACAAAAGGTTAGTTACTAATCCTATCTAATGGAAACGAGTGTTAATTATGGATTAACTATTAACATTACACGTCATTTGGTAAAAGTCAATTGAGTGGCTTTGCGAATACACAATGTGACCTCATCAAGATGTTTTCCGGATTATCTACAGTGTTGAAGAACATGTGTCGACGTTTCAAACCCCAACTGGGATCCATCATCAAGACAATTTAGAATGACCTTAATCTCAAGATTAACTTTGACACACCCTTATTGTTGTTAAAATCATAATGTGTGTGGCCGTAATTGTTAACTAATTCAGTCAATAATAAATTGTTGGAGTTGAATAACACAATCGAATTGGATCTAGATATATGTTGAGATTTTCTGTTTTAAATAAAATAGGCAAAAATCTCAATGTGTGACAACAATAGGAATTTGTTGCTAGATTAGCTCCAGGTTGTTGGGAGAGAGTTAATGCATCCTAAATTTGATGTGAGAGGATTTATGAGGTAGTTAGATTCTCTTTGCTATATAACAGGTATCCATATGGATGGTTTGAGAGTGTGACAGTTTGTAATCTCCTGTTTGATTAATAAGATTGCTGATGCCTATGTTGTGTGGACATAGCCCAGAATGGTTGGGTGAACCACGTTAAACCTCTGTGTTTACTGTGCATGATTAATTTGCTGTGTATATGTTTTTTGTCTGCTGTGCAATCTTCGCTCCAACAATATAGAGATGGTTTGATACTTAATGTATCGCTGTTTAAGAATTTGGAATGAGATATTGTATGCTTTAATTATAATTTAATTAATAGTGGTTTAATGAGGAGATATTGTAATATTAAATATTTTTAGTTCTTTAAAATAAAATAAAAATAAAAAAATATTGCCTTGAGTAAATATTTTGGGTTAGTTAAAAGAAAAATTAAATATTACCTATATAGACTAGATTTAATTATTCTAATCTGATTTCTCATTTTATTTTGAAGATGAAGATTTATTTTAATTATTCATAAATTTCTAAATTATTATATGTATTGCTATTGATTTGATAAAGATTTCCAAATTAGAAATATGAAAAATGTGTCTATATCCATAAGGTTAGAGGGCTACTACATGATTCAACGAATCCGAAAATATATATTTTAGGGTTTCATCCCAACTAAATGCTCCACTAAAACAATATATAATTGAATAAGATGAGAGAAAATTTGCGCGTGGCATGTGATGACATCTTATCATAGCGTGAGATCGTGGTAGTAGCATCTATTGAAAATCATATGGATGATAGAGGCCTCGGTTTAAGTAAAAATATTCCACAAACTTTCCATCATTTAACAAGTCTGGAGTTTGCTTGAATATATGCTGAAATAAAGGTACTTTGGATGCATGGATATCGACTTCTAACTTTGGGATTTTTTTGGCCAACCTTTGTCTCGTTTCTATTATTAACTATTTGATAAATCTGAGTTCTTGAACTCTTCTTTCTTGACTATTTCCATGGAGATAACAGATTGAGCTCACTCTCCTTCCTTTACTATTGACATACGAGATAACAAATTGAGCTTACACAGAAGTGTCGGGAAATAGTAACTTAATGTTTAAGTTATTATAAGTTTTTTAAATGGTTAATCTATTTAATTCATAAATGGTTTTAAAAAAATCGCTCACAAAATTAACTTTTTATATTATGTTTATACCAATCTATAATTTACATCAATCTATAATTTACATGAGCAATGTATAAAGCTACTGTGTATCTCAACTATTCAATCAAAATAATGTAATATATTCACCATATTTCTATTTTCATACTCACCCATAGCAAATCAAGGGATCTTTGAATAACTAATCAATTGTATCTTTGTTGATTGTGGGAAGAGATATTGAGAGACTCTCCTACATTATTGTTTCAATAAAAAAAAATTGATTTGTGGATGTGATTCAATCTGTAGTAGTCACGAAATCAATTTATGCATCTCATTCACCACTAGAGATAAAAATTGAACCCCTTTCCATCCATTTTGCACTAGTGTTGTTTAAAACAATTAGAGGGAAGGGAGAAAAGTGTAGGGAGCAAAGAGAAGGGATTTTCTTTCCACAATCTCGAGGAATTTTTTCTCCCTACTATGCCAAAAAAAGTCAAGCAAGAGTAGAGGGCAACAATCAAAGGTATTTGATTCTTGAGAGAATGAGGTGTTTCATACTCAATTTATAGATTTGTACATGTTTCCATTGCTTGTTTGAATTGTATTTTTTATTTTTTAATTTCAAAATTATAAAAGAAGAAATTACTGTTTATTTTTATATTTCTAAATTTAAAATAAATTTTTTATTGCACATATATAGGGACATGACATTGAGAAACTGAAAGAGGCAATGGATTTTATATTGGCGGTAGAAGCAGTGAAAAAACTAAAAGGTATGGACTTCTCCATGCTTGCAAAATATGTGAAATAACGTACTAAAGGCGTTGAAATAGACCAACCAAAGGAACCTTGTTAAAGGGAATTGATTGGTTCCCAATCAACTCTTGAATTGAGCACAAGATATAGGAAAACATGAATCACAATCACCTCTAAGAATGTGGAACAAGGAACATAGATATCCAATATCCGACCCACTCCTCGAACACATATTTCTTCCACCACCAGTGCATGATATGCATCTTCCATTGGTACATACGAAGATGAGGTAGAATATGATCTTGATCTTGCATTGGTACATACGAAGATGAGGTAGAATATGATGTTGTCTCTGGGAATTATTAGAATGACAGATGCGAGGAAAGTGTTCAATCGTAGGTTGAAGGAATTATGCCTTCAATGCTTCAAAGAGCATCTACATCTTCCATTATTGAAGATAACCATGCACCTTCAAAAGGAATTCATCCATGACATGTTGAATGAATTTGGGATAGGTTGTTTAGTAAAGCAAGTAAAAAATCGAATGACTCAAAAATTCGAGAGATTCTGTTGCAAACAAACAAAAAAGATAAAAGAAATTCCTCTCGAGCTAAGGGCCAAAAGAAGACCAATTGATGTAAGCGTGAAAATATTGAAAGAGATTGTGAAATCATGTAATAGAGAAGATGCACACAGGAAACACAACTAGGAGAGCACAAATGTATTTAAATTTGGCCATAATATTATTTCAAATTCATTAAATGATTTTTATACTTTACTAGTGCATAATTAAATTGAATTAGTGTATGTTTCAAGACAATGCCTCGAAGGCCAGGCTTTCTAAATATCGTGCCACACATCATAGTGGCAGAATAGGTTTAAAAGCCTTAACATGAAAATTGGTAAGTATATTTAATATCTAGTTTTGTATTATTTTATTTTGTACAAAAAAAGAAATGATTGGATATTAATTACTTTAACTACTCCATCTTCCATGTTTTGATAGTAACAACAATATGCCCATTATCCATCACAATTGGAATTTGATATGATACAAGACAAAAAGTGGTCTAATTTTGTTATCAAGATGGAGAATAAGGCATCATTAGTTAAATTTAAATAACTTAGTTGGATATTGTTATGTTAATATGTCAATTTTCATTTCTTGTGTTGAGTTGTTTATTTATGTGTAGTTTTAGTTCTTTTGTTCTCCCATTCATCATAACACCCTTATAAATCACCAACCTTTCACTATATAAGTCCTTATAAATAATTATCCAATCATGGGTTTATCAAGTCCTTTGAAAAAAAGCATAGGTCAAAGGAGAGATGCAAGACCATGTAATATGTTGTAGCTCCTAGAGACAACCTTTGGGCTGAAAAGTTCAGTGCCTAGGACATCCATATAATTCCTTGGAATATTTGCACACTCTGCACAAAAATGAACATATATTTACACATTTGGATGATATATTTACCCAGAGAAGAACCTATACATGCAATGTGTGCTAGTTCTTGGGAAAATTAACAAATTAGTTCAATTGGCCTACTTATCTATGATTACAGCCTTAAAATTTACGTGGTAGTATACGTAGAAGAACATGAAGGAATTTGAGATTTAAAAGACAGGTCTAAATAGAATCCTATGCATTATATGTTTAGTAGAGAACATGAAATGAAAGAAAATGAGATTCAAAAACCATGGATCACTTCATTAAGTTTCTTATATAAAAAGTATAGGTATCTCAACTATGAACACAACATTGATAATTTGTTTAATGAAATAAACCAATGGCTTCATTACACAAGTTTCAGGAGAAGAATAACACAAATGTAAAGTTAGAAAGAAAATAACACATATTGTAAGCATCACATACGAGGAATAATTCAAAAATTCTCCATTAACTTCCCAAAAGAGTTTGAACACATTATAAATAAAAATTAGCTAGAACTCATCTCTGGAGCCAAAAAATTGAAACCCCAATGAGTTATCTTATATATTTTTTGAAGAAAACGATCATGTTCAAGAATAGTTACAAGCACATGTCAGAAGGTACAATTGTCTATTTAGCCAGTTTTCCTATTATCTAGTTGCTCTAACTATCTCTTAAAAGGCCCATACATCATAACAAAATAAAAGGTCACATGCTTAAAAATTCGCATGGGTAGAGGAGCTTGGCCCATGGGGCCCAACACTTGGGTCTTTAGGCTCAGCTGTAGATTAATGAAGGATATTTTCGGATCTATCCCATAGAGTTTTTTTTGGAGTGTGGCATTGAGACATTCTTTGAAAATACAACTATAACTTTGATAGCTTGGTGTAGTTTGGAGTGGATTCAGACAAATTTTTTGTTAACAATAATAATTGGAAATCCCTTAGAAAGAAGTTAACCATTCTATTTCCTTTTAATACCACGATCTTCTCCAAAGAGGTATCCATTCTACAGGTTGCTACTATTAGCTCCTGGTCATAAGCTTTCCAGGAGGATAAGCTTCTATCTATACCCCAAAAGGTTGGTAATCCAGATGTTTGCCTCTGATCAAACTTGGAGTCAAAATTGGTTATAGAAATATTCAATACCTCTAGTTTATTCTCATCCTAAAAGTGTAGTTGATTCTTCTCAATAGCCTTATTTATTTCTAGAATCACTGCAACCCTATAAATAATGTGCATTGCCTTGAATTATGACAGAGATTTTACATTCAAGAATTTGATAATTTTCTTGGCTCTTTGTGCTCCTTTTTTAGTTTCTTTCTTGCATGTAGCCAAAACTTCAGTAACAATAGTAAATATTGGCCTTTCTTCTATAACAAACTAGAAAAATTTCCATGTACCTTGTACTTGTTGGATGATATCGTCCCAAATGACTTATCTAGCATCAATTAGGGACATATTACCTTTCAGCCTACTTTTTTACTTCTTTACCTCCTCCTGAGTTGTCTTGTACTTCTTAGATGTTTTTTCTTCCTCCAATTTAAATTATTTTAATTGATTTTCCTTAGTAGTCAACTCTTCTTGAAGCAAGGTGATCTGATTATGAAGTTTTTTCATTTCTTCCTTGGAAATAGTAAGCTCGATCCTCACCTTTTTCAGCTTTGGTGAAGGATCATATGATTCGGTAGGAACTACAATTGTGCAAACATGATCTCTAATAGTGTTTTATAGGTATTGGACCTTATCCTTCAAGGATGTGACCTCTCTATTCCTATCAATCAATTGAAAAATTATTTGTTCCTTTTCTTTATCCACATAAGCTACTTCAGTAGTGTGCATAGCCTATGGTGTAGGCATCTTTAGCTTCTATTTTAACGATTGGACTTCAACCTCTACTCATTGTATTAGGAATTTAATTGCATCTCTATCCTATGGGTTGATACCCAATTTGATGATAAAATCTTTGAAAACCTAATTAGGTACATACGGGTCCCTAGAATGTGAATTTTATTGCTTGATTATGTTACAGGCCTTTTCAAGAAGTTTCTCTCCTTGGTGATTGACAATGAGGCCTTGCTCAGATCATGATATATCTTATCACCAGTCAACCTATGTGAATTAATCTTCTCATGTAGAGGGACATATGCAGTGTTGAGGGATAA
Source organism: Pinus albicaulis (assembly GCA_034641835.2). Lineage (NCBI taxonomy): Eukaryota > Viridiplantae > Streptophyta > Pinopsida > Pinales > Pinaceae > Pinus > Pinus albicaulis. The sequence goes on from CM076569.1 coordinate 735,636,637, forward strand.
GTCCACAATTTTAAACTCATCCCCCGTGGGGAGTAATTGAGTAATAGGATGCAATAAGGAAAGCTTGAGCTAGTTCTTCTCTAGGTAAATAAATAATAAGTAAATACTAGTAAATACATAATAAACAATAAAGAGAATAATAATTATAAATAAATAAAATAGAAAATAATATACTGAAGTTCTAAATAAAATTATATAAAAGTAAACTATAAAAATAGTAAAAATAAGTGAACTTAACAAAAGTAAAATGGAATAAAATAAGAAATAGTTAAACTAATAAAACTAGAAAAATAGTAAAAAATAAGTAAAGTTAACGAAAAGTAAAAAGGAAAAAAATAAGAACGAGTTAAATTAAGAGAAACATTAAATTAAGTAAAACTTAAAAATAAAGAAATAAAAGTTGCATGTTGACATAGGGAATGTGTGCATTTGGTTCCCATTCCATTGTTTGGTCTATTTAATAGAAGTTAAGGAAGATGATAGTCATAATTTCTTCATCCATTCTCTTGGGAGAAATTTTTTGTGAGATAAAGGATTCCTACAGTATTACGTTGATTGAGGGCTCGGGGATGGCCAGTTGTAGAAATTTTATGTGCAGCTGAGCCTATGGTTGGGTGGAGAGTTGTCCCCAAAATCTTGTTGCAGTTAGAAGAGTTCAAAGAGCATTCAACTCTGGATTCAAAAATAAGGAATATCATCAATACAAGTAAGTTGTCTCTACTCGTCTTTTTCAAAAATTCTATGTTAAATTGCTGATTAGTTGAGTGTTGATTATTGATCATATAAATTGATGTAATTATTTGTATATATTAAATCTAGGTTATTACAGCTTGAAAATTTATCCTTTAAGCCAAGGAAGGAAATGAAGTTGGTCCACACATAATATTTTTCTAATAAATTCAAAAGAGAAAATCCTCATGGGCATAAATATTGGCAGTCTATAGGGGCTTTCATTAAATCCATACAACCTGATCTCAGTAAAATCCTCAAAAAATACCAATCTCCCACTTTAGCATCGTTACTCAGTTATATTAATTGCTTATATTGTGGGAGGATCCTTGTGGGTGGTATACCATTCAAGATAATGTAGATGGTGGCCATAAATGTGGACAGAAAATGAGAAAATCCTTGATTTTCATGGTTTATTTTGACTATATTTGTCCATTCAATAACAAAATTTTCTGGTTTATAGAGTCAGAAGTGCTTAGACCTACGTACTAAAATTTATCCACGTGATCATACAGGAATAAGAAGACCAAAATGGAGGGCTATCTGAATATATGGTCAATTTGGAACTTCCCAAACTAAAGATTAATGGATTTAGCCAGGAATTCAGGTATGTCTAAATAATCAGTGCGATCAAATGTTTGGCTCATAAACTCTAAGGCTGACTTAGTCACATTGGTGGTTTCATCTTCCCCAAGTAGCACCAAAACTGATGCCAATAACTTTTAGGCATCTTGAGAAAATGTATACATAGGATAGGTCTCGACCGACTGAGGAGTTGGTGTCTGTGGTAGTGAATTCAATGCAAATAAGGCCAATTTATTATGTTTTAATAATTGAGTGAATTATAGAGCTAGTGACTCTTCATTTAATGGCTTTGGGTTTTGGATATCAGGGAAATAGAAAGCCTTGTGAATGAGGTCATAGGTGACTTCAAGGATAACTTCTCCTATGGAAGATGCAACACAATTTCTCTAAGGAATATAAGTCATAAACTTAGGAAAGTGTTGAGTGGTTGGAGTTAACATATAATATAGACCATAATTCACTATGCCAAAAAAAATCTCGTTTGCTAAGAAATTTTCCCAAAAAGTCATAGTGAAACTCATTGAAGTCCAACGGGAACCTTGGGTCGTGTATTTTTTCTTCACTATCCAGCAGGGGTTCATAGAGTGGAGGGGTTAGAGGTGGCAAGATCTGGGGTTGTTTTCTGAGACTTCTTAAACTTCAACATGATGATAATTGGGTTTAGTTAGTTGTATAAGTACCTGAAACGGAAGGGGAGAGGTGGAAGTCAGACTGTGTGGTTCACGAGTTGAATTGAATGCTGGAAGAAAGGTGGTTTGTGGTATGAAATAGATTGGGAATGGGAAATAATTATAAATAAAACATCTTTCTCATTTGAGTTTGATAAGAGCAGCAAATTCCATGGAATTCAAATAAGACAAGAGTAATGATGTGACAGGGAAATGACATGGGTAATGAGGTAAGTGAATTACTTAGGGGGTGGACGGCAGAGGACGTGAGGTGGAGTGGGGATTATGTGGTAGGGTTAGGTGTGAAGTAGGCTTAATTGGCATGTTCGCCTAGAAAATGGAGAGGCCACGTGATGAGAACAAGCACGTTTTTGAAAATTGTTTACCACCTTCTACTACCCCCACTTGTGGATTTCGAAAAAAGGAGTCAAGGTGATGCAATAGATCAAAGATGTTGATCGACTGATCGACACAATCACAATCTCATGTTGCACCTCCTCCCACCCAGATTAACAATTATGCTACTTGGTATGATGAATTTGTGTATGATGCTACTGCCAACGAACCTACGTCAATCCGTTGTTGAAATTGCTTGGAGCTTAACCATTGGTGCTCATGGATGTGGACCCATTTTTAGAAAATTACACATGGGCCTGTTGGTTCAGAGATAATGAGAAAAAATGAAAGCGCGTTAATCAAAATCATTCTTCCTCCTTTGTTTTCATTTTATATTCCCCCCCCTTCCATTTTAGTATAATTTTTTGGAAAATTTCAAAGACTTAATTACAACATAATATATAACGGGTAGAAAACAAACCATATTACATGGAATTAATTATTGATTTTTGGGTTGGGAGCACATTACATGGGATTGATTGTAGAAAGTATACAAACATATGTATATTAATGGATTCAATCTGATCAAAAAATGTACTAGATCTAGATATTGAATCCTTCGACAAATCAATTGTGGAAAATAAACACGATCGCCAATCACAACAAGTAAAGAAAGAAACAAATCAAACAACAACACATATATTTTCCTAGGGAAAGCTTGCTGGTCAAAACATCTCTATCATATATTGTATATTCCACAAGGAATCATGAAACAATTACAATGCACTCTTCTCATAAGAGTCTCCTGCAATCTGCATATCGTCTCACACTGATACAAAAAAAATTGGGCCAACACTTAGCCAATTCTCAGCCTGTCTTCAGCCTGCCTTTCTCACACAATTCTTGATGAATGCAATCCCTATCTTTTAGGAATTTTAGCCTTCCTCAACTGTGTTGAGTATCATGGGAATCTTGTGGTGTTTTAACTACATCTGAGTAGTATGTTAATATCACAACTGATAGTTAGCTTCCCTTTAACCTTTGTTTGAACTGGGTCTCCATTGGAACTGACATGCATGCAACTATTAATAATAAATCATCAGTTTCATGGAAGATCACTCATTCTAAATTAAATAATATTTAATTCACTTGATCTCTCACTAGTGCAACAAACATTTACAACTAGTTCAACTGACTCTTAGTCACCCAACTGAGTTCAATGATTACTCATGCACTTAACTCCAACTTGAAATCTAAAACACATAGAATCACTTTGTATGCCTCGCCAACTACCCTCAACTTGAATTCCATGAGCTAACTAATTTTATCACACTTAGTTAACTTTTACAAGTGATTATGAGATAGAATTACATTTTATTGTCCAATTTAATTAAGGGATAATTAAATTTGACACATATCCAATTTATTAAATAAATTGAATTTCACACTAATATCTCGCTAAGACCCATCACTACAAGACCTGTGGCCCCACACTAGTGTAGGTGTTGTCATGTTGTTTCTAGATGCCAATTTCACTATTTCTTGTTGTAAACTTCAACACTCCCTCTCAACAAGAAAGTAATTTCCTTGCATGCGACATGCAACTCTTGCATGCAACACTTCTCTAGTGTTTCTCGTACATGAAACTCTTGCATGCAGCACATATCTAGTGTTTCTCACACATGAAAATACACTTCTGAAACTGAATAGCCTCCAAAAAATTGAATCAATATAATGCATCTGTCATCAGAGTCTTCTGACTTCTGGTACCTACTGCACATGTCTACTAGAATTTCTGCGTTGTTGACATCTGCATCCATGCACTTTGCACTGCTGCCAACGCTGATCTGTGCTCCAGTATTTGACACATGTCACTATGATTTGTTTCCTCCTAACATCTGACTACATCAATCTAGTTGATCCTGCTACTGTTGTACAGTTGGCTCCTCGTAGCCAGGTTCGATCCATGAGACACACCATCTCTAGGACCATGCCCAAATTTCTTCTTAGGATCAATTCTGCACATCGCCCCACCTCACACCTGGAGGTATAGCTGCATGTACTCCCTCTGCCCATTTGGCTCAAAATTTCTCTGCTTGAGTGGTTTCTGCCACTCCATGATCCGTTGCATGTGGCTGCTCCACATCTTGAGGTTCATTCTTTGCAACCAAGAGTTCCTCATTTGCATGCAAATCAAGCTCCCTCTCAAGGGAAAAACACATGCCTTTCTCACACTTCCCCATGGGACATCCCTTGCATGTGTCCATCTGCGCAAGAGTACCCTTTGGAAGCTCAGTAGAAATATGTTGCATGACCTTTGAATCTCCATGGTGTAACTCACCCTCATCTCGACTCACCATTTTTTCTGCTTTACCCATCAATGCTGCACAACCATCCACATCAATTTTATAGAGATTCTTCATGCGAATCCCAATATTCTTGGATTGTCCTATAGCTTTGTGTTCAAGGAAACCTTTCCCTTCACTGAAAACCACATCATAACCTCTATCCTGCAACATTGCGACTGAAACTAAATTCTATTTTAGACCATGCATTGCATATTTTAATAAGAAGGGTTTATCTGCCTGTCTCTAGAAGATAAATGTACCGATCCTGGTAGCACTATATATCCTGTAATCACCCATTTTTATATGCATCTAGAGGTCCTTCTCCTCCAAGCTACTGGAAAGTTCTTTGTCTCTCGTCATGTGGAAAGATGCACCACTGTCCAAGTACCACACCGATCCATTTTCACTTGACACCATGCATTAAATGAGTGAGAAGCCAAGCTCAAATTGCGAGGCCAAAGCCTCACTAGCTGCAGATCCTGGAGCCTTCTTTTTTGGACAATTAGTGGCATAATGTCCATGCTCGTGATAGTGAAAAAACTTCACTTTGGACATGTCGTGCTCCTTTCCTTCTTTGCCGACCTCATATTTGGAATAGGATTTCTTTCCCTTCCCCTTCTTTTCCTTACTAGCCAAGGCGTAATTTTCTTCATCATATTCCTTAAATGAAGATCCATCCCTGGTATTCCGCCTGAATTCTTCTTGCACCAAATCCGACCCAAGTCATTACCAGTCTGGTAGCTTCTCCCTCCCATTGACAGAGTCCTGATAACTATGCCAAATCTTTGGAAGTCCTAGAATAGTTAGGCCCACCAATTCATCATCTGCGACAATAATTCTGACGCTCCCAAGCTCATCCTGATATTGGACAATTTTTTTTAAATATATCAGAATAGTGTCGCCTTTCTCCATTTTTATTTTCCTGAGCTTGTCCTTCAGTGCCAATTTTCTATTATCACTGTTGCTCTGAAAAATATCTGTTAAAGCATTCCACATTGCATATGGAGTTTCTTTGCCATGGAGACCTTAGACAATGTGGTCTCGTACTCCCTCTAGTAAGATCTTCCTCGCCCTTGCAACCTTCTTTTTCCAAGCATCAAGATTTGCGACATGTGCTGCAACAGCTTTGGGAACATCATTATCAATTAATTCTTTCAACCCATTGTCCTCCAATACTACCTCCATCCTGTCTTTCCACGCAATATAGTTAGAGATTCCCTCGATTCATACTCCAATCTCAAGCCATTGAAATTCATTTCGATCTTGATTCGCTTGTTGCACCAAGAATACTTTTGCAAATTCGAATTCTATTCAGTCACAAACTCAGCTTGTACTCCACTATTATGATTTCCTGTGCTTTGATACCATATTAATCCAAAAGGCTGACAAAAAAATCACAACTATTTTGAGATGGTAATGCCATGGTCTTAAAAAATCAATTCCATGGGTCAATTGCATGACCTATCATGTATGTGTTACAAAAAATAAACCAATTTACAATGGTTGAACCGATTCCAGCTTGTTTCCAATATGTAAGTGGGATATGAGTTACTTTGTTTTGATATTATTATATGCAATATGATCCATACTGTAGCCCCCACTCATTTGATCTTAGGGAAGTGGATTCACCAAGTTTTAAATATTTAAAAGTTTTCCAATGTGCTAGATGATTTTACATGGTTGCTACCTTTAAAGCTAATTTTTAAGCTTTCAAACTATTCTAACAAAAAATTGGAGCTCGTTTTTCATGCAATAAATGGAGGATTTTTAAGTGGTTTTCAATGCCACTTCATCATGGAACAGAGCTTTGTTTCTATGTAGGTTTTGGAGGAATATTACTCTTTTTGTAATTGATTTTTTTTATCTTAATAAAGGAAGGCCACTCCATTGGGGAAGGACCTATAGACATAGTATACACTGGATGAATTCCATTATTAATTGGTTATCAAGATTCTTTTCTTCTGTTCTCAATTTATCATTTTTGTGCATCTTCATTCAAGTCCTTTAAAGCTTGTTTTCAATTAAATTTTAGTTGGTTAAAAGTAATTATTCACTATTCAAAATTTTAACAAACCAAGTCATTTAAAGGTCCATATCAAGTGTTTTTGGAGCAATATTGATATTTGTTTGTGAGTGTGCATGATAAGCAAGAGAAAAATCAAGCAAAGTGATTGAACATTTGTATAAGGTAATCCAGATACTACTTTGAGGTAAGCCCAAAGAAAAAAAATGACATCACCAATGGAAGGAAGTCCAAAAGGAAATTCAATTAACTCTGAGGAAAAATTATGTGAAGCCTTCATGGCGATGAAGACCATGGTAGAAGAAATGTATTGAGAATGGAAGAATCCTAGAGAAGGAAGGTTGTCGAAGAAATTAAAAGAAAAAGGTAGTTCATAAAAGTATCATACTTCTTCTCCTCCTTCAAGTCCTAATTTTGCTCATTTTCCTCCTCCATATCATGGGAAAGCTACTCCAAAGGAGACTTTATTGAAATTAAACATCAATTTCATTTTTCCAGTTTATGATGGGGAGCTCAAGGCTAAAAATCTTGACAATTGGATTCTATAGATGCAAGCATGCTACCATGTGAAGTAGATAATCCATGATTAGGTAAAAATTGATTTATCCTCTATTTTATTAGAAGTTACTACATTAATATGGTGGGAGAATAGCTACACTAATTTATAGCTCTTTCCTCTCGGTTTATATTTACTTGGAAATTGAGAAAGAAATTTTACCCCTTCGCACATAATCAAAAGGAAATATTTGAATGGAAAACTACGTGGCATTGTAAAGGCCAAAGCATGAAAAAATGTATACAGGAGTTTAGGAAAAAGGAATTGGAATTAAATAATCCACTTAACACACAAGATACTCTTTAAATACAATGGAATTTGGCATGGGTATATACATGACACTAAGTTTACGTTGAAGCCATTTAACCTTGATGAGGTGTGTCTACATACAACCTACATAAAATTAGGTGAAAACGGTGTTGTAGTCTCTATGGAAGAAATTCAATGGAAAGAATACAAAGACAAAGAAAAAGAGAATCCAAAGAGAATAACATCAATGAAGAATTTCGATGGAAAAATTTCATGTACCCATTGAAAGAAGGGACACAATGATGATAATTTTTAGAACCTACATCAAAATATTAGGCCCAAGTGGTACCGAAAAATAAAGAAGAAGGTGGTTTCAACTGTTCAACATGATCTAGGATCATAATACTATGATGAGATACAAATTGTGGCTATGGGTTTCAAAGGTATATCATCTTCACAAGTTGGTTTTGGTTCTTCTATTTCACCTTTTAATTCTAAAAGGAAAATAAATGAATTATTTCACATAAGGGTGGTAAACAAACATAAAAAAGTAGATATCTTGTTTGACTCTAGATATCAGTCCAACCTTAAATCTGAGGAAGTTGTAAAGAATTTGAAGCTAGAAACAATACTACATTTTAAACCTTATTTTCTTGGATGGGTATGTAACAAAAATAAGCTACAAGTGACTAGAAAATGTAAGCTTAGATTTTTTATTACATCTAAATTTGTGGATGAAGTTGAACTAGATGTGTCTCCATTGGATAATTTTAGAATTGTGCTTATAATTCCTTACTTGTTTGAAAGGAAGGATATCTACTTCATGAAGGAAAACAATTATCACCTTTTTAAGGATGAAGCTAAGTATGTTATATGATCTCATCACATGGAATATGACTCATCATTGGTAACTATAGGACAAGAGGTCCAAAATTCTCTCAGTAGGGAGGAATGATATCGGAGGATCTAGAAAGGTATAAAAAAGGTTCCCAAAATCTAATGGAAACAACACCATGTTGAAGAGCTTTGTGAGATGATTCTAATGCATATTGAATCACATCATACAAAGCCCTTATGAAAAATTTATGCTAGTCTAAATTTTGTTCCAAACAACAAAAGAGGGTGTACATGGTTTCCATGTGATAGCATTAGGAAGCATCATATGGAACTATAGGATGTCGATATGGTAGTCCATACTAATTCCATGGTAGGATGCAAACTTGAAATATGGCATTGAGTTGGAAATGGCTTGGAAGGTTGAGGTGGTGACACAGGGCATAGTCAAGGGATGATACATGGTAGGTTGAGGTTGGTGTGGGAACCGAATAAGTGTTAACTAGGTACGGAAGTGGACCGATGGGAGCATGCCACATGGCCCAATAAGAGGGTGTCACATGGAATTTTGGGGGCACCAAAGGTGGTCATAATATGGGTCAAGGAGGTTGGATTTGATGAGGTTTGACCTCGTGACATCCAGGTTGTTTTGTTAATGCCCAACTAATCAACCACACATAGTTTTTGTGATAGGAATGGAAATATTGTATTTTAAAATTTAGTTTTAGCTTCCATTCCAAAGAGGGAATGTCATGGGTTTGACCCCATTTCCACCCCAATGGTTGTAAATATGTTACCACAATGAACAACCAATGAAAGTGCCATGGACTTAGGGTTTATTGGGATGCCATATTTCAAAATTTTAACCTAATAATTCAAACCAAGGTTTGACATCATATATTGATACAAACAATTAAGAACAAACATGTCATGGTATTGATATGGTAGCACCATGGTTTTATATAGGAAGATCCAAGGGTTAATGTTGTAACCTGTCCTAGATTTGTTACAATGAATAACCCAACCTACAATGGCTAAACCAATTACACCATAACAATAATACATAAGTAGGCCATGAGTTAATTTGTTTTTATATTATGGTATGGTATGTGATGTGATTTGGATTGTAACCCCCAGTGATTTTATCCCGGGGCCGAAAATCCACCATGTTTTAAATATCAAAAAGTTTTCCAACATGCCACACAATTGTATTCTAAAGATTTTACAGGGCTAATAACTTTTAAAATAGTTTTTAAGCTTGCAAACTATTGTAAACATACTTATGGAGCTTGTTTTTCTTGCAACAATTAGAGGAGTTTTTAAGTGGTTTTCAGTACCACTTCTGAGTGGAAAAGAGCTCTATTTTATGCAGTTTTTGGAGGTAGATTACTCTAATTGTAATGGATTTTGGGAGCCTATTAAAAGAAGGCCACTCGATTGGAGATAGGACCTTGATACATAGTCGACACTAGACAAAATCCTTTATCAATTGGTTGATTTGCTTATTTTCTTCTCTTATTTATTTCTCAATTTTGTGTAGCTTCATTCAAGCCCTTTAAAGATTCTTTAAAATTAAATTTAAGGTAGTTAAATGTAATCATTCACAGACAAAATTAATCCAACCAAGTCACTTAAATATTCAGATCACAAATCTTTCATTAGAGGAATTTTGAGGTCTTAAATGGGCCTCCTAAGGAAATTATAAAATAATAGTGGAAATAATAAAATAAGATTAGATTACATCATCAAATTTTAGAGGGAAGGTTGAAAAAACAAAATTTTCAACTTATCTCCCTATGGGCTTACTCAAATTTCAAGTAGGAACACTCGTTTGATACAGAATTTGATTCCACATCTAAGGAGTAACCATGTTTCATACTATCGATGGATCTTGCTACAAAAAAAAAGAGAAATACATGAAAAATGTGATTGCAATCACGTTTTTTCATGTATCTATCATTTTTCGTGTATCAAGGTCCATCAAAAGTATCCAACATAGGTACTCCTTGGATGAGGAATTAAAATTTGCATCCAATGAATACTCTAGCTTGAAATTTGAGGAAAACCTTAGGGAGATAATTTAGAAATACGAGTTGAAAAAGTAAATTTATTATTTTTTAGTCTTTTTACTTTTTTATGTAGGTTTTAACCCTTTACAAAAATTATCTACAAATGAATCTTAAAACAGAAAATAAACAATAGCGAGAGCATAAAACATAAAACAGATAAACACAGAGATTTTCCCCTGGATCCCAAATCAGGACGACCAACTTTATTTTTTATTATATTCCTTTTAGTGTTACAACACATATATATACATGCCGAAGCATACATAAACCCCAATCTATTAACCCTGGATTAGAACATAATCGTAGTTCCCTTGACCGGATCTACAAAATACCAGGGGCCGAAAACCATCCTGCCCAAAAACCATGTGCAAACCCATGCACAAAGCCTTGGGCAGGTCTGCCCATCGGAAAATAAGGTCCAAAAAAATTTTCCCGGGGCGCTGCCTCGAACCGCAACAGGGGGCACTGCCGCCCCCCTTGTGACCCCCTTGCTGCACCTGCCGCAACGTACAAAGATGATTTTCACCCCCCTGTGACCCCCTCATGTGTGACTAGTTGTGGAAACAATATAATACATACCCAACGTTATCCCCCTTGCTGTTTTCTTTCCACAGGGGGCCACAACAGAGCTTAGTCATTAGCCTAGTTCTGCAACACCCATTTTTTCTCTACACGAAGAGAACTTCTGAGTGCTCACAGACTTGGTCAATGCATCTGCAACATTCTTCAAGGTGTCCACCTTTGCAAGCAACACCCTTTTAGCCTCAACTATATCTCTCACAAAGTGATATTGAATATCAATGTGCTTTGTCTTTGAATGATAAGCAAGGTGCTTAGCCAAGAAAATTGCACTTTGGCTATCATAGTCTATCCTTATAGCTTGTTTCACCGACCCCATACTTGAACACAATCTCTGCAACCAAACTGCTTCCTTGCTTGTGTGAGTGGCTGCTATGTATTCTGCCTCTATAGTTGAAAGAGCCACTACAGATTGTCTTTTACTCATCCAACTGACTACACCTCCAAATAGGCTAAACACATACCCACTTTTAGATATTCTTTGGTCCAGATCTCCAGCCCAGTCTGCATCAAAAAAACCATGAATGTCCAACACTCTTTCCAATCCCAGTCTTCCCTGGTAGCACAAGCCATAATCACTAGTGCCACGCAAATATCTGAAAATCCGATTCACTGCTGATTCATCCTCCTTTAGCTCAAACTCTATATTCTCAAGTTCCTTTGGTAGGACTTCATGTTTAACAACATATTTCACCTCTCTCAACACCACATCTTGCCTGTACACAACCTTCCTTGTTTCTAGGTTCCAAAGCTTGTAACCCTTTAAACCATCCTTATATCCAATAAAGATGCACCTTTCAGATTTATTATCCAACTTGGTCCTTTTCTCCTTCGGAACATGTACATATGCATCACATCCAAATACCCTCAGATGTGAAAGAGAGGGTTTCTTACCAGTCCATACCTCATGTGGAGTCTTATATTCCAACGCTGATGAAGGTGATCTGTTAACTAGGTAACATGCAGTCTCCACTGCGTCTACTCAGAATTCTTGTCCTAACCCGGTACCACTGAGCATGCTTCTTGCCTTTTCCATCAACGTTCTATTCATTCTTTCTGCAACTCCATTTTTTTGAGGTGTGTATGGAGTAGTATTTTTCCATGCTATACCACACTTCATACAAAACTCTTCAAATTCCTTCGTGCAGAACTCCCCACCATTATCTGTCCTCAGCACCTTTATCTTCTTCTTTGTCTATTTTTCCACTAGAGCCTTAAATTCTTTGAATTTGTCAAAGAATTCAGATTTCTTCCTTAAGAAATATAACCATGTATTCCTTGAGAAGTCATCTATGAATGAAACATAGTACACAGACTTACCTAGTGATGGAACCGACACAGGTCCAAACACATCACTGTGCACAAGCTCTAATATCTCGTTCTCCCTCTTAGCACCAGAAGGAAAACTCACTCGATTCTGCTTCCCATATACACAATGTTCATAGAAATCAAAATCTAGAGAGAAATTAGACATACCTTCTACCATACAATTTCCATGTAGTATCCGAAGGCCTTTCTCTCCAATATGTCAAAGCCTTTGATGCCATAGCATGGTATTTTCTCCAGAGATCGCTAGGCTTTCCGATCCACCTTCAAGAACCACTGAATTGTTGCACCCATCAATAATAGTGCTGCACTGAAGCTTGTACAGAGTTCCAATCAGAACTCCCCACATTAATACCAGTGCTCCCCGAACCATCTTACAGGTATCTTTCTCAAACACTGTTTTTACACCTGCGTCATCCATCTTGCTTACAAAAATCAGATTTCTGGCCAATGCAGGAATGTGCAGAACACCAGGAAGTGTTCTAATCCTTCCACCTTGCAGCTTCATCTTGAATTTTCCACGTCTGATGATTCTGACCTTCCTATCATCCCCTAGGAAGACATCACTGGCATCATATTTTTCATACTCGAAGAACCACTCTCTATGGGGAGTGAAGTGAAAGGATGCACCCGAGTCAATCAACCATGACTCATGATCTACATGTGTATTTGAAGAAGAAGCCAAATACACATCCCCACCTTCATCTATGGTGGATTTTTCCTCTACAAAAGGAGCATCATCAGATCCCTTTCCTTTCTCAGGAGCTTTAGATCTACAGTCCTTTTTTTAATGCCCTTCCTTTCCGCATTTCCAGCACACCTTTACAAACTTTCCAAGAGATTTAGATCTCCGTCTAGATTTAGATCTCCCACTCAAAACCTTATTATTGTTTATGTTTTGGGACCTTCCTCGTACAGATAAGGCATCTCCATTTTGGCCCTCCATATTTCTCCGTCTCATTTCCTCCGACAGTAAGGCTGAGACAATGTCATCAAAATTCAAGGTAGTTGTATTGCTACCTATTGCAATAACTAGATTGTCCCATGAGTCTGGTAGCGAACACAACAAACTGATGCACTTATCTTCATCTGAGATTTTAATATCAACAGATGATAGTTGACTTACCACAGTATTGAAGGTGTTCAGATGCTTTGTCACTGAGTCTCCATCCTTCATCCTTAGGTTATACAACTTTTTCCGCAGGAACAATTTATTCACCAGAGACTTAGATTGGTACAAAGTCCCAAGTTTGTCCCACAAATTCTTCGTCGTAGCTTCCCCAGATACATTCAACAATACCAAATCTAAGACACATAATCATATTGTGCTCTTCACCTTCCGATCCAACTTCTTCCAGTCTTCATCTGACATTGTCATTGGTTTAGTACCTAGATCTACCGCGATCCATTGATCTTTATCGACCAGCAAGTCCTCCATATTGAGCTTCCACAACTCAAAACTCTGACCATTAAATTTCTCGATCTCTATATTTCCACTGCTCGCCATCTTCTTTCACTACAAGAATCGATCCCGCAGATCTCCCACTGAATAGGGTCTACCACAGGCCCAAGAAAAAAACCCCTCACGAGCAAAGGTGTCCCCTTGAAGCCGAAACATATCTGATACCAAATGTAGGTTTTAACCCTGTACAAAAATTATCTACAAATGAATCTTAAAACATAAAATAAACAATAGCGAGAGCATAAAACATAAAACAGATAAACACAGAGATTTCCCCCTGGATCCCAAATGAGGACAACAACTTGATTTTTCATTATATTCCTTTTAGTGTTACAACACATATATATACATGCTGAAGCATACATAAACTCCAATCCATTAACCCTGGATTAGAGCATAACTGTAGTTCCCTTGACCAGATTTACAAAATACTAGGGGCTGAAAACCATCATGCCCCAAAACCATGTGCAAACCCATGCACAAAACCATGGGCGGGTCTGCCCACCGGACTAGTCATGGAAAGAATATAACACATACCCAACATTTTACTCCAAAAATGTTGAATCATCCCCCATGGTTGACATCATTATATTTAATCGTATTGTTTCGTATAAAGTTTATTTTGGTTGTACATTTTTCTTAGGAGGCCTATTGTAGACCTCAAAATTTCTTTGATGGACCATCTATCCATTTTCACAACTACATCTTCACACAACATGCCATAAATTACCTGTTTTCTTTTGTTACACACTTAGTGAAAAGTTATTTTTTTTTTCTCCTTTTAAGGCTAATTGAAACATAATTTAAGGAAGTCTTATCATTGAAATTAAAAATGGTTCTTGATATTGTACTAAATCAACCATATATGCCTCCACCTTAATATATAAATACATGAATTAACCGCATGTCATGTCCTATCCTTGCACTATCGAGATTACTTATCTCATTTCCTTTTACAATTTTTATGTGAATGACTTTATATGACAACGCTTTAATCTTTCCCTTAAGTTATTAACTTCCATTGTCATTTCGCATGAGTCGATGATATTAAATATTATATTAAATATTACCATAAATCAAGGATTTAACAAATAATACTTCCACTAAGGCATTATTGATTTTGCACACATCTCCATAATACATTAACCCAATGGGAAATATGGCAACTAAAGGAAGAAGGAAGGAAATTTGTGGAGACACAACCAACTTATTGGCCAGAAATGACACATGTTTCTACTACACTACATATCATTGGTACTTATTTCTTACATGTGTTTGGGAAGTCTTTGAATTGACAAAAATATTTCACTATTGTGCAAGGAAATTTGATTCAAACACCACAACTATTCATCTATATTTAGAAAGGAATCAAGTACTTTGAACTCCAAAGGAATTTAGAAGAATTTTGAAGCCACTAGATCCAAATATGAGGCTCAATATAACTAAATGAAACTCTTTCCCACACTCACAAAGTGACGAGAACAATATTTAAAACAAAAAATTTCATTTCCCTACACCCATCCCATCTAATCTTACTTCACTAGATATATCTATTTTTGTGAAGCCATATAATGATTTCTCCTTATTTTTTTCCTAAGTTATGGGGCAGGAATCAACTACAATTGCTACAATATTAATACTATATACTTTATATTTGTATTTCAAGAGATGTTATTTTTGATTGGGAGAAGTAATCCAACAAGATTTCATATCAGTTGGTCAATTTCCCTACGACCCATGGACTACATGGTATTGCAAATAGTTTCATGTAATATATTCCATTAGCTTCCTTATAAAAATAATATGAACCCAAATATGGAACCAACTCAATTTTGGTATGTGTAATATTCCCAATTAGCCACTGCTACTTGGAATATTATAACTGCTCCATTTTTGAAATAAAGAGTAGGGAGGACAATAAAAATATCCCAGTGTGAAAAGGGATTGGATTAGGAGGAAAAATTAAAGCCACTTTGGTGTGAAAGAGGGGCAAAGCAATGAGCTAGATCCAGTTGACCAAGTCAACAATGTTGTTACAAGAGGAGGGAAACTAACTAGGGCAGCGCAGTTTTGAAAGGAGAATCTTATCAAGGAAGTCACATCATCAATGAGTGGGGTTCGGGGTGAGGAAGTTCACCAAGGATAAGAAGGAGGATATAGAAGCAAGGAAGGAATTCCGTATTCATCATTGTTTGGTATTTTGACTGATTGCAAGCTTTAGCTATTTAGCTGGAGTTGCAGCACTGTTTAGTGCAAAGAATTCTCATGCGGGAATTCCATCTTCACCTTTGGTCTAGCTGATTGGGAGATCTAAGGAGAAGGTACTGAGCTCAATTTTAATCATTTATCTTGAGGATATCCATTCTGCACCATATACAGCGCAGTCACTTCTAGTAACTGCGTCATTTCTGCAGTAGCAATAGCTGCTGGGTGAAACCCTCCTGTTTAGGAGGAGGAGGTGTACTATTGAAGGAGGCCTTGGGCCAATTTCTGTAACATTCATCTATTTCATATCATATTAAGCATTTTATAATATTGAGTTTCTATGTACAACGTTATTTTATGCAGTGCTGCATTTTATATTTTTATTTTTCCGGAAACCCTTGCTGGGATGTTCAGATGTGCTTGTAAAAGGGGTCTAACTTCTTATTTCTGATCTCATGATTAATGAAATTTCCAGATCTATACTAAATCATATTTTTCTATAGATACCCTAATGAAAATTACACTGTTGTAGCCTTCAGTAGTTCTATTTTATGAAGTTGTGGGATTGGGGTGTTTTTGGGCATATATGAGCTAGGGAGATCTGTTTAATGTAGCTAGGTTGATTTTTTTTTTATGCCATTTCATATTTAAGCTACATACATCATATATAAGAGGATCCAAGTCTTGTTCTATGTTTTTATTGCAAGTTTTTCCTTATACAACGTCCTCATTGAAGAAATTGTAGAAATTCCTGAAAGGGAATATTACAATGGTATCAAAGCTTTGCTCTTGGCTCAGCTTGTGGGGGAAATTTATCTTCAACATGGAGGAGGAAGAAATTTTGAATCTCCTAATTCAAACCCTACAGAACATTGCAAGTGACCTCAAGGAGATGAGACATGAAGGGGATTCTATAGGGTTTTTCCATGAGGCAAGCACCAGCACTGCAAATGGCATGGGGCTTTCATGTAAATCACAATGCTCTATCATGCCTTCATTTATAACTGGGGGAGATAAGGAGGGAACCTTGGGAGAATATGTTGAAGAATATGAACTCCAATCTCAAGGGTTCAAGGAGCACTTGAGCTTTCAGGAGTTTTTCCAGATCAAGGATGGGAGAAGGATTGATCCTCATCAAAAGGAGGAGAAATTGATGCAGGGATCAGCCCTACAATGCAGTATGGTAGGGTTCTTATTTCTGACATTTGATGGGACACCTAAGTGCATAGCCAAGGCTTGGGTGGAGAAGGTGGACACATACTTCTAGCTCAACAAGGTTTCTGAGATAGAAGCCATCAAGATAGCTGCGCTGCACCTGGAAGTGGAAGCTTAAGAATGGTGGCTTCATGGAATGACCACACTTGGGCATCATCATATCACTTCATAATCATCTTTCACCAAGAAGCGAGTGGAGAGGTTTTATCTAAGAGATCCAGAAGCCCACTTTGTCAAGTTAACCAAGCTCAAACATGAGGGAGATCTTGAGGATTATATTGATCAGTATTTGTAGCTTTCAGTGATGGTATCCAACCTCAATATGAGCAGGAAGGTATGCATGTTTATTAATGGGGTGGCTGAACCTTTGCAAGTGTTGGTCAAATCCACTAAACCAACCACACTCCTTGAAGCTGTGGAGAAAGCTAGAGATATACAACACATCTTGCCCAAGGCAAGAACATTATTACAGCAGGAGGCTTACTCAGGACCAAGGAAGATATTCCATGTGTAGGATTTGGAGAGAGAATGTGTGATAGGGAGGACACATCATGACAAGACCTTCTCAAAGAAGGATGCTAGAGCTATACCACCCACAGAAGAATTTTCTCCAAGAGGGGGAGCTATTGCAGCATTAAGAGGGGTCCCAAAGTATCTAACCTTGAGGGTGAGAGGTACTATTATGGGGCAAAGAGTCTCTGTGTTGATAGATAGTGGGGCTACTCATAATTTTATTGATGCACAGCTGGTACAAAGGAGAGGAATCCACATGGAGGAGTTTGAGGGGTTCTCAATTTTGGTCCTAGGAGCTATGACACTGTAGTGTGCCAAGTATGTTTCGGCACTAACCATCACCATGGGGGCCTACATCTTGATAGACCAATTATTTGTGATAGACATTCTAGACACCAATGTCATATTGGGAGTCCAGTGGTTAATCACTCGTGGGAGAGTTAACACTAATTGGAGAACTTTGGAGATGGAATGGACAAGAGGGAAGGATGGCGAGCAACAAAAGATCAAGGGTATAAACACATACCCCCCTCAGGTTGTTTCAGCACATAGGATGGAGGCAGATCTGCATAGAGGGGATGTTGAATGGGTAGTGGAGTTGCATATATCAAAGGTGAAGGGCAAGGATTCACTAGTGCATCTAGATGTTCAGTCTCTCTTGGACCGGTATTCTACAGTATTTGGAGATATCTCACCGGGGAGACCTCCTGACCAAGGGTTTGAACAAACCATTGATCTGGAACAAGGGATCCAAGCCATTAGGGGAATTTTGAGGTCTAAAATGGGCATCCTAAGAAAATAATAAAATAATAGCTAAACCAATAAAATAATATTTATGAATTTGTATTTTACTTTTTGCACCACAATCCATGTAACTATGGTTAAATTCAATTGAAAAAGTGTACCAAAATAAAATTAATAGAAAATTATATTGATGTGACTATAAATAAGAATGATTTTTTCAAGAAAATGTCATTATCATTGAACAACTAATGCATTTTTCCTTTGTACTTAAATAACTTAAAATAAATTATAAATAAAAATTCATAAACTCTTAATTGTATAATATACTATTAATTAAAATTTATATTATTTAAATATATGAAAATATAAAAAGAAAATATTTATTGAAAAATGTGTAAAGACATGAAGATTAAGTAAGGACATGCATTATTTCTTTTAAAAAATATGAAATGACAATAAAAATATTTTATTCAAAAAGTGTGAAATGACATTTACTATTAGTACTTTAATTTTTATTATTAGTATTTTACTTTATGACTTTAAATGTACTTAAAGAACTACCATGGTTAACAATGAGTTTTTATCCACCATTGAGAATGTAACAAGTAAGTACTTTTAACTCAAGAAATGCTACCTCAACCATTGTGGATGATGTCATCCCCTAAAATGTGATTGGTTCTCATAAAGTGAATTTTGATTGTACATTTTCCTTAGGAGGCCCATTTTAGACCTCAAAATTCCCCTAATGAGTAATCACCACTCCTTATAGGCGTCCCAAGGCTTATAGGGATGATATTGAGAGGCCTATCCAAGAGCTGCTAGCTCTAGGACACATCCGGCCCAGTACTAGTCCTTTTGCTTCTTCAGTGGTTTTAGTAAAGAAGAAAGATGGCACATTGAGGATGTGCATTGACTATAGGGCCTTGAACAAGAAGACCATGAAGAATAGGTACCCTATACCCAGGATCGATGAACTCATGGATGAGTTGAGGGGATCTAAATACTTCTCCAATATTGATTTGAGATCCGGGTATCATCAAATCAAGGTGAGGGAGCAAGATATCCCCAAGACAGAGTTCAGATGTCACTATGGGCATTTTGAGTTTTTGGTAATGCCCTTTGGATTAACCAATGTCCCAGCAACTTTCCAATCCTGCATGAATCACATCTTCTGTGGTCATTTGAGAAAGTTTGTATTTGTCTTCTTTGATGATATTCTTATCTACAACCGCACTTGGGAGGAGCACTTGCAGCATATTGAGATAGTTTTGCATATCCTCAAGGAGCATAAATTCTACGCCAAGCTCTCCAAATGTGAATTTGGCCTCACAGAGATGTTGTATTTGGGGCACATCATAGGAGTAGATGGAGTGAGGGTACACGAGGAGAAGATCTAGGCTATCAGAGATTGGCCTGAGCCCAGGAATGTTACAGAACTCAAAGGGTTTTTGGGCATATGAACTTATTACCAGAAGTTTGTGAAAGGGTTTTCACAACTAGTAGCACCACTAACAGACTTAACAAAGAAAGGAGCTTTCCATTGGACACCTACAGTGCAAAGGGCTTTTGATAAGCTCAAAGAGGTAATGAGTAGTTGTCCTGTTTTGGTTTTTCCTGAATTTTCTCAACCCTTTATTCTAGAATGTGATGCATCAGGTGAAGGTATTGGGGTAGTCTTGATGCAAGGTGGGCATCCTATAGCCTTTGAGAGTAGGAAGCTTCTCCCTCATGAGAGGTTGTACCCCATCTATGATAAAGAAATGTTGGCAACCATGCATGCATTAGCCAAATTCTGACAATACTTGGTGGGGAATAAGTTCAAGGTGAAGATTGACCATAACAATCTTAGATTCTTCCTTGAACAGAAACAACTACAGGACAGACAACAGAAGTGGGTGAGAAAAATCCAAGCTTATGATTTTGACATAGAGTATTTCAAGGGGAAGAGAAATGTAGTAGTTGATGCACTATCCAGGAGGCCTACAACATTGTCTTTGAGAGGCATGGACACAGATTGGAAAGCTCAACTTTTAGTTGAGTATTCCAAAGATGACTTTGCATGTGAGATACTTGATGGGGTGGTATCGGATGAGAGGTTTAAAGTAATGGATGAGGTCATTTATTACTGAGACTGGATCTTCTTGGATAAGAACTCCAAGCTCAAGGAGAAGATCTTATTGGCATCACATGATTCCCCACTTGCCTGGCATCAAGGTTTCACAAAGACTTACAGGGCCATAAGGGAGAGATTCTCATGGAAGGGTCTCAAGGAGGATGTGCTCCGACAGGTCAGAGAGTGCACCATTTTACAACAAAATAAGGGAGAACACACCCACCCTGCTGGGTTATTGTAGCCACTACCTATTCTGAATGGGAAGTGGAAAAGTATCTCTATGGACTTCATCACCGACTTACTGATAGTACAGGGTAAGGATTGTATCTTTGTTGTTGTTTATAGACTAAAAAATTACTCTCATTTCTTTTCCATTTCTGCACATTATACTACTTCACAGGTAGCTGAGCTCTTCTTTAGAGATGTATTTAGACTTCATGGTCTCCCAAGGACCATAGTGAGTGACCGGGATAGCCGCTTCATGGGTGGCTTTTGGCAGGAACTTTTCCGGTTAATGGGGACTAATTTGACTCCAAGCACTAGCTATCACCCCCAAACCGATGGACAGATCGAGATAGTGAACAAGTAGCTAGAACGCTACTTGAGGAACTATGTAGTAGGGCAGTAGAGAGTTTGGCTGCATTGGCTCCATTTGGAAGAGTATTGTTACAACACTACTCACCATATTTCTATTGGCATGACTCCATTTTGGGCCTTATATGGGTATGAGGTACTCTAATTTTTTGATGTTATGTATGGGGCAAGTAAGACTCCAAGGGCAAAGGAATGGATTCAGGAGAACTAGGACATACTCAGGGCACTCAAGGACAACATTGCTACTACCCAGAACCAACAACATATGTATGCAGATTGGGGTCGAATAGAAAGACAGTTTGAGGTGGGAGATATTGTCTATTTGCGTATTCAGCCTTATAAATAGTCCACACTCAAGGAGAAGGGAGCTGAGAAGCTCCAACCCCATTTCTATGGGCCATACAAGGTGATTGAATGTGTCGGTAAGGTAGCATATGATTTGGAGCTTCCTAAGGGGAGAAAAATTCACAATATCTTTCATGTTTCTTGCCTCAAGAAGGCCATTGGGAGGAATGTGGTTTCCAACATGGATCTTCCCCCTATTGATGATGAGGGCCACCTGATTTTGCAGCTAGAGGAAATCTTAGACACAAGGGAGAGGAAGCTAAGAAACATAGTCATCAAGGAATATCTGATTCGATGGAGGAATCTACCAGATGAGGATGCCACTTGGGAGGGAGAGAAAATCTTGCAGCATCCTTCTTTACTGTTGCTTGTGGGCAAGAAAATTTTGAGCGGGGAGGACTGTAATATTCCCAATTAGCCACTGCTACTTGGAATATTATAACTACTCCATTTTTGAAATAAATAGTAGGGAGGACAATAAAACATATTCCAGTGTGAAAAAGGATTGGATTAGGAGGAGAAATTAAAGCCACTTTGGTGTGAAAGAGGGGAAAAGCAATGAGCTATATCCAGTTGAACAAGTCAACAACGCTGTTACAAGGGGAGGGAAACTAACTAGGGCAGCGCAGTTTTGAAAGGGGAATCTTCTCAAGGAAGTCACATCATCAATGAGTGGGGTTCGGGGTGAGGAAGCTCACCAAGGATAAGAAGGAGGAGATAGCAGCAAGGAAGGCATTCAATATTCATCTTTGTTTGGTATTTTGAGTGATTTCAAGCTTCAGCTGTTTAGCCGGAGTTGCAGCACTGTTTAGTGCAAAGAATTCTCATGCGGGAATTCCATCTTCACCTTTGGTCTAGCTGATTGGGAGATCTAAGGAGAAGGTCCTGAGCTCACTTTTCAACATTTATCTTGAGGATATCCATTTTTCATCATATACAGCATAGTCACATCCAGTAACTGTGTCATTTTTATAGTAGAAATAGCTGCTGGGTGAAACCCTCCTATTTTGTGCTTGTTTCAGAGGAGGAGGTGTCTATTTCACTCCGAGAGGCCTATTGAAGGAGGACCTGGGCCAATTTTTGTACCATTCATCTATTTCAGATCATATTCAGCATTTTCTAATATTTATTTGCTGTGTACAACGTTATTTTATGCAGTGCTACATTTTATATTGTTATTTTACCAGAAACCCTTGCCGGGATGTTCTGATGTGCTTGTAAAAGGGGTCTAACCTCTTATTTCTGATCTCATGATTAATGAAAGTTCTAGATCTATACTAAATCATCTTTTCCTGTAGATAACCTAATGAAAATTACACTGTTGCAGTCTTCAGCAGTTCTATTTTATGAAGTTGTGGGATTGGGGTGTTTTTGGGCATATATGAGCTGGGGAGATCCGTTTAATGTAGCTAGGTTGATTTTTTTCTGATGCCATTTCATATTTAAGCTACATACAACATATATAAGAGGATCCAAGTCTTGTTTTGTGTTTTTATTTCAAGGTTTTCCTTATACATCGTCCTCATTGAAGAAATTGTGGAAATTCTTGAAAGGGAATATTACAGCATGTTATTCTATGGAAACAAAAGGTCCCATTTCATTTTTATCAAGTTTAGTATCAATTTTTTGTGAATTTAATCATATGTTCAAAGGAAAAGAGCCCAAGATGGTTTTTGATGAATTATTAGATTTTCTTAAAGGAAGAGGGATATGTGAGGATAAAGAGGACACCATCATCAATATATATTGATTTCAAGGAAAGCCTTTATTTCTCCTAAATTTTGTCCTAGATAGATTTTTTTTTTTTTTTAAATACGCATACAATACCACCCATGGTTGAGTTTATTTTATAGGAAAATGTAAAGGAAATCCATTACCCTGCCATTTAGTGTGGGATAAATTACTATGAGGAATTTTTACTATTTCAAAGAATTTGTTGAATTATTAAAACATTTTAATTTGATTGAAGTTCAATTTATCCAAGGTTTCAACCTTGGTAGTCTCTTTTCTATTCATTTGGCATCTGTCAGGTATGCAATTTTTTTTACAAGAATTTTAAATGAAAATAGAGAAACAATTCTCTAGAATACCTACCCTAACCTATCATGTTACTACTAAGGAAAGAACGAACATTGAAGGAAAAACAAATCATAGAGGGAAAGGGCCAAACTATTCTCATCATTATCAATCATCCCAAACTAGTAAAAGCTTCATTTATGAACAAAATAAAAATGAAATACTTGTGATAAGAGGGGATCATAATGGCCAACATTATAGTGATGGTTATGGGAAAGAAACACACCCTCCTGTTTCTCCTAAGAAGTCACATGTAGTATGAATTTATAAAAGAAAGAGTTTTAGTGATAATGGGTTACACAACATAGCAGGACCCATGGATATGGAGGTAGATAGCATTGATAGTCCCATAATGGGTGATTACCAGAATAGATGAAGCTTAGATTCATGTTGAAGAGTTGGCTTCTAAATATCTTACCTTATTTGAAGAGAAATACTTGACCATGCAAGACACCCACTATGACATGTCTATCAAGAAGCTACAATTTGATAAGGTGAAAATGAAAAATAAAAAAGTAGTGAATCAAGTAAAAGTGAAATCGGTGTTCAAGCATCAGACCTTGTAGAATTATGAAACTACATTAGATAGGGATGCTATTTATCATTCTATAATAGAGAAGGAGGTTAAAAAATTAATATTTAAGATAAGAATAAATGAGTTTGAATATTATCTTAACCTAACAACCCTATTCATGACTCCATTATCCATTCAAGCACCATAAGTGACAAAAACAATTGGCACACCCCAAAGGATCAAGAAATTAGCACAATTATTAAATAGAATTAGGTCATATGTCGTTATGAATATAAATAAGAGACTTGAAATCATAGAGTACTTAAATCGAAGGGGAGAGGTGGAAGTCAGACTGTGTTGTTCACGAGTTGAATTGAATGCTGGAAGAAAGGTGGTTTGTGGTATGAAACGGATTGGGAATGGGAAATAATTATAAATAAAAAATCTTTCTCATTTGAGTTTGATAAGAGCAGCAAATTCTATGGAATTCACATAAGACATGAGTAATGATGTGACAGGGAAATGACATGTGTAATGAGGTAAGTGAATTACTTAGGGGGTGGACGATAGAGGATGTGAAGTGGAGTGGGGCTTATGTGGTAGGGTTAGGTGGGAAGTAGGCTCAATTGGAATGTTCACCTAGAAAATGGAGAGGCCACATGATGAGAACAAGCGCTTTTTTGAAAATTGTTTACCACCTTCTACTACCCCCACTCGTGGTTTTCGGAAAAAGGAGTCGGGGTGATGCAATAGGTCAAAGATGTTGATCGACTGATCGACACGATTACAATCTCATGTTGCACCTCCTCCCACCTAGATTAACGATTATGATACTTGGTATGATGAGTTTGTGTATGATGCTACTGCCGACGAACCTATTTCAATCCGTTGTTGAAATTGCTTGGAGCTTAACCCTTGGTGCTCATGGATGTGGACCCATTTTTAAAAAATTGCACATGGGCCTATTGGTTCAGAGATAATGAGAAAAAATGCAAGTGTGTTAATCAAAATCATTCTTCCTCCTCTGTTTTCATTTTATATTCCCCCCCCCTTCCCTTTTAGTATACTTTTTTGGAAAATTTCAAAGACTTAATTACAACATAATATATAACGAGTAGAAAACAAACCATATTACATGGGATTAATTATGGATTTTTGGGCTGGGAGCACATTACATGGGATTGATTGTAGAAAGTATACAAATATATGTATATCAATGGATTCAGTCTAATCAAACAATGTACTAGATCTAGATACTAAATCCTTCGACAAATCAATTGTGGAAAATAAACACGATCGCCAATCACAACAAGTAAAGAAAGAAACAAATCAAACAACAACACATATATTTTCCAAGGGAAATCTTACTGGTCAAAAAATGTCTATCATATATTGTATATTCCACAAGGAATCATGAAACAATTACAATTCACTCTTCTCACAAGAGTCTCCTGCAATCTGCATATCGTCTCACACTGATACAAGCAAAATTGGGCCAACACTTAGCCAATTCTCAACCTGTCTTCAGCCTGCCTTTCTCACGCAATTCTTGATGAATGAAATCCCTATCCTTTAGGAATTTTAGCCTTCCTCAACTATGCTGAGTATCATGGGAATCTTGTGGTGTTTTAAATGCATTTGGGCAGTTTGTTAATATCACAACTGATAGTTAACTTCCCTTTAACCTTTGTCTCATCTGGGTCTCCATTGGCACTGACATGCATGCAACTATTAATAGTAAATCATCAGTTTCATGGCAGATCACTAATTCTAAATTAAATAATATTTAATTCACTTGATCTCTCACTAGTGCAACAAACATTTACAACTAGTTCAACTAACTCTTACTCACCTAACTGAGTTCACTAATTACTCATGCACTTAATTGCAACTTGAACTATAAAACACATAGAATCACTCTGTATGCCTCACCAACTACCTTCAACTTGAATTCCATGAGATAAATAATTTTGTCACACTCAATTAACTTGCACAAGTGATTATGAGATAAGATTACATTTTATTGTCCAATTTAATTAATGGATAATTAAATTTGACAGATATCCAATTTATTAAATAAATTGAATTTCACACTAATATCTCGCTAGGACCCATAACTACAAGACCTGTGGCCCCACACTAGTGTAGGTGTTGTCATGTTGTTTCTAAATGCCAATTTCACTATTTCTTGTTGTAAAATTCAACACTCCCTCTCAACAAGAAAGTAATTTCCTTGCATGCGACATGCAACTCTTGCATGCAACACTTCTCTAGTGTTTCTCGCACATGCAACTCTTGCATGCAACACTTATTTAGTGTTTCTCACACATGAAAATTTTTCATGCAACACTTTTGAAACTGAATAGCCTCCAAACAATTGAATAAATATAATGCATCTGTCATCAGAGTCTTCTGACTGCCGGTACCTACTGCACATGTCTACTAGATTTTCTGCGTTTTTGACATCTGCATCCATGCACTTTTCACTGCTGCCAACTCTGATCTGTGCTCCAGTATCCGACACATGTCACTATGATTTTTGGCCTCCTGACATATGACTACATCAATCTAACTAATCCTGCTACTGTTTTAGAGTTGGCTCCTCGTATCCAGGTTCTATCCATGAGACACACCATCTCTAGGACCCTGCCCAAATTTCTTCTTGGGATCAATTCTGCACGTCTCCCCACCTCACACCTGGAGGTATAGCTGCATGTACTCCCTCTGACCATTTGGCTCGAAATTTCTCTGCTTGAGTGGTTTCTACCACTCCATGATCCGTTGCATGTGGCTGCTCCACATCTTGAGGTTCATTCTTTGTAACCAAGAGTTCCTCATTTGCATGCAAGTCAAGCTCCCTCTAAAGGGACAAACACATGGATTTCTCACACTTCCCCATGGGAAATCCCTTGCACGTGTCCATCTGCGCAAGAGTACCCTGTGGAAGCTCAGTAGAAATATGCTGCATGACCTTTGAATCTCCATGGTGTAACTCACCCTCATCCTGACTCACAAATTTTTCTGCTTTACCCATCAATGCTGCACAACCATCTACATCAATTTTATAGAGATTCTTCACGTGAATCCCAATATTTTTGGCTTGTCCTATAGCTTTGTGTTGAAGGAAACCTTTCCCTTCACTGAAAACCACATCATAACCTCTATCCTACAACATTGCAACTGAAACTAAATTCTTTTTTAGGCCACGCATTACATATTTTAATAAGAAGGGTTTACCTACCTGTCTCTGGAATGTAATTGTACCGATCCCGGTAGCACTTTATCTCCTGCAATCACCCATTTTTATATGCATATGGAGGTCCTTCTCCTCCAAGCTACTGGAAAGTTCTTTGTCTCCTGTCATGTGGAAAGATGCACCACTTTCTAAGTAGCACACCGATCGCTTTGCACTTGACACCATGCATGAAATGAGTGAGAAGCCAAGCTCAAATTGCGAGGCCAAAGCCTCACCAGCTATAGATCCTGAAGCCTTCTTTTTGGACAATTGGTGGCATAATGTCCATGCTCGTGACAGTGAAAACACTTCACTTTGGACATGCCGCGCTCCTTCCCTTCTTCGCCGACATCATATTTGGAATAGGATTTCTTTCCCTTCCCCTTGTTTGCTTTACCGGCCAAGGCGTAATTTTCTTCATCATATTCCTTAGATGAAGATCCATCCCTGGTATTCTGCCTGAATTCTTCTTGCACCAAATCTGACCCAAGTCATTCCCAGTCTGGTAGCTTCTCCCTCCCATTGACAGAGTCCTAATAACTATGCCAACTCTTTGGAAGTCCTAGAAGAGCTAGGCTCACCAATTCATCATCTGCGGCAATAATTTTGATGCTCCCAAGCTCATCCTGACATTGGACAAATTTTTTTGAATATATTAGAATAGTGTCGCATTTCTCCATTTTTATTTTCCTGGGCTTGTCCTTCAGTGCCAATTTTCTATTATCACCGTTGCTCTGAAACAGATCTGTCAAAGCCTTCCACATTGCATATGGAGTTTCTTTTCCATGGAGACCTCAAAAAATGTGGTCTCATACTCCCTCTAGTAAGATCCTCCTTGCCCTTGCAACCTTCTTTTTCCAAGCATCAAGATTTGTGACATGTGCTGCAGCGGCTTTGGGAACATCATTATCAATTAATTCTTTCAACCCATTGTCCTCCAATACTACCTCCATCCTGTCTTTCCACGCAATATAGTTAGAGATTCCCTTGATTCATACTCCAATCTCAAGCCATTGAAATTCATTTCGATCCTAATTCGCCTGTCACACCAAGAATACTTTTGCAAATTCGAATTCTATTCAGTCACAAACTCAGCTTGTACTCCACTATAATGATTTCCTGTGCTTTGATACCATATTAATCCAAAAGGTTGACAACAAATTCACAACTGTTTCGAAATGGTAATGCCATGGTCTTAAAAAATCAATTCCATGGGTTAACTACATGACCTATCATGTATTTTTTACAACAAATAAACCAATTTAAAATGGTTGAACCGATTCCAGCATGTTTCCAATATGTAAGTGGGATACGAGTTACTTTTTTTGATATTATTGTATGCAATATGATCCATACTGTAACCCCCACTCATTCGATCTTAGAGAAGTGGATTCAAAATTTTTTAAATATTTCAAAGTTTTCCAATGTGCTAGATGATTTTACATGGTTACTACCTTTAAAGCTAGTTTTTAAGATTTCAAACTATACTAAAAAAAATCGGAGCCCATTTTTCATGCAATAAATGGAGGATTTTTAAGTGGTTTTCAATGCCACTTCATCATGGAACAGAGCTTTGTTTCTATGTAGGTTTTGGAGGAATATTAATCTTTTTGTAATTGATTTTTTTATCTTAATAAAAGAAGGCCACTCCATTGGGGAAGGACCTAGAGACATAGTATACACTGGATGAATTCCATTATTAATTGTTTATCAGGATTCTTGTCTTCTGTTCTCAATTTATTATTTTTGTGCATCTTCATTCAAGTCCTTTAAAGCTTGTTTTCAATTAAATTTAAGTTGGTTAAAAGTAATCATTCACTATTCAAAATTTTAACAAACCAAGTCGTTTAAAGGTCCAGATCAAGTGTTATCGGAGCAATATTGATATTGGTTTGTGAGTGTGCATGATAAGCAAGAGAAAAATCAAGCAAAGTGATTGAACACTCGTAGAAGGTAATCCAGATACTACTTTGAGGTAAGCCCAAAGAAAAAAAATGACATCACCAATTGAAGGAATTCCAAAGGGAAATTCAATTAACTCTGAGGTAAAATTATTTGAAGCCTTCACGGTGATGAAGACTATGGTAGAAGAAATGTATTGAGAATGGAAGAATCCTAGAGAAGGAAGGTCATTGAAGAAATTAAAAGAAAAAGGTATTTCATAAAAGTATCATTCTTCTTCTGCTCCTTCAAGTCCTAATTTTTCTCATTCTCCTCCTCCATCTCATGGGAAATCTACTCCAAAGGAGACTTTATTGAAATTAAACATCAATTTCATTTTTCCAGTTTATGATGGGGAACTCTATGCTAAAAATCTTGACAATTGGATTCTATAGATGCAAGCATGCTACCATGTCAAGTAGATAATCCATGATTAGGTAAAATTTTTTTATCCTCTATTCTATTAGAAGGTACTACATTAATATGGTGGGAGAATAGCTAAACTAATTTATAACTCTTTCCTCTCGGTTTATATTTACTTGGAAATTGAGAAAGCAATTCTAACACTTCGCACATAATCAGAAGGAAATATTTGAATGGAAAACTATGTGGCATTGTAAAGGCCAAAGCATGAAAAAATGTATATAGGAGTTTAGGAAAAAGGAATTGGAATTAAATAATCCACTTAACACACAAGATACTCTTTAAATACAATGGAATTTGGCATGAGTATATACACAACACTAATTTTACGTTGAAGCCATTTAACCTTGATGAGGTGTGTCTACATACAACCTACATAAAATTAGGTGAAAACGGTGTTGTAGTCTCTATGGAAGAAATTCAATGGAAGGAATACAAAGACAAAGAAAAAGAGAAGCCAAAGAGAATAACATCAATGAAGGATTTCGATGGAAAAATTTCATGTACCCATTGAAAGAAAGGACACAATGATTATCATTGTTGGAACCTACATCAAAATATTAGGCCCAAGTGGTACCGAAAAATAAAGAAGAAGGTGGTTGCAACTGTTCAACATGATCTAGGATCATAATACTATGATGAGATACAAATTGTGGCTATGGGTTTCAAAGGTATATCATATTCACAAGTCGGTTTTGGTTCTTCTATATCATGGAAAATAAATGAATTATTTCACATAAGGGTGGTAAACAAACATAAAAAAGTAGATATCTTGTTTGACTCTAGATATCAGTCCAACCTTAAATCTGAGGTAGTTGTAAAGAATTTGAAGCTAGAAACAATACTACATTTTAAACCTTGTTTTCTTGGATGGGTACGTAACAACAATAAGCTACAGGTAACTGAAAAATGTAAGCTTATATTTGTTATTACATCTAAATTTGTGGATGAAGTTGAACTAGATGTGTCTCCATTGGATATTTTTAGAATTGTGCTTATAATTCCTTACTTGTTTGAAAGGAAGGATATCTACTTCATGAACGAAAAAAATTATCACCTTTTTAAGGATGAAGCTAAGTATGTTATATGATCTCATCACATGAAATATGACTCGTCATTGGTAACTATAGGACAAGAGGTCCAAAATTATCTCAGTGGGGAGGAATGATCTCATAGGATCTAGAAAGGTATAAAAAAATTTCCCAAAATTTAATGGAAACAACACCATGTTGAAGAGCTTTGTGAGATGATTCTAACGCATATTGAATCACATCATACAAATCCATTATGAAAAATTTATGCTAGTCTAAATTTTGTTCCAAAAAACAAAAGAGGGTCTACATTGTTTCCATGTGATAGCATCAGGAAGCATCATATGGAACTATAGGATGTAGATATGGTAGTCCATACTAATTCCATAGTAGGATGCAAACTTGAAATATGGCATTGAGTTGGAAATGGCGTGGAAGGTTGAGGTGGTGACACAAGGCATAGTCAAGGGATGATACATGGTAGGTTGAGGTTGGTGTGGGACCCGAATAGGTGCTAACTAGGTATGGGAGTGGACCGATGGGAGAATGCCACATGGCCTAATAAGAGGGTGTCACATGGCATTTCGGGGGCACCAAAGGTGGTCATAATATGGGTCAAGGAGGTGGGATTTGATGAGGTTTGACCTCGTGACCTCCAGTTTGTTTTGTTAATGCCCAACCAATCAACCACACATAGTTTTTGTGATAGGAATGGAAATATTGTATTTTAAAATTAGTTGTAGCTTCCATTCCAAAGAGGGAATGTCATGGGTTTGACCCCATTTCCACCCCAATGGTTGTAAATATGTTACTACAATGAACAGCCAGTGAAAGTGCCATGGACTTAGAGTTTATTGGGATGCCATATTTAAAACTTTGAACCTAATAATTCAAACCAAGGTTCAACATCATATATTAATAAAAACAATTAAGAACAAACATGTCATGGTATTGATATGGTAACACCATGGTTTCATATAGGAAGATCCAAGGGTTAATGTTGTAACATGTCCTGGATTTGTTACAATGAATAGCCCAACCTACAATGGCTAAACCAATTCCACCATAACAATAATACATAAGTGGGCCATGAGTTAATTTGTTTTTATATTATGTTATGGTATGTGAAGTGATTTGGATTGTAACCCCCAGTGATTTTATCCCGAGGCAGAAAATCCACCAAATTTTAAATATCAAAAAGTTTTCCAACATGCCACACAATTGTATTGTAAAGATTTTACAGGGCTAAGAACTTTTAAAATAGTTTTTAAGCTTGCAAACTATTTTAAACATACTTATGGAGCTTGTTTTTCTTGTAACAATTAGAGGAGTTTTTAAGTGGTTTTCAATACCACTTCCGAGTGGAAAAGAGCTCTATTTTATGCAGTTTTTGGAGGTAGATTACTCTATTTGTAATGGATTTTGGGAGCTTATTAAAATAAGGCCACTCCGTTGGAGATAGGACCTTGATACATAGTCGACACTAGACAAAATCCTTTATCAATTGATTGATTTGCTTATTTTCTTCTCTTATTGATTTCTCAATTTTGTGTTGCTTCATTCAAGCCCTTTAAAGATTTTTTAAAATTAAATTTAAGGTAGTTAAATGTAATCATTCACAGACAAAATTAATCCAACCAAGTCACTTAAATATTCAGATCACAAATCTTTCATTAGAGGAATTTTGAGGTCTTAAATGGGCATCCTAAGGAAATTATAAAATAATAGTGGAAATAATAAATTAAGATTAGATTACATCATCAATTTTTAGAGGGAAGGTTGAAAAAACAAAAATTTCAACTCATATTTTCAACTTATCTCCCTATGGGCTTACTCAAATTTCAAGTAGGAACACTCGTTTGATACAGAATTTGATTCCACATGCAAGGAGTAACCATGTTTCATACTATCAATGGATCTTGCTACACAAAAAATGAGAAATACATGAAAAATGTGATTGCAATCATGTTTTTTCATGCATCTATCATTTTTCGTGTATCAAGGTCCATCAAAAGTATCCAACATAGGTACTCCTTGGATGAGGAATTAAAATTTGCATCCAATGAATACTCCAGTTCGAAATTTGAGGAAAACTTTAGGGAGATAATTTAGAAATACGAGTTGAAAAAGTAACTTTATTATTTTTTAATCTTTTTACTTTTTTATGTAGGTTTTAACCCTATACAAAGATTATCTACAAATGAATCTTAAAATAGAAAATAAACAATAGCGAGAGCATAAAACATAAAACAGATAAACACAGAGATTTTCCCCTGGATCCCAAATCAGGATAACCAACTTGATTTTTCATTATATTCCTTTTAGTGTTACAACACATATATATACATGCCAAAGCATACATAAACCCTAATCCATTAACCCTGGATTATAACATAACCGTAGTTCCCTTGACCAGATGTAAAAAATACCAGGGGCCAAAAACCATCCTACCCGAAAACCATGTGCAAACCCATGCAAAAAACCATGGGCAGGTCCACTCACTGGAAAATAAGGTCCAATTTTTTTTTTTCGGGGCGTTGCCCTGGACCCCGATAGGGGGGGCGGTAGCCCCCCTTGTGACCCCCTCATGTGTGACTAGTCGTGGAAAGAATATAACACATACCCAACATTATCCCACTTGTTATTTTCTTTCCACAGGGGGCCAAAAGAGAGCTTAGTCATTAGCCCAGTTCTGCAACACCCAATGTTTTTCTACACCAAGAGAACTTTTGAGTGCTCACAGACTTCGTCAATGCATATGCAACATTCTTCAAGGTGTCCACCTTTACCAGCAACACCCTTTTAGCCTCAACCATATCTCTCACAAAAGTGATATTGAACATCAATGTGCTTTGTCTTTGAATGATAAGCAAGGTTCTTAGCCAATAAAATTGCACTTTGGCTGTCACAGTCTATCCTTATAGCTTGCTGCACCAACCCCATACTTGAACACAATATCTGCAACCAAACTGCTTCCTTGCTTGCATGAGTGGCTGTTATGTATTCTGCCTCTATAGTTGAAAGAACCACTACAAACTGTCTTTTACTCATCCAACTGACTGCATCTCCAAATAGGCTAAACACATACCCACTTTTAGATCTTCTTTGGTCCAGATCTCTAGCCCAGCCTGCATCAAAAAAACCATGAATGTCCAACACTCTTTCCAATCCTGGTCTTCCCTAGTAGCACAAGCCATAATCACTAGTGCCACGCAAATATCTGAAAATCCGTTTCACTGCTGATTCATCCTCCTTTAGCTCAAACTCTATCTTCTCAAGTTCCTTTGGAAGGACTTCATGTTTAACAACATATTTCACCTCTCTAAACACCACATCTCGCTTGTACACAACCTTTCTTTTTTCTAAATTCCAAAGCTTGTAACCCTTTAAACCATCCTTATATCTAATAAATATGCACCTTTCAGATTTATTATCCAACTTGGTCCTTTTCTCCTTCGGAACATGTACATATGCATCACATCCAAATACCCTCAGATGTGAAAGAGAGGGTTTCTTACCAGTCCATACCTCATGTGGAGTCTTATCCTCCAACGCTGATAAAGGTGATATGTTAACCAGGTAACATGCAGTCTCCACTGCCTCTGCCCAAAATTCTTGTCCTAACCCAGTACCATTGAGCATGCTTCTTGCCTTTTCCATCAGCGTTCTATTCATTCTTTTTGCAGCTCCGTTTTGATGAGGTGTGTATGGAGTAGTCTTCTGCCGTGCTATACCACACTTCATACATAACTCTTCAAATTCCTTCTTGCAGAACTCCCCACCATTATCTATCCTCAGCACCTTTATCTTCTTCTTTGTCTGGTTTTCCACCAGAGCCTTAAATTCTTTAAATCTGTTAAAGACTTCAGATTTATTCCTCAAGAAATATAACCATGTATTCCTTGAGAAATCATCTATGAATGAAACATAGTACACATACTTACCTAGTGATGGAACCGACACAGGTCCAAACACATCACTATGCACAAGCTCTAATATCTTGTTCTCCCTCTTAGCAACAGAAGGAAAACTCACCCAATTAAGCTTCCCATATACACAATGTTCATAGAAATAAAAATCTAGAGAGAGATTAGACATACCTTCTACCATACCATTTCCATGTAGTATCCGAAGGCCCTTCTCTCCAATATGTCAAAGACTTTGATGCCATAGCATGGTATTTTCTCTAGAGATCGCTAGGCTTTCCGCTCCACCTTTAAGAACCACAGAATTGTTGCACCCATCAATAACAGTGCTTCCCTGAATCTTGTATAGATTTCCAATCCAAACTCCCCGCATTAATACTAGTGCTCCCCGAACCATCTTACAGGTATCTTTCTCGAACACTTTTTTTACATCTGCGTCATCCATCTTGCTTACAGAAATCAAATTTCTGGCCAATTTAGGAATGTGCAGAACACCAGGAAGTGTTCTAATCCTTCCACCTTGCAGCTTCATCTTGAATTTTCCACGTACGACGATTTTTGCCTTCCTATCATCCCCTAGGAAGACATCATGGCCATCATATTTCTCATACTCGTAGAACCACTCCCTATGGGGAGTGAAGTGAAAGGATGCACCCGAGTCAATCAACCATGACTCATGATATACATGTGTATTTGAACAAGAATCCAAATACACATACCCACCTTCATCCAAGGTGGTTTTTTCCTCTGCCGAAGGAGCATCATCAGATCCTTTTCCTTTCTCCGGAGCTTTAGATCTGCAGTCATTTTTTTAGTGCCCTTCCTTTCTGCATTTCCAGCACACCTTTACAAACTTTCCAGGAGATTTAAATCTCCCTCTAAATTTAGATCTCCCACTCGAAACCTTATTATTGTTTCTATTTTGGGAACTTGCTCGTACAGATAAGGCATCTCCATTTTGGCCCTCCATATTTCTCCATCTCATTTCCTCAAAATTCAAAAGGCTGAGACAATGTCATCAAAATTCAAGGTAGTTGTATTGCTACCTATTGCAATAACTAGATTGTCCCATGAGTCTGGTAGCGAACACAACAAACTGATGCACTTATCTTCATCTGAGATTTTAATATCAACAGATGATAGTTGACTTACCACAGTATTGAAGGTGTTCAGATGCTTTGTCACTGAGTCTCCATCCTTCATCCTCAGGTTATACAACTTTTTCCACAAGAAGAATTTATTCACTAGAGACTTAGATTGGTACAAAATCCCAAGTTTGTCCCACAAATTCTTCGTCGTAGCTTCCTAAGATACATTCAAAAATACCAAATCTAAGACACATAATCATATTGTGCTCTTCACCTTCCGATCCAACTTATTCTAGTCTTCATCTGACAATGTCATTGGTTTAGTACTTAGATCTACCGCGATCCATTGATCTTTATTGACCAGCAAGTCCTCCATATTGAGCTTCCACAACTCAAAACTCTGACCATTAAATTTCTCGATATCTATCTTTCCACTGCTCGCCATCTTCTTTCACCGCAAGAATCGATCCCACAGATCTCCCACTGAACAAGGTCTACCACAGGCCTGAGCGAAAAACCCCTCAGGAGCAAAGGCGTCCCCTTGAAGCCGAAACAACTCTGATACCAAATTTAGGTTTTAACCCTGTACAAAAATTATCTACAAATGAATCTTAAAACATAAAATAAAAAATAGCGAGAGCATAAAACATAAAATAGATAAACACAGAGATTTCCCCCTGGATCCCAAATCAGGACAACAGCTTGATTTTTCATTATCTTCCACTTAGTGTTACAACACATATATATACATGTCGAAGCATACATAAAACCCAATCCATTAACCTTGGATTAGAACATAACCGTAGTTCCCTTGACCGGATCTACAAAATACTAGGGGCTGAAAACCATCATGCCCCAAAACCATGTGCAAACCCATGCACAAAACCATGGGCGGGTCCGCCCACCGGACTAGTCATGGAAAGAATATAACACATACCCAACATTTTACTCCAAAAATGTTGAATCATCCCCCATGGTTGACATCATTATATTTAATCCTATTGTTTCGTATAAAGTTTATTTTGGTTGTACATTTTTCTTAGGAGGCCCATTCTAGACCTCAAAATTTCTCTGATGGACCCTCTATCCTTTTTCACAACTACATCAACCATATATGCCTCCATATTAATATATAAATACATGAATTAACTGCATGTCATGTCCTATCCTTGCACTATCGAGATTACTTATCTCATTTCCTTTTACAATTTTTATGTGAATGACTCTATATGACAACGCTTTAATATTTCCCTTAAGTTATTAACTTCCATTGTCATTTTCGCATGGGCCAATGAAGGTGGTACATGAAAAGGTGATATTATATTGAATATTACCATAAATCAAGGATTTGCCAAATAATAGTTCCACTAAGGCATTATTGATTTTCGACACATCTCCATAATACATTAACCCAATGGGAAATATGGCAACTAAAGGAAGAAGGAAGGAAATTTGTGGAGACACAACCAACTTATTGGCCAGAAATGACACATGTTTCTACTACACTACATTTCATTGGTACTCAATTCTTACATGCATTTGGGAAGTCTTTGAATTGACGAAAATATTTCACTATTGTGCAAGGCAATTTGATTCAAACACCACAACTATTCATCTATATTTAGAAAGGAATCAAGTACTTTGAAATCCAAAGGAATTTAGAAGAATTTTTAAGCCACTAGAGCCAAATATGAGGCTCAATATAACTAAATGAAACTCTTTCCCACAATCACAAAGTGATGGGAAGAATATTTTACAAAAAAATTCATTTCCCTACACACCCATCCCATCTAATATTACTTCACTAGATATATATATTTTTGTGAAGCCATATAGATATTTCTCCTTATTGTTTTCCCAAGTTATGGGGCAAGAATCAACTACAATTGCTACAAGCTTAATACTATATACTTTATATTTGTATTTCATGAGATTTTATTTTTGATTGGGAGAAGTAATCCAACAAGATTTCATATCAGTTGGTCAATTTCCCTATGACCCATGGACTACATGGTATTGCAAAGAGTTTCATGTAATATATTCCATTAGCTTCCTTATAAAAATAATATGAACCCAAATACGGAACCAACTCAATTTTGGTATGTTATTCTATGGAAACAAAAGGTCCCATTTCATTTTTATCAAGTTTAGTATCATTTTTTTGTGAATTTAATCATATGTTCAAAGGGAAAGAGCCCAAGAGGATTTTTGATGAATTATTAGAGTTTCTTAGAGGAAGAGGGATATGTGAGGATAAAGAGGACACCGTCATCAATATATATTGATTTCAAGGAAAGCCTTTATTTCTCCTAAATTTTGTCGTAGATAGATTTTTTTTTTTTAAATACGCATACAATGCCACCCATGGTTGAGTTTATTTTATAGGAAAATGTAAAGTAAATCCATCACCCTGCCATTTAGTGCGGGATAAATTACTATGAGGAATTTTTACTATTTCATAGAATTTGTTGAATTATTAAAACATTTTAATTTGATTGAAGTTCAATTTATCCAAGGTTTCAACCTTGATAGCGTCTTTTCTATTCATTTGGTATCTGTCAGGTATGCAATTTTTTTTAAAAGAATTTTAAATGAAAATAGAGAAACAATTCTCTAGAATACCTACCCTAACCTATCATGTTACTACTAAGGCAAGAACCAAAATTGAAGGAAAAGCAAATCATAGAGGGAAAGGGCCAAACTATTCGCATCATTATCAATCACCCCAAACTAGTAAAAGCTTCATTTATGAACAAAATAAAAATGAAATACTTGTGATAAGAGGGGATCATAATGGCCAACATTATAGTGATGGTTATGGGAAAGAAACACACCCTCCTGTTTCTCCCAAGAAGTCACATGTAGTCTGATTTTATAAAAGCAAGAGTTTTAGTGATAATGGGTTACAAAACATAGCAGGACCCATGGATATGGAGGTAGATAGCATTGATAGTCCCTTAATGGGTGATTACCAGAATAGATGAAGCTCATATTCATGTTGAAGAGTTAGTTTCTAAAGATCTTACCTTATTTGAAGAGAAATCCTTGACCATGCAATACACCCACTATGACATGTCTATCAAGAAGCTACAATTTGATAAGGTGAAAATGAAAAATAAAAAAATAGTGAATCAAGTAAAAGTGAAATCGGTGTTCAAGCATCAGACCTTGTAGAATTATGAAACTACATTAGATAGGGATGTTATTTATCATTTTATAATAGAGAAGGAGGCTAAAAAATTGAGACTGAAGGTAAGAATAAATGAGTTTGGATATTCTCTTAACGTAACAACCCTATTCATGACTCCATTATCCATTCAAGCACCATAAGTGACAAAAACACTTGGCACACCCCAAAGGATCAAGAAATTAGCACAATTGTTAATTAGAATTAGGTCATATGTCGTTATGAATATAAATAAGAGACTTGAAATCATAGAGTACTTAAATATGTTTCTAAGAATTTACGAAGAAACCTAATATATAATCAATAGTTTATTGAAAAATTTAAATACATTTGCGAATAAAATTTACTCAGTAAGTGAATTTCAGAGAAATAAACAAGGTTTACCTACTCCAAAAGTTATTAAACAAATCAAAGTAGGATGGTATACCATGATTAAAATTATTAAAGAATCCCTAGTTGAGTGTATGAGCATTTATGGGCAAAGGAACAATAATTTATTTAAATTAATTAAAGTTGTTGAAGACCTTAAAGGCCATTGAATGATTCAG
Organism: Pinus albicaulis; assembly: GCA_034641835.2. Taxonomy (NCBI): domain Eukaryota; kingdom Viridiplantae; phylum Streptophyta; class Pinopsida; order Pinales; family Pinaceae; genus Pinus; species Pinus albicaulis. The sequence continues at coordinate 735,676,099 of CM076569.1, forward strand.
AGCTTATGACGATCCCTAAGGATGTTTTAAAAGAAAAATTTAACACCATTAAAATTTCTTTTGGGCTGACTTTGACAATCTAGCCAAATTTCTTGAAGCTTAAATCAAGAAATGGCTAGTTACATTTTTCAATGATGATAATGATCAAAGGGCTAACATTGCACAATTGCAATAAAATTCCAGAGAAATAGAAGACGAAACATTCAGTTGGAGAGTGACACAGGATATAATGATCCCACCTATGAAGGAATACATTTAAGAATTGTTCAAGATATTCATTAATGAAGTTGTTGATCCAATATAATTTCTTGAGTAGCTAGGATAATTTAAAATGAGGGAGTTCATTCTATTTAACTTCTTCTACATAAAATACATAAAGAGGGAGAGTTCATTCGACATGTGTTAGGTCCCTATAATACTACTTTATCCCCTTATTGTTTTTAGTGTAACTCCCTTATTGTTATTATTGTACCCTTGTAGCCCCCATATTTTTATTATTGTGCCCTTACATTACTATTTGTAGGTCGTCTAGGATTAGATTGTGACCCCATGGACTCGTATATATAAAAGGAGTTTTTTTCATTTGTATCATCAAAGAATTGTTCATTTATGTAATGTAAAGGAGTTTTCCCCCTCGAAGTGGCTTATTTATAAGGCGTTGATATCTCTTTTATTCTATTTTTGGAGCTTGTTTCATAACATTTGGAATCAGAGCTTTGGATTTTAGGGTTTCGCTGCTCCAAAAAGGTCATCATGCAATTTTATCTATAAATTTTTTCTGTGAATGTTCAGAAGCTAAAATGATTACCACACGAAGCTGAAATCCTGAGGAACGTCGTGTAAAAATTTCAGATCTTGGTTCGCAATATTTTTAGAGATATGATCTGTGCAAGTTAGGGTTTTTGTAGGCTCCTGAATTTCATCTAAAAGAGGTGACATTGGAAAAATCTTCATAACTCTCTCTCTGAGCATCAGATTGGAATTATGTAAAAACTGGAAGAAATTTCATAGATGTTAGATTCTTGTGTATCAATTTTAGAGCCAAAGGAGGAAACAATGATACGTGGCATGCCGTACAAGTTCGCTCTACTGAACTAGTCCATAATTAGATCATTGTGGGAGATTTGGCATAAATTTTTCTTGAAGAATCCAAATCAGGTGAGACCTGTGGAATTTGAAAGAAGATTTAGAGGTCTACTATGTGACTGGATTTCATATATTGAAGATCTGAAATCACAGAGATAATTTAGGTTTAAGATCGACCTCCTAAAAAGCAAGAAAAAGGTGTGTATTTGTTTTTTAAAATTGCATAAGGCTTGTTTGAAAAAGAATTTGGAAGTGATTCCAAGGGCATATTGAAGAAATTTTATCAGTATTGGGTTGTACAATGCCTCCCAAAAATAATTCCACAGCCATTAAGCCCTTAGAAAGATCTACTATGATGCAAGAAGAGGAAGAATTGCAGTATGAGATATCAAAATTATGGTACCAAGTGCAACAAATTTCTATCTTACAATGAGAAATCGAAGATGACATAGATGCTTTAAAAGGAAAAGTGGAGGTTATTGTGGAAAATTTGAAGGATCAAATGAAATTTAATATGGATGATAAACTAGTGGAAGATCACATCGAGCATCAACAACAAGTTCTCCAACTCTCAAAGGATAACCTAAATTTGGTGCAGAATCGAATGAAACATCAGGAAGATCAACATCACAGTGAAAGAAGTTCTGAAGCAGTCAGAGAAACAAGAACTCGAAAACTACCAAATCGATCAATTTTAGAGTATCTCAGAAAGTGTAATAACTTACTCGTTGAAGATTCCATATGGGAGGATGATAATTTTATACCAAAGCATCCGAAAATAATCAAGCGTTGAGGGAAACACTTGTTTGAAGGAGAGGGGCATGTTAGGTCCCTATAATACTAGTTTATCCCCGTATTGTTGTTAGTGTAACCCCTTTATTATTGTTATTTTACCCATGTAGCCCCCATATTTTTATTATTGTGCCCTTACATTATTATTAGTAGGTCGGTTAGGGATATATTGTGACCCAATGGACTCCTATTTATATAAAGGAGGTTTTGTCATTTGTATCATCCAATAATTTTTCATTTATGTAATGTAAAGGAGGTTTCTCCTTGAAGTGGCTTATTTATAAGGTGTTGATCTCTCTTTTCTTCTATTTTTGGAGCTGGTTTCATAACAACATGTAACCCTTTTGAAATTTTGTGATTGTTTATTTACTTTTTAAGCAGTTCCCTACTCACTTCTCAATCATTGATTGACCCAAATTTAATAAAATATTGCATGTTTTCTAAAGACAATCCCTAATTACATTTCTCTTTTTCTTCTAGATACCTTTATCATTACTATTGGTCCACAATTATTGAGTCCCAGTTCCTTAGGGATGAATGCCTTTTATTTTTATGATTAAGTAGCATAATTTGTAGGTTTTCTTTAGGAACTTAACTTTATCCTAAGACTTTAAGTCGATAAATTATTTTTTGACTCTCACAAAGAGCTTATTTTGGGAAATCATTTCATTTATGATTTAGAAACTTTAATTTCAAAAAAATATGTAAGAGTATTTTGAATGTTTTCATGTGATCTTATGGTTCCAAATGTGTGACATAATTTTATAGTTCTTTGAAAGCATGGACCAATGCTTTCTATTTTTTTCAATTTGAATTTTATTCGAATATGTTTCCTCACATAAATTTATGGGCTAAAATTTGGAATGAAATTTTGATAATATAATTTATATGTTATTATTTTATTATTTATTTTGAAAAAAACATAACCCACTCACAATTTCATGTGTTGAATGCTTAGTTTACAATATTCACTTTATATGCATGTTAGAGTGTGATTAATAGAGGAGTACCACCAATAAAAAATTTAGACAAACTATGGAAATAGAGCATAGGAGGTTGAATTTTCTACTTGAAATGAAAATAGATCAATGTGTTTTTATCTCTCCCTCTCTTTCTCACTATTTCTCTCACTCTCTTCCCCATATCTCTCCCCCCCTTATATATATCTATCTCTTTCTCCCTCCCCAGTGTTCCTCCCTCACTCCCAGTGTCTCCCTCTCTCATTCTCTCTCTCCTAACTCCCCCTCTCCTCTCCTTCACTACCTCTCTCCCCCCCCCCCCTCTCTCTCTCTCTCTCTCTCTCTCTTATTCTTCTTCGATATCTATATATATATATTTATTTCCTTCCTCACCCTCTCTTTCCTCCATCTACCTCATTCTCTACCTCCCTCCCTCTCTCCTTCTCTCTTCCCCTCACCCTCTCTATCTCTCTCTTCTTCCCACTCTCTTACTCTATTCCATCCCTTTAGATTCATATCTATCTACCTACCCTCCTCCTGTCTCTCCTCCATCCCTCTTTTATTTTATCTCTTTCTTTCTCTCCCCCACTCTCTATCTCTCTCCTCCCGTTCTTCCTTTCTCTCTCTCTCTCTCTCTCTCCCTCTCTTTTTCACTATCTCTCTCCCTATCTCCCCATCACTCTCTCCCCCCTATATTCTCCTACTTTATCTATTTTTATCTCTCTTATTCCCCCTCTATATTTTTAATATTCCCAAATGGGGAATGCAACAATACAATGCAGAAAGATAGGAAAATAATACAGATCATATTTTATAAATTAGGAGGTCAATATGGAGACCTTTCATTTGTTATTACAACAGAAAAATAGATGTAAAAAGTGGCCCATAAGATGCATAACAAGAAAAGATAGCCTCCAATGAAATAAATACCTCAAAATGAGGTGCTGCAACCATATATAAAGACTAGAAAAGCCTTACAATGTTATTTTATTGGCTTTGCAACAACTGTAGATTACACATCAGATCTATAGAAAATATTTGCATAAAAATTTAGATCTATATCAGATCCATGCACTATACAAACTCATCTAATGAACCCCCTTGGGGTTTTCAGCAAAACACCAAGTATAAGATGTAGATTTGAGATCCATGACTGCAGATTTACTGAAATATTTAGATCTGGAAAGTGGATCTGATATGATATGAACAATAGAATGACCTCCTCCAACATATCTCCAAAGTGAAGGGCAGATCCCCAACACCTAGAAAATCACTCTCCAAATGGTGTGCTGAAACACCCTGCAACTGCACCTACAGAAATAACATGTAGATTTGGTCAAGGTTGACCCAATCAACATGTTTTAGCCCCTGTCCACACCTTAGGGTGCTCTATTCAGCTGAAAATATGATCCACTTTCACATGAGAAGTGTTTTTATTCACAATAAAGAGTTTTATGGGTCTCCCCACCCACTTATTCACCTATCTATGTGATAATTTTTTTTTTTAATATTCCCATTAGTTGTAGGCTAATTTAGGAATATTAAAATATTCCCTACAACTCTCTCTCTTTCTCCCTCCTTCTCGCCTTCTCTATGTCTTAGTCTCATTGTCTCACCCACCCACTCTCTCTCTTTCCATGTCTAATTTTCTCTCTCTCCCTACCACTTTCATTAAATAGATATTTCTATATGCATCTCTTTCTCCCTCCCTCTTCCAACCTAATCCCCTCCCCTGCTTGCCCCCCCACCCCCCCTCTCTCTCTCTCTATATATATATACCCCCTCCATTTCTATCTCTATCTCCATTTCTCTCTCTCTCCCCCTTCCTCTCTTTCTCTATCCCTTCCTCACTTCCTCAATCCCTCCTTCTAAAAAATCCTTCCCAACTCTCTCTCTCTCTCTCTCTCCCTTTGTGTGTGTAATTTCAGGGATATAATAACTTTACTAATTTAAAAAGACATAAAAATTAAGATCGTTAATTTTGAAAAAATGTTGTGAACAAGAAGACTTTGTTTTGTAAAACTCCAATTTTTTTTGTATAAATTTTCCACCATTTAGGTATTGAAAGGTTGGACTAAGAAAAAATATGCATTATATTTTGCATGAAAGAATATAACAATGTTACGAAAAATCAAAATTCACTTAATTAGACACAATTTTGTCTCTCTCTCTCTATCTCCATGTGTGTGTGTATATATATATATATATTAAGAAAGCCAAGTACCTTTCATCATTGCAAATTCAATGAATAAGTACCTCTAATCATTACTCCAAGTTGTTTCTTTTCCAAGTTTGAATTGCCACCAAAACATCATCATAGACCATAATTAGTTTGCATCCAAGCATATTATGATTTTTTGTTACCTTGTTACAATTTTCACGCATAACTAACAAGCAAGGAGATGAAATAGTATAGTGAAGAAGATAATGTGAACTATAATAAATATAATTATAATTTTTAGAGAAATAAACAATATGTAAAATGAATAGGAAGATGTTTCATATCATCACATGATCTAGCATATAATGTTAGAAATTTCTATTAGAAACTTGAGTTAATTACATGTGAATGGTTATATGACTATAAGAATTTATTTAGGAATGTGTACCCCTAGTTTTATTGTTCATTAATATAAGGCCTATACACTAATTCCATAGAGTTTAAGGGGGGTGTGTGTTTATCCAAAGAAATTTTTAGTAGGGGGAATTTTAGGTTAATCCAGACTTGATAAAAACTACGCTAACCTTGATTTGAGCAAAGGTGTGTTGTAAATAGATGGTTTATGGTGACACAATTTTAGGTAATATAATTGGTGTGATGAAGTGTATTTAAAGGGTTGAAATAATTCATTATGAAATTACACACTTGGTTGGATTGGCCACACTAGCCAACATAATAACTGTTGCCTATTTGTTGCTAGTCTCCCTTGTAGATAAACCGTATTTAGATACTTGAAAAGTGACTTTTCATATTACCTATGAAGAATCATTGGAAAAGGAGATACATTGATAACATCGATATATTAAATTTTTGAATCCAACAATATAAGTCAAGGTATTCCCAAGGTTGAAAAATTGCTAGAAGATTATTTGAATAATTTGTTAATGGTTAATATAAAATAAAGTTTTGAGGAATGGAGAAGAGTGAAACATTTCCAAGTTAAATTATTCCTGTTTACATTTAAACGTGTTTTCTTGATGTTTTTTTCTTTTTCTCATAGCTCTTGCTTTTTAATAGAAATACATATAATATTAAAAGAGAGAGTGATTTCATCCTCCACATTCACATTTTATGAATTTTTCAAAGGCTCGTTTTGCTATGGATCTTGTAAGAGTTCATTATTATTTTAGAAATGTTGATTTGCTTCTTTAGGATAGTTATAATACAAAGATACCGTTGACCTTTCACACTAAGAATAAATGACTTCTTAATAGTATATTAATTTTCCCTTATCCTCTAATTCTTAATTGCACCACAATTTATCCTTAAATTTAAATGTAATAGTTTTTTAAATGGTATCAATGTTAGGAAAAGTGACCTTATATATTCCCCAATGATTTAGACTAAATTTGTGATGTTTATGTGAACCCCTCTTAGGACATAGGGTGCTTTCATTGAAATTTACTGCATCCTTAGGAAGCCTATTGATATTCATTGTAATTATGTTATGTATGTACATTAAGTACCTAGCCATAATAATACTCCTAATGAGGAAAATACCTAGTTTTATGAGGAGGATAGGATAATTTGACTTAAGATGATAAGTTAATACACTTCTAGATTTGCTCAATCTCTCTCCAAGATTCCCTCTAGAGTGTTGAGAGTCTCAAAGAGGTGTTTCTATTGTTTCCCAATATTAGAGATATAATGATTTATATGTATTCCAACAATAAAATATGGATTTCCACTCTCCATCGATCCTCTTCTTGATGCAACATTTCTAGTTAAGCTTTCAATGAAGGTCTATTCTGAGATATTTGCATGAACTTCCTCTAAGTTTTTATTTCCGTCAAAATAATAATGACATTAAAATTGAAAAATATCTATGGCTCTTTCGATACTAGGTGTTAGAGAAATTTTGAGGTATAAAATGGGGCTAGTGAGAAAAATGTACAACCAAAATAAAATTTATAGGAACCAATAGGATTCAAATGATGATGCCAACCATGGGGGATGATTCACCATTTTTGGGGTAAAAAGGTAAAATTATTAAAAAATAATAAAATATTAAAACTAATTTTTCAACTTGTATTTTCAACTTATCTCCCTAAGGTTTTACTCAAATTTCGAGTGGAAGTACTCGTTGTATGCAAAATTTAATTCCTCATCCAAGGAGTACCCATGTTGCATACTTTCGATGAACCCTACTACAAGAAAAATGATAAATACATAAAAAAACATGATCGCAATCACATTTTCCATTTAGTTCTCATTTTTTGCGTAGTAGGGTCCATATAAAGTATGCAACATGGGTATTCCTTGGATGAGGAATCAAATTATGCATCCAATGATTATTCCTGCTCGAAATTTGAGTAAACCCATAAGGAGATAAGTTGAAAATAAGGGTTGAAAAAGTAGCTTTTGTTGAAATTTTCAACAAGAAAAAGTGAAATTGGCATCCAAAAAAAACACACACACCGGTGTGGGATCACATGTCACATATTGATGGATCCTTGTGACACTTTAGTGTGCAACCAATTTTTAAATAGTTTGGAAAATTAATTGTAATCTTATCTCATAACACCTTGTAATAGTTAACTAAGTGTGATAGACTTAGTTAGCTCAAGAATTTCAAGTTGAGGGTCAAGGGATAGGCATGTAGAGTGATTCTATTATCTACAGGGTCCAGTTGCAGTTGTAGCACTAGTGTAGTATGAGTGGGATCTGTTAACTCACATTAATTGAGTTAAACTAAGTTTAACTAGCTCTAACTGTTTGATGATCTAGTGGAAAATCAAGTGAATTAAAATAGAATTAATCCACAGGTAGTGATCCACCAAGTAACTGATGATTCACTAGTTATAGCTGCATGCATGCTAATTCTAGTGGAGACCCAGTTGAAACAAAGGTTCAAGGCTATTAAACTATTGGTTGTATTTTAGGCAAACTACCTAGGTGCAGTTATAAGACCATGGGAAGCCCATGATGCATTGTGCAATCAAGGAAGAATTAATTTCCTATTTAATAGGGGTTTAATTCTCTAGGGATTGCGTAAGCATGGTAGGATGAGGGTAGGTTGATAATTGGCTATGTGTTTGTCCAATTTTGCCTAGATCAGTTTCAAGTAATTGGTAGAGTGTATGAGGTTGTGGTGATCACAAATACATTGTATTGTTTCATGATTCCTTGGTTTATTATACAATAAAGATGGAGGGGTTTTGTGCAGTTTTTTTCCCCAGGAATATCTAGTGTTGTGTATTGATTTACTTCTTTCTCTTACTTGCATGTGATTGAGAAATCGTGTTTTATATTCCGCAAATATAGTAGAAAGATTCAATATCTTGCTTTAGTACATTTCATGATTAGATTGAGTCCATTGATATAATTTCTACATGGTATTATAGTTGTGTTAGAGATTTCCTACATGGTATTTTCTACATGCAAGGGATGTACCATGGGGAAGTATACTAAGTCCACCTTTCATGAGAAGGATAAACGAGTAGCGGTAATCCTTAAGAGAGTTCACTCAAATGTGTGTGGACCATTCTCTATTCCTTCCACAACAAAGCACATGTATTATGTGATTTTTGTTGATGATTTTTCTAGAAAGTGTTGGATACTATTTCTGCAGAAGAAAGATCAGGTGTTCTCCAAGTTTTGTGAGTTCAAAGCACTAGTAGAGAAAGATACATGAAAAAAGGTGAAGGCTCTAAGGAGCAATAGTGGTGGTGAGTATATCTCTAATGAATTGAATAAATTCTTTGCAAAATAAGGAATTCAAAGAGAATTGATTGCACCACATAACCCAAAACAAAATGGGGTTGCAGAAAGAAATAATAGATCAATTGTGGGAGCAGCATGAGCTATGTTACATGATCAACGCCTACCATTGCATCTGTGGGTAGAGGCATGCAACACAATGGTATTTGTGTAGAACCAGAGTTCTCATTGATTACTTGGCATGAGTACACCAGAGGAGGCTTTTTGAGGTAAGAAACCGGGTGTTTCATATTTTTAATTTTTGGCTCATCTGTCTATTTCTATGTGACCAAAGGTTCCAAGAAGAAGCTAGAACCAACAGAAGAGGTTGGAATATTTCTATAACTATAGCCTGTGGTACACCAAACCGTGAAATGACATGATTGAAAAATAATAATGCAACTATTTTTCTTGTGTTATTAAATGTAGGCATCGCTTCAGCCCACTTGGTAAAGTAGTCTACTGCGACAATAATATAACCATGCCCCCCAGACAAATGAGGGTTGTAGATCATGAATTAAATGCCCCATTTTGCAAATGATCCCACAACAATAACATGATGCATCGACGCTGGCATTTTGTGGATTCTACGATCAAATATCTGGCACGCATGACAACTTCTGACCGCAAGGATGTAGTCGTGAAATATGGTAGGCCAAAAGTAACCAACACGAAGAATCTTCTGCGTGGTAGCGTATCCAGAAAAATGTCCACCACAAGCCCCAACATGACAATCATTTAGAACTTTCTCGGCCTCCTCATGAGTGAGGCAACTCCTTAAAATCATGTCAAAACCATGACGATAAAGTTTATCGTCGACGATTAGATAATATTTGGCTTGTTATGGAATACGTCACTGTTGAGAGTGAGTGGTATCATGCTGGAAAGTCTGGGTTTGGAGGTAAATGAGAAAATCCCCATACCAAGGATCAGATGATCTGATCAGAAATAGAGACTCATTAGGAATCGATGGTTCCGATGTAGCGTCAGTACTATTAGAGGGAAGGTCGCAGAGAAGTTCATCCAAAACTAAATAATTCTTTGACTTGGATCTGATGAATTCCAAATCAAATTCCTGCAAAATGACCATCCATTTTGAATATTCCCCCCTCCCAAGCAATTGACGTGAAATAATGTATGTTATGGGGTTGAAATCCGAAACAACAATGGTCTTCTAGAGTAGGATATAATGGCGAAATATTTGGAGAGCTTGAACGGACGCCAAGGTGAGATTTTCGATGTATGAATAATTCAATTCTGTATCATTGAGATTACGACTCAAATAATATATCGAATGTTCTATCCCATATTCTTCTTGGACCAATACCATAGCAATAGTCGTATCTGTCGTGACAATATATAATAAATAATCACTTTGATAATTTGGGGGATACGTTAACGACTCCCGAACCAGTGTATCCTTGACATCATCAAAAGAAGCTTGTGTAACCTTATCCCAATGGAAGGGAATACCATTTTTCAAGGGATGAGTAAATTATTTAGCCATTTTGGTGTAGTTGGGTATGAACCTCCTTAGGAAGTTAGCCTTTCCTTGAAGTTTCTGTAACTGAAGTAAATTTGATGGCACAGGCAAATCAAGAATCGCCTCGACCTTCAGTGGGTTGATTCAAATTCCTTCTTTTGAGACAAATAATCCTAGCAAACAACTAGAACCAACACAGAACACACATTTGTGTGGATTGAGGAGTATTTTGTAGTGTTGGCAGCATAAAAATATAGCTCTCAAATGAGTCGGTTGATCAGTTAAATTTTGTGAATGCGCAGGTAAATCGTCTAGATAAGGTTGAACAATATGCTTGATTTCAATGAAAGTGTAATATTCATAATTTTAGCATGCAGCTAATAGGAATATTAAATTTTGATCTTTGCACTTAGTAGATGAATAAATGGGGAAAAAGACCCATACTTGTCTTGTATTAGAATAAAAATCCTCTTGGTGTGGAAAGAGGGCATTCTAGTGGGTGGATTTTGCACTTCCCATGTGTGAACAAGAAAATAATCATGTTGATTTAGTCAAGTTGACCAAGTCAAGAGCACAGCATGGAGGAGCAGTCTTGATAGAGCTACAACACAGTTTTGGAGGGAAAGTGTTCACATGGTGTTGGAAACCCTAGTAGGTGGGACCCAAGGTGAGGAGGCTCACAAACCTTATAAGGAGGAAGATAGTAGACATTTGGGGTTAGCTTATGGATTATTCATTTTGGTTTGCTTAGACTATTGAGCATTCTTCAGTTGTTGAGTTGAGTATGCAGTGCTGTTTAGCACAAGGCCTTCTTGCTTAGGGATTCCTTCTCCTTCCTTGAGTGATATCTTGGAGGAGCTCTGTTCTTCATTTTACGACATCTAGGCTTGGGGCCAAGCATCCTCCTTCAGCCACAACGTTATTCCTGTAGTAGGGGACGTTGTGTTGCAGGGTGTTGTAGTGGGAGACTTACAACACCAGCTCCTAAGCTTATCTTTTAGAGGAGAGAGCTCCCCTTGCTTTGCAAGATTTGTACAGGAGATTCCATAGCATATTTTACATCTTGGCATGTGTCCAACTCACTTCTCATCTTCTACAACACATTTAGCTTTAGAAACTGCGTCATTTTCTAGAGTGCTACAGTAGCAGGGTTTGATCCCCTACTGGTGAGCTTATTCCTTGGAGGAAAGGCCAACCCTTCTCCCGGAAAGCTCTGTATCTTATTATTCTTCTGTCATTTGTATATTTCAGCTAAATTTATTTAGTGCTATAGTAAAACTATGTTTTTTAGATCCAGATCTGCAGATCTGTATTTTTATACATTGTACTCTCATGAAACCCTTGCCGGGTTACTCTTGTTTTGTATAAAAAGGAAGGAATATCTATTTTCTCAGCCATTTGATGACTGTAATCTCTAGATCTGCTATTTCTCATTATTTCCTAAATAAAACCTCATTAAAATAATGTTGTACATGCTTTAGTCCCTTTTGCATGAGTTAAGCTATGGGGTTTGGGCTTATCTGAGACATATTGACTTGGGGAGATCTGTTTATGTTGGCTAGAATGATTTGTTTCGGCTCCAATTCTAGATATAAGTTGTATATGGTATGTTCTAAGGGATCCAGGTTCCATTTCTCCCATATATAGCGTTATTTTCTAAAGGCATCCATTTTATGCCCTATATTGTTGCATTTCCCTGCTTGGGAAGGAGTATGTAGGCCATATTCTTGATGATATCCATTCATCTGCTGGTGAGATGTTATTTTACATATAATGAGCTGATGTACATTTCCAAGCTCATGATTTGCTGAAGCTCCAACTTTACGATATCTTCAGATATTTTATTTGTTGTATAAATTCCCCATTTTGGGATATTACAGTGGTATCAGAGCTTCCACCTTGGCTCAACCTGTGGATTTCAGATCCAATCAAGAAGATAAAGAAGAGGAGGATATCAGAATGATGGAGAGGATGAGATTACTCTCATCAATTTTCATATCTAAGAGGAGCCTCTCCAAGGAGGTTCAACCGATTGGAGAAGAAAGATGCAATGAAATTCCAAGAGGGTTTCAAGAAGGAGAAAGATGTAGTGAGACCTCTAGAAGGTTTCAAGAGGAAGAAGAAGACCCATGCACTTCCTATTCTCATAGAGGAAGTGAAGAGCAAGAAGACCACTTAGAGCATGAGATCCTGAGTGGATATTTGGCAGAATACAAGTGCCAACCTAGGGTTGTCAAAGAGACCCTAGACCTTCCTTAGTTTATCTAGTTGAGAGAGGAAAGAAGGCCATGCAACAATAGGATGATAAAGGGAAATAGGTTCCTATTGTCTACCTTTTATGGATCACCCTTATGTACAGTAGAATCTTGGGTGATGAAGTTAGAAGCATTCTTCCTACTACATCCAGTAGTGGAAAGAGAGGTTGTGGAGATCTTAGCGCTGCACTTGGGGGGTAAGGCAAGTACCTGGTGGTTTAACCATATGAATCATGCAAGACTATCCAATTTTACAGATTTCACTCACTGGGTAACCAAAATATTTGATAGTAGAAGAGCAGAGAAGGAGGAGCCCCCTTCTCCACTTGAGGAGCCTTATACCAGCGCTGTCACAATCATGGAGGGGCAGCCATCTGTATCAGTAGTTGGATCAACCAACACAATGGAGGAATGAACTATTTCAGCCATATAGGATGTTCCCAGGACTCACCAAGGTATGCATGGGTTTCCATTTTTTATCCTTTCAAGAAATCTTATGGAAAATCTTGGGGAGTTGTCTCCACATGGGCAAAGAACAAAACAAATTGTTGATGTGGAGCCATAAGCTTGCACAACGCTGTGCAACTTGGGTTTGATCCAAGAAGGGATAAACATTCATTCCTTTGCACCTTTATTAAGTTGCATGCAACATGAGGGTTTAGGGTGCAATATTTTTGAGGGCATAATGAGTGTTGTGCCACTTCTTGATGATGTTTTTCCTTCAGCACACTTGGATTCTTTTGGATTCAAGAGGATTATTGATGAGAGGTCTTCTCTAGGAGATCTCCAAGGGGTTACATCTCAATTCCCCATGAGGTGTAAGGAGAAAGATCTGCTTTGGGAGATTGGTAGTCTTCATTGGGGAGATACCAAGGGGGAGAATGATTGGAGGCATCCACATTTGGATGACTGGAGATGGATGGAGAGAAAGAGGTTGGTGAGCCACTTGCAAATCTATGACACAGGACATCAAGAAGCAAAGCTGCGCTCGCTGATTTTGAGGGAGTTTGGTCATCTTGGGTCATACCCTTTTTTATAAGGTATGTGGTGGATGGATGGATTTGGCATATGGAATGTCAAAGGGAGGAGTCATGGAGTGATAAAAACCTTATCACTAAGGCCTACAACGCTGTCACTTGGGATTATGCTTTGCTGATGGGGTGTTCCAAGGGGAATATGCTTGTTCTCATTCTATAGACTTTTATGAGGAGATTTTCATGGGAGAGATTACTCATGGACCTCACTTTCAGCTTACTCACCATGCATGGTAAGAAATACATTTATGTACTTGTTGATTACTCCATTGAGTATTTGTATCTTCTCACCATATATTAACAGTGCATTGCTCCACAAGAGAGCAAGAGTATTTTTGGGTTTCATGGTCACTTTAGGGCCAATGTTTGTAATGCTATTAGCCCATCTATACATGACCTTGGGCAAGTGTATTGTTATTTTGATTATTTAAAAATTATATACATTGACGCTTACTTCCCCATGGTGGAGGAGCAAACATGCATAGCTTATAACTTGTTGCAGGACCACTTGCCACATGAAATTCTCAAATAGCAGTTGGGGAGACTGTGTGATATTCACTTGGAGGACCATTTGTACCATCCAAACTTGCACATAACCTGTAGCATTTTTCTGAGTTGGATGCCATATGGTTATGGGGTTCCATTCATCTTTTATGGGATGGTTTGGGTGAGCATGGCTCATGACATTGGAGAGAAGATCCTTGGATATTCAATCTCCTTCTTGCCACTTGAGGGCAACCATGTTGCAGCCCAAGATTAGCATGCCCTCAACACTTATCACAAGTGGAGAGGTGGAGAGCATGGGATAGGCCCTCTTTCCTATCATGTTCATTTATTCAGCCCACCTACACTTTAGGAGCCAAGGGTGGAGGGAATTGTGCATGAGTTGCCATGTTGGAGGGTAACTCATTTTATATGGATGATAGCTTGGGGGTGGAGGTTTCACTTGGGAATGAGAGTTTCCCATGCACTTAAAACTCTATGCCTTGAGAGGAGCTCTAGATATCACATATTTGTCTCCTTGAGTATGTTAATTTTGCATGATGATAACCATTTGGGATGTACACCAAATACTAATTTGTTTGCTTGGGAGAGACACTATGGGGTTGCATTGTTGAGACAACATCTTGTTCTTTGGGGGAGCTCATCATATGAGGATGCTACAGGAGGAGGGAAGGAGACTTTCCAGTTCTATCCTTGTAGTTTCTTGAGGAAAACCAACATTTTGGAGGGGAGGACTGTAATATTCCTAAAATTAGCATGCAACTAATAGGAATATTAAGTTTTGATCTTTGCACTTAGTAGATGAATAAATGGGGAAAAAGACCCATACTTGTCTTGTATTAGCATAAAAAACCTCTTGGTGTGGAAAGAGGGCATTCTAGTGGCTAGATTTTGCACTTCCCATGTGTGAACAGGAAAAGAATCATGTTGATTCAATCAAGTTGACCAAATCAAGAATGCAAAATGGAGGAACAGTCTTGATAGAGCTACAACGCAGTTTTAGAGGGAAAGTGTTCACATGGTGTTGGAAACCCTAGTAGGTGGGACCCAAGGTGAGGAGGCTCACAAACCTTATAAGGAGGAAGATAGTAGACATTTGGGGTTAGCTTATGGATTATTTTGTTTGGTCTGCTTAGAATATTGAGCATTCTTTAGTTGTTGAGTTGAGTATGTAGTGTTGTTCAACACAAGGTATTCCTGCTTGGGGATTCCTTCTCCTTCCTTGAGTGATCTCTTGGAGGAGCTATGTTCTTCATTTTCCCACATATAGGCTTGGGGCCAAGCATCATCCTTCAGCCACAACATTATTCCTCTAGCAGGGGACATTGTGTTGTAGGGTGTTGTAGTGGGATACTTACAACACCAGCTCCTGAGCTTATCTTTCAGAGGAGAGAGCTCCCCTTGCTTTGCAAGATCTGTACAGGAGATTCCAGAGCATATTTTACATCTTGGCATACAACCAACTTACTTCTCATCTTCTACAGTGCATTTAGCTTCAGAAAATGCGTCATTTTCTAGAGTGTTGCAGTTGCAGGGTTTGATCCTCTGCTGGTGAGCTTGTTCCTTGGAGGAAGGGCCAACCTTTCTCCTGGAAAGCTCTGTATCTAATTATTCTTATGTCATTTGTATATTTCAGCTAGATTTATTCAGTGCTACAGTACAACTGCATTTTTCAGATCCAGATCTAGAGATCTATATTTTTATACATTGTACTCTCATGATTTTTATACATTGTACTCTCATGAAACCCTTATCGGGTTACTCTTGTTTTGTATAAAAAGGAAGGAATCTCCATTTTCTCAGCCATTGGATGACTGTAATCTCTATATCTAATATTTATCATTATTTTCTGCATAAACCCTCATTAAAATAACATTTTACATGCTTTAATCCCTTTTGCATGAGTTAAACTATGGGGTTTGAGCTTATTTGAGACATATTGACTTGGGGAGATCTGTTTATGTTGGCTAGAATGATTTGTTTCAGCTCCAATTATGGATATAAGTTTTATATGGTATATTCTAAGGGATCCAAGTCCTATTTCTCCCATATATAGCGCTATTTTCTGAATATAGCCATTTTATGCCCTATATTGCTGCATTTCCTCGCTTGGGAAGGAGTATGTAGGCCATATTCTTGCTGATATCCATTCATATACTGGTGAGATATTATTTTACATCTAATGAAATAATCTACATTTCCAAGCTCATGATTTTTTAAAGCTCCAACTTTAGGATATCTTCAGATATTCTATTTGTTGTAGAAATTCCCCATTTTGGGATATTACAGAAAGAATAATCCATCGTTCTCTAAAATGTTTCCCCAGCGTTATTTAAACCAAATCGGAGTTTAAAATAATGAATGTGCTCCAGGGACAAATGAATTTTGTCTTATATTGGTCCTCTGGGTGGATATTGATTTGATTGTAATCGGAGAATCCATCCATGAACGAAAAGATTTCACACCCAGCACAATCGTCAATAATCTAGTCGATAAATGCAGTAAGATAGTTGTATTTTAGAAAAGCAAGATTTAAATCCCAATAATTGATGCACACTATAATTTTCCCTTGTCTCTTCATGACAGGAAAAATGTTGGAAACCCAATAAGTAAGAAGAACAGGGTAAATGAAACTAGCACGCAAACATTTTTCAAATTTTGCTTTAATGGTAGCAACCTTCTTCGGATGAACAGGATGAAGGCGTTGATGTACTGGCTTAACATTAGGGTACATTTTAATGGTCTGTTCAACAATACTAATATCTTTTCCTGAAATTTCCTCATAAGACCAAGAAAATATATCTCGAAATTCACGAAAGAGAGAGCGATAAGTTTCAAGTTTTGATGGAGAACAAGACACACCGACATGAATGTTTTCTACAATGCCGGGTTTGGTTGAAATATCGATAGAAATGGTTTCTTCAATATCTGATAAATTTCGCTCAGATTCGATAGCATTAATGGGAAAATAATTCAAAAAGAAAGTTTTGATCTATGTGTGATATAGTTCAATAATATTATATTATTCGTAATCCTGAAGATGGGAACAATGATGATGATCTTCAAATGGTTATCCTTTTGGCATCATGGATTCCAAAATGCTCTCATCACTCAAGAAAGTGGATGAAAAAGGATCAGATGGAGTACTCAAATCTAATGATCAATCGACCCAAACGATTAGCGACGATGATTTCGGATTCACCGCCCAGGCCATGTAGATTGATTGCTATGATAGCTCAATTTGGCTAGGCGGTAGGAGTTCATCTAGCGTAAAAAATTTAGAATTATTGTTAATATTCCTTAAGCGAGATGGAGTGGAAGATATCATGCAACAAGTCTCTATTGTTGCAATTTCTACCAACATTGTAGACGGCTGTAATGCAAAGGTGCCCATCAGGGAAGAATCTTTTAAGAGTCCTACATTATGTTTTGAAGTTCTAGCTGGGGTGCATGAACTAAAAAAATGCTTCCAGTTACCTGGGAACTAGAGGCAAAGAAGCATATTTGATTGATAACTGTAATAACACCTTTATGAGGAAAGGTGATCATTCTAAAATAGGTAGAGATGATCACAGTCATAGGGTAAACCCATGGCCTTTCGAGTAAAATGTTGTAGTCAAGGGGTCCATCAACGACCTCAACTTGAACAGTTACAGTTTTCCCCCCTAGTTCAACATGAGAGTTATTGATGATACCGCAAGGCTTATATGTGAGACCGTCAAAAGCTTTGAACGTCATAGGGAATTGAGATAGGTGCGGCGAGCCAAGTGACTTCTAGCAATTTAGAGACATAATGCAAGTAAATTCTCCCTCATCAATAGTAGTACCATGAACGAGGTGATTGAGAAAAATTACTTGGATAGATAATGCCAATTCTGCTGGTAATTGTGGCGCATAGCTCGTATGATTAAAGACTACAAGATTGGAATTTGTCAAGTCGATTCCACCAATTGTCATCAACAAAGTCTGTTTCTGGGAGGGACAATTTTGAAGTACCTTAAGTGTCGACATAACTGAAGGGGATTGAGCCAAATCTTCAACTATATTATAAATTTGAGTGGCTCGGGCTTGAGGATTGAATGTCAATTTATGGAAAACTCCTTTTGGTGGCTTTATTGTTAACTCAAGAATAGCAATTGGTGGAATAGATTCCGTGGACAGATTCGTGGTCAAGGTAGTAGGTTGATCAGTAGCCTCAATATCGTAATCTTTATTTCATGTTGACACCAAAACATCAGTTTTTGGCTTTTTGATAGATAGCATAAGCACTTGGGAACTAGAAGTTGGATCCGTAGCAACCATATTTGTGTCTGGATTCAGAAAAGGATCTTTCAACACAACAGATGCATTTGAGGTCTTAAGATATCTTGTTATGGAACCAGCTCCAAAAATAGAATAAAAGAGAGATCAAAACCTTAGAAATAAGCCACTTCGAGGGGGAAACCTCCTTTACATTACATAAATGATCAATTCCTGGATGATACAAATGAAAAAACCTCCTTCTATATATAGGAGTCCATGGGGTCACAATATAATCCTATCTGACCTAACAATAATAATGTAAGAGCACAATAATAACAATATGGGGGTTAGGGGGGTACAACAATAACAATAAGGGGGCTATACTAACCACAATAAGGGACTACACTAGTAATATAGGGACCTAACATGCTCCTCTCCTTCAAAAAAGTGTTGTCCTCAACACTTGAGTAGCTCTAGATGCTTTTATATAAAATTATCATCCTCCCATGTAGAATCTTCAGTGGGTGAGTTCTTCCACTTGATGAGATACATTGAAATTGATCTATTTCGTAGCTGTCAAGTTCTTATTTCCATGATTGCTTCAGGTTCCAATATGATTTTTCCTTCCTCATCAAGTTCTGGAAATATAGTTTGAACTGGAAGTTTGTCACCTATAACCTTCTTTAAGCATGAAACATGGAAAACTAGATGCACTCATGAAGAAGCTAGAAGCTCCAATTTGTATGCCATAGTACCAATCTTTTGCAACACCTTGTAAGGACCATAGTATTTTGGCGATAATTTATTATACTTCTTAGCTTGCTTGAGGGACATTTGTTTTTATTGTAGGCGTAAAAATACCCAGCCTCCTACATCAAAGCTTATCTCACTGCGATGTTGATTTGCCTGTTGTTTCATTTGATTTTGTGCCAAATTTGGGTTATCCTTTAAGAGATGGAGAACTTGTTTTTGATGCTCGATGTGATCTTTCACTGCTTGAACCTCAGAATTTTCTCTTAAAGATGATGTGATGGATGGTGGATGATATCCATAAAGTGCCATCAATGTGGTCATTTTTGCTGCAGTATGGAAGGAAGTGTTATACCAGCATTTAGCCAAAGGTAACCACTTGAACCATTGTGTTTGTTTATCATATACAAAACAACGAAGATATCCTTCCAAACTTTTGTTCACTATCTTATTTTGGCCATCCGAATGAGGATGATAAGATGAGCTATGAGCAATTTGAGTACCCAAACATGAAAATAATTCTGTACAAAAATTTCCAATAAAAATGGGATCTTTGTCGCTTACAATAATCTTTGGGTTTCCATGTAGCTTTTGAATTGTTTCCATAAATGTAGTAGCAACTGTACTTGCTTTAAATGGATGAGATAATGCACAAAATTTTGCATACTTGGTAATTCTATCAACTATCACCATGATGACACTCTTTCCTTCGGAATTAGGTAAACTCATGATAAAATCCATTGAAATCTCTTTCCAACATTGACTTGGAATGGATAAAGGCTGTAGAAGACCTGGGGTCTTAATTGTCTCAACTTTATTTTGCTGGAAAACCAAACATTCCACCACAAAATTTTGAATATCATATTTAAGGCCATCCCAAAAAAATTCTTTCTTCACCTTGTGGTAAGTTTTAAAAAATATTGAGTGTCCTCCTAAAGGAGAAGTGTGCAATTCCAAAAGAATCTTTTGTTTTATCTAGGAATTATTACAAAGATATAAGCAATATTTGTACCATAAGGACTAATTTTTCCAACTAAATGTATCATATCTACTAGGATCTTGCTGCAACTTTTGAATGAGTGTCCACACTTCTTCCTCCTTCCATTCATACCTTACTTCAGTTATCCAATCTGGTTGGATAATAGAAATGGCACAAAGCAGTGCTTCCACCTCTTCATCCTTTCTTGAGAGTGCATCTGCAACAACATTTAGCTTCCCTTTTCTGTAGATGATTTCAAAGTCATAACCCAACATCTTTGTGACCCATTTTTGCTGGTCTTCTGAAGATAGTCTTTGTTCCAAAAAGTGTTTAAGGCTGTCATGGTAAGTTTTTACCTTGAAGTGTCTTCCCATTAGGTAAGGTCACCATTTCTTTAGTGCATGTAGTATTGTCAACATTTCCTTCTCATAAATAGCTTTCTATAAATAATTTCCTTTGATTGGATGGCTTCCAAAAGAAATGGGGCTTCCTTCTTGCATTAAAACAACACTAATGCCATTTCCTGAGGCATCACATTCCACAATAAAGGTTTTTGTAGCTAAGACCGGTGCTAGGCACATATCCTCTTTAAGATGTTGAAAGGTCGTAGTTTCTTCCGGAGTCCATGAAAATACATATTTTGTAAATAATGTTGTTAGAGGTGTTGCTATTTTTCCATGATTCTTAACAAACTTGTGATAATACCATATTAACCCGAGAAATCCTCGCAACTGCTTTATGGTTTTGGGGATTTTCCATTCCTTAATGGCTTTAATTTTTTTAGGGTCTACCTTAACATACTCATGAGATACAATATGACCCATATATTCCACCTCTTGTACTCCAAAGAAACATTTGGAGGTTTTTGCATATAATTCTTTCTCCTCTAATAATTTGAGCACCCTGTCAACATGTTGAACATGATCCTTCCAAGACATGCTGTAGATTAGTATATCATCAAAAAATAATAACACAAATTTTCTAAGGAAGGGTTTGAAAATGGAATTCATCAACCCCTGAAATGTAGAAGGTGAATTGTAAGGCCAAAAGTCATGACCAAAAATTCATAATTACTCTCATGAGTTCAAAATGTTTTTTTCAAAATATCTTTAGTCTTCATTCTAATTTGATGATATCCTAAACGAAGATCCAACTTGGTAAAATAAATTTCTCCATGTAGTTCATCCAATAATTCATAAATCACATAAATGGGAAATTTATATTTAATAGTGAGCTTATTGAGATCCCTATAATCCGGATACATGCGCCATGATCCATCCTTCTTGTGAACCAATACTACTGGAGCAGAGAAATAACTTTGACTTAGGTTGAATTATACTAGCCTCTAACATTTCTACAATCATACACTCAATTTCGCTTTTTTGGACATAACGATATTTGTAAGGCCTGATGTTTGGAGGAACACTTCCTGGAATCAAATGAATAGCATGATCATGATCACGAATAGGTGGGAGTCCTTGCGAGTTTCAAACACCTTGGAATGATTTTCCAAGAATTTTTGGAGATTTGGAGAAATAGATGATTTTGATGTTGGAACTTCTAGTGAGCATAATTATGAAATTACACCTCATTATCCTTTATTTAGAAGCTTTATTATGACATTAGAGCTTAGTAACTTTCCTGAATTCACTGCGATACCCCGTAATTCGACTTCCTTTCCTTCTGAAAAAAAATTCAAGAAAAGTTCTTAAAAATTAAAAGCCACCATCCCAAATATTGTAACTATTGTAATCCTACTACAACATCAACACCTTCCATTGGAATGGAAAGCATTGGGATATTCAATACATATTCCCCCATGGTTATCTTAATATTAAGGCATTTTCCGGAGCAATTTATAGTTCCTCCATTTGAAACCATCACTTGAAATTCTGGTGCTGGGCATAGGAAGCAATTCAATTCCTTGGCTACCTTACAATGAATAAAATTATGGGTACTACCTAAATCAATCAACAATATGACCTTTTTCTTCTTGATATGTCCTTCTATATTGAGAGTTTGAGGAGTGGTAATTCCTACCAATGTATTACACGATATGGCTGGACTCATTTCCTCTTCCTCTACAGCTGATTCCTAGTGTATATCCTCTTATTTTGAAGTTTCTTGCTCATTTTCTTCCTCCTCTTCACAATATATTTAAAAGAATTTCTTCTCAACACTCTTATGACCCTTAGTGTATTTTCTATCACAACTGTAGCAAAACCCTTTTTCTTTTTTTTCTTCTAATTTTTGCGGTGTCAACCTTGTAGGTTGTGGAAGTCTAGGACTAGAAAAACTTCCATCCTTATAGATGTGAGTGGTAGGCTTCCTTGTCACCATAATTTTACATTCAATTTTTCTTGCCAACCTGACTGCCTTCTCTAATGAATTAGGTTCCCAAAGGCGAACCTCATGTTGGATTTTATCCTTTAAAGTCCCCATGAAGACATCAATCTTGTGTTCCTCTAGAATATCATTTACCCTTATATTAAATTTTTGGAAGTCCTCAATGTGCTCCACCACTGAACCCTTTTGTTTGAGATTTATCAATTGGCTAAAGAAGGTGTTTCTCTTTGTATCCTCATAATTTGTTATCATTTCCTCCATAAAAATTAACCAAGTGACAATTTTTTTACGAGAGAAAAGCCATCGATACCATAAAAATGTATTTTTTTCTAAATATAAAGTTTCAATGCATACCTTTTGTGTGTTTCGAAAAATATTGAGATCAAAATATTGCTCCATCTATAGTATCCATGTTATGGGATCCTTGCCATCAAACTTCCTCATATCAATATTTAGAATATGGTGGTCCCCAATCCAACATTAGAGTTTATGAAATCCTGATTAACATTTATTTTGTTTTCATCATGAGTTTCCTCTATTATATTTTCGCCATTAGGAAACATTTCTTGTATCAACTTTGTCAATCCTTCCATGTCTAATTTTAGATCATTCTTCATGTCTTCCATGTTGTATTTCATTTTTTCCTCTATACCATTGATCTTAGCTTCCATGCCATCCATATTAGCATCCACACCTCTCTTCAAACCATCCACATTAGCTTCCATGCCCTTATTAAAACCACCTGTCTTAGCTTCCACACTTTTCTTCAAAACTTCCATTTCATTTTTTGTTTCTCTTTGCGAGAGTGAAATTTGGTGTACTTGCTCTTGTAATTTTGATCTATCATGTTGCACTGCTTCATCATCATGAATCATAGTAGAGAATTATGAGGGCTTAATGGGTGTTGAATTATTTTTAAGGGGAATTTTAAAACCCAATACTGATATCTATGCTTCAATATGCCCTTGGAATCACTTCAAACTGATTTTTCAAACAAGACTTATGCAATTTGAAAAAAAAAATACACACTTTTTTCTTACTTTTTAGGATCTCGATATTGAAACTAAATTATCTATGTGATTTCGAATCTTCAATATCTGAAATTCAGTATTGTAATAGCCCTCTGAATCTTCTTTCCAATGCCACAGGTCTGACATGTTTTGGATTCTTCAATGAAAATTTATGCCCAATCTCCCACAATGACGTAATTATGTACTAGTTCAGCAGAGAGAACTCGTACGACATGCCACGTGTCACTGTTTCTTCCTTCATATATAAAATTGATACATAGGAAACTAAAGTCCATTTAATTTAGGCCACTTTTTATAGAATCCCAATCTGATGCTCAGCGAGAGAGTTATGACAATTTTCCTACAGTCACTTCTTTGAGATGAAATTCAGGAGCCTGAAAAAACCATAACTTCCACAGATCATATCACCAAAAATATTGCGAACCAAGATCTAAAATTTTTACACGACATTCCTCGGGATTTCATCTTTGTGTGATATAAATTGCAGCTTCTTAACCTTCGTATAAAAATGTTATAGCAAAAATTCCATGATGGCTTGTTTGGAGTAGTGAAACCCTAGACTCCAAAGCTTTGATACCAAATGTTCTGAAACCAGCTCTAAAAATAGAAGAAAAGAGAGATCAACGCCTTTGAAATAATCCACTTCAAGGGGGAAACCTACTTTACATTACATAAATGAACAATTCTTGGATGATACAAATGAAAAAACCTCCTTCTATATATAGGAGTCCCTATATTACTAGTATAGCCCCTTATTGTTGTTAGTGTAACCCCCTTATTGTTATTATTGTACCCTTGTAACCCCCATTTCATTATTATTGTGCCCTTAAATTATTATTGTTAGGGCCACTAGGATTACATTATGGCCCCATGGACTCCTATATATAGAAAGGAGGTTTTGTAAATTGTATCATCCAAGAATTGTTCATTTATGTAATGTATGGAGGTTTCCCCCTCGAAGTGGCTCATTTCTAAGGCATTGATATCTCTTTTATTCTATTTTTGGAGCTGGTTACACAACATTTGGTATCAGAGCTTTGGATTCTAGGGTTTCGCTACTCCAAACAGGTCATCGTGGAATTTTCACTATAATTTTTTTTCTACAAAGTTTCAAAAGCTGAAATTTTTAGGGTGCGAAGCCGAAATCCCGAGGAAGATTTTCTAAAAATTTCAGAGCTTGGTTCACAATATTTTCGGAGATATGATTTGTGGAAGTTAGGTCTTGTTTTATGCTCCTAAACAGGTCATCGTGGAATTTGTGCTATAACTTTTTTCTTACGAAGTTTCAAAATCTGAAATTCTCATGGTGCGAATTTGAAATCTTGAAGAAATTCTTCAAAAAATTTTAGAGCTTGGTTCACAATATTTTTGGAGATATGATCTGTGGAAGGTAGTGCTTTTTCAAGCTCCTGAATTTCATCTCAAAGAGGTGATCGTGGGAAAATTTCAATAACTCTCTCTCTGGGCATTGGATTGGAGTTCCGTAAAAAATGGTCGCAATTACATGGACTGTAGTTTCTTTGCTATCAATTTCAGAGACGAAGGATGAAATAGTGACATGTGGCAAGTCGTACAATTTCTCTCTATTGAACCAGTCCATAATTAGGTCATTGTGGGATATTGGACACAACTTTGTCTTGGAGAATCAAAATCAGGTCAGACCTGTGGCATTCAAAAGATAATTCACAGGGCTACGTTGGTACCAAAAATCAAATATTTAAGTGCTGCAATCACAAAGATAATCCAATTTCAATATCGAGCTCCTCAAAAGCAAGAAAAAGGTGTGTATTTTTTTTCCGAATTGCATAAGTCTTGTTTGAAGAATCAATTTGAATTGATTCCAAGGGCATATTGTAGAATAGATATCAGTATTGGGTTCTAAAAGATGCCCCGTAAAAATAATTCAACACCCATTAAGCCTTCAGAAGGATCTACTATGACTCATGAAGATGAAGAATTGCAACATGATCTATCAAAATTACAAGAGCAAGTGCAACAAATTTCGCTCTCGCAAAGAGCAACGAAAAATGAAATGGAAGTTTTGAAGAAAGGCGTGGAAGCTAAGATGGATGGCATGCAAACTAATATGGATGGCGTGGAAGATAAGATGGATGGCATGGAAGCTGGCATGGAAACTAAGATGGATGACATGAAATACAACATGGAAAACATGAAGAATGATCTAAAAACAGACATCGAAGGTTTAACAAAGTTGATACAAGAAATGTTTCCTAATGGTGAAAAGATAGTAGAAGAACCTCATGATGAGAACAAAATCAATGTTAATCATGATTTCATAAACTCTAATGTTGGCGGAAAGAACCACCATATTCCAAAAATGGATATGAGGAAGTTTGATGGAAAGGATCCTGTAACATGGATACTACAGATGGAGCAATATTTTGATCTCCATAACGTGCAAAACACACAAAAGGTACGCATTGCAAATTTACATTTAGAACAAAATACATTTGTATGGTATCGATGGCTTTGCTCCCGTAAAAAATTTGTCACTTGGTCAATTTTTACGGAAGAAATGATAGCACATTATGAGGATACAAAGAGCAACACCTTCTTTAGCCAATTGATAAATCTCAAACAAAAGGGTTTAGTGGGGCAGCACATTGAGGAATTCAAAAAATTGAATACAAGGGTAACTGATATTCCAGAGGAACACAAGATCGATCTTTTCATAGGCACTTTAAAGGATAATGTCCAACATGAAGTTCGCGTTTTGGAACCAGATTCATTGGAGAAGGCATTCAGGTTGGCAAGAAAATTTGAATGTAAAATAATGGCGACAAGGAAGCCTACCGCTCAATTCGATAAATAAGGAAGTGTTGCTACGCCTATATTTCCACAACTTACAAGGTTGACACCACAAAAATTGGAAGAAAAAAGAGAAAAAGGGCTTTGCTACAGTTGTGATAGAAAATACACTAAAGGTCATAAGTGTGCTAAGAAGAAATTATTTTACATAGATTGTGAAGAGGAAGAAGAAAATGAACAAGAAGAGGATATACACCAGGAACCAGCCCTAAAAGAGGAAGAAATGAATCCGACCATATCGTGTAATGCACTGGCAGGAATTACCACTCCTCAAACTCTCAAGATAGAAGGACATATCAAGAAGAAAAGGGTAATAGTGTTGATTGATTCGGGTAGCACCCATAATTTTATTCATTATAAGGTAGCCAAGGAATTAAATTGTTTCCTATACCCAGCACCAGAATGTCAAGTGATGGTTGCAAATGGATGAACTATAAATTGCTCTGGAAAATGCCATAATATCAAGCTAACCATGGGGGAATATGTATTGACTAGTCCAATGCTTTCCATTCCTATGGGAGGTGCTGATGTTGTACTAGGAGTACAATGGTTACAATCTTTGGGGACGGTAGCTTTTAGTTTTCAAGAACTTTTCTTGAATTTTTTTTCAGAAGGAAAGGAAGTCGAATTACGGGGTATTGAAGGGAAGCCAGGAAGGATAATAAGCTCTAATGTCATGACAAAGCTTCTAAATAAAGAACAACGAGGCGTAATTGCACAATTATGCTCACTAGAAGTTCCGACATCAAAATCATCTATTTCTGCAGATCTCCAACAAGTCTTGGACAATCATTCCAAGGTGTTTGAAACTCCCAAAGGACTCCCACCTATTCGTGATCATGATCATGCTATTCATTTGATTCCAGGAAGTGTTCCTCCAAACATCAGGCCTTATAGATATCCTTACTTCTAAAAGAGCGAAATTGAACGTATGATTGCAGAAATGTTAGAGGCGGGTATAATTCAACCTAGTCAAAGTTCTTTCTCTGCTCCTGTAGTATTGGTACACAAGAAGGATGGATCATGGCGAATGTGTCCAGATTATAGGGAGCTCAATAAACTCACCATTAAAGATAAATTTCCAATTCCTATGATTGATGAATTATTGGATGAATTACATGGAGCAATTTATTTTACCAAGTTGGATCTTCGTTCAGGATATCATCAAATTAGAATGAAGACTGAAGATATTCCAAAAACAACATTTCGAACTCATGAAGGTCATTATGAATTTTTGGTCATGCCTTTTGGCCTTACCAATGCACCTTCTACATTTCAAGGGTTGATGAATTCCATTTTCAAACCCTTCCTTAGAAAATTTGTGCTAGTATTTTTTGATGATATACAAATCTACAACAGGTCTTGGAAGGATCATGTTGAACATGTTGATAGGGTGCTCAAACTATTGCAGGAGAAACAATTATATGCAAAAACATCCAAATGTTTCTTTGGAGTACAAGAGGTGGAATATCTGGGTCATATTGTATCTCACGAGGGTGTTAAAGTAGACCCTAACAAAATTAAAGCCATTAAGGAATGGAAAGTCCACACAACCATAAAGCAGTTGCGAGGATTTCTCGGGTTAACAGGGTATTATCGCAAGTTTGTTAAGAATTATGGGAGAATAGCAGCACCTCTAACAACATTATTGAAGAAGATGCATTTTCATGGACTCCTGAAGCAACTAAGGCCTTTGAACATCTTAAAGAGGCAATGTGCCTAGCACCGGTCTTAGCTACGCCAGACTTCACAAAAACCTTTATTGTGGAATGTGATGCCTAAGGAAATGGAATTGGTGCAGTTTTAATGCAGGAAGGAAGACCCATTGCTTTTGAAAGTCGTCCAATCAAAGGAAAGTATTTACAAAAACCTATTTATGAGAAGGAAATGTTAGCAATACTGCATGCACTAAAGAAATGGGAACTTACCTAATGGGAAGACACTTCAAGGTAAAAACTGATCATGATAGTCTTAAACACTTTTTGGAACAAAGACTATCTTCAGAAGAGCAGCAAAAATGGGTCACAAAGATGTTGGGTTATGACTTTGAAATAATCTACAAAAAAAGGAAAGCTTAATGTTGTTGCAGATGCACTCTCAAGAAAGAATGAAGAGGTGGAAGCATTGCTTTGTGCCATTTCTATTATCCAACCAGATTGGATAACTGAAGCAAGAGATGAATGGAATAAGGAAAAAGATGTATGGACACTCATTCAAAAGTTGCAGCAAGATCCTAGTACATCTGATACATTTAGTTGGAAAAATGATTCCTTATGGTACAAAGATCGCTTATATCTTTGTAACAATTCCCAACTAAAACAAAAGATTCTTCTGGAATTGCACACTTCTCCTTTAGGAGGACACTCAGGATTTTTAAAAACTTACCACAGGGTGAAGAAAGAATTTTTTTGGGATGGCCTTAAATCTGATATTCAAAAGTTTGTGGCGGAATGTTTGGTTTTCCAGCAGAATAAAGTGGAGACAATTAAGACCCAGGGACTTCTACAACCTTTATCCATTCCAAGTCAACGTTGGGAGGAGATTTCAATGGATTTTATCACAGGTTTACCTAAGTCCGAAGGAAAGAATGTCATCATGGTGGTAGTTGATAGTCTTACCAAGTATGCACACTTTTGTGCATTATCTCATCCATTTAAAGCAAGTACAGTTGCTACTACATTTATGGATAGAATTCAAAAGCTACATGGAAGCCCAAGGGTTATTGTGAGCGACAGAGATCCCATTTTTACTGGAAATTTTTGGATGGAGTTATTTTCTTGTTTGAGTACTCAATTAGCTCATAGCTCATCTTATCATCCTCAATCTGATGGTCAAACTGAGATAGTAAATAAATGTTTGGAAGGATATCTTCGTTGTTTTGTATCTCATAAACAAACACAATGGGTCAAGTGGTTACCTCTCGCTGAATGGTGGTATAACACTTCCTTCCATACTGCAGCAAAAATGACCCCATTTATGGCACTTTATGGATATCATCCACCATCAATCACATCATATTTAAGGGAAAATTCGAAGGTTCAAGCAGTGGAAGATCACATCGAGCATCAGCAAGAAGTTCTCCAACTCTTAAAGGATAACCTGAATTTGGCACAAAATAAAATGAAACAACAGGCAGATCAACATCGCAGCGAGAGAAGTTTTGATGTAGGAGATTGGGTATTTTTACGGCTACAACCATATAAACAAATGTCCCTCAATCAAGCTAAGAAGGATAATAAATTATCGCCAAAGTACTATGGTCCTTACATGGTGTTGCAAAATATTGGTACTATGGCATACAAATTGGAGCTTCCTGCTTCTTCGCGAGTACATCCAGTTTTCCATGTTTCATGCTTAAAGAAGGTTATAGGTGAAAATCTTCCAGTTCAAACAATATTGCCAGAACTTGATGAGGAAGGAAAAAACATATTGGAACCTGAAGCGGTCATGGAAACAAGAACTCGACAGCTACGGAATCGATCAATTTCAGAGTATCTCATCAAGTGGAAGAACTTACCCACTGAAGATTCTACATGGGAGGATGAGAATTTTATACAGAAGCACCCGAAGCTACTCAAGCATTGAGGACAACACTTTTTTGAAGGAGAGGGGCATGTTAGGTCCCTATATCACTAGTATAGTCCCTTATTATTGTTAGTGTAACCCCCTTATTGTTATTATTGAACCCTTGTAACCCCCATTTTGTTATTATTGTGCCCTTAAAATTATTATTGTTAGGTCGGCTAGGATTACATTGTGGCCCACTAGGATTACATTATGGCCCCATGGACTCCTATATATAGAAAGGAGGTTTTGTAAATTGTATCATCCAAGAATTGTTCATTTATGTAATGTATGGAGGTTGCGCCTTCGAAGTGGCTCATTTATAAGGCGTTGATATCTCTTTTATTCTATTTTTGGAGCTGGTTACACAACACAAATGTTCTGAAACCAGCTCCAAAAATAGAAAAAAGAGAGATCAACTCCTTTGAAATAATCCACTTCAAGGGGGAAACCTACTTTACATTACATAAATGAACAATTCTTGGATGATACAAATGAAAAAACCTCCTTCTATATATAGGAGTCCATGGGGTCATAATATAATCCTAGCCGACCTAACAATAATAATGTAAGAGAAGAATAATAACAATATGGGGGTTACAGGGGTACAACAATTAAAACAAGGGGGCTATACTAACCAGAATAAGGGACTACACTAGTAATATAGGGACCTAATAAATTATGAGACTCCGGCGCGGTGAGGACAGTCTCGACCAAAGTTCTCCTCATTACATGTTATGCAAGGGTAATAAGGTTTTTTATTTTTTCGAGTTTTTTGATCAAATTATCATTCCTGTGGGTTTGAGTTTTTCTTTTTCTTCGCATTCCCCCTTTTCTTACTTCCGGGTTTCTTTTCAATTTTTCCTTTGTCAGATGACACGACATGAATTTTGGAAGAAGGTGCAGGATTAGATGCAGTGGAGTGATGTGTTCTTATAGTACCGATCATACCGTCGCCGACATGAGAGTCCTTAGATGGAGGAGGAACAATAAAATTAGATCACGGCGCATTGGGAATTTTATCATAGAGCGTGCCGAACTGAGTATAAATGAAATATAAGTACTGGGCAGGAGAAATGACCTACTCTTCAGTGATGACACCACACTTATCCACATCCTCTATGATAGATGGCATCTAGGACTTAATGAACCACTCAGCAAGGAGTTTATCATGAACAAATGTTTTGACCATTCTACGACAAGGACGCCACTCATGAATATGATCAGAAATGTGAGTAGCATTAGTCTATTTAAAATTGGTCAACATTTATGTTCTGGTTTCATATCATTTGGGTAACTAGCAGTGGCTCAGAAAGGTATTAGCTAAGGCAATGAAATTATCAAATGAATTCCGTGGTAACTCAATGTACCACTTTGCATTCGGACCAGTGAGCATATGCTCGAAAAGATGCAGTTGAATGAAGTCATCATTTAAGGAGTTGGTTGAACACCACAAATGATAAGTCATAACATTAGTTGATGGGTCTTCTTTAGGGTTTCCATTAAAATTATGAATATCCAAGGGTAATTTATGTGGTATTACCGACAACCCAGGAGCATAGCTGATGGGGTCATTGTAATCCAGTTTAAATCAGGTAATTTTAAAGCAGCAAAAAAGGGAAATCATCGATTAAGTCAGGTTGAGAATAGCGAGGATATGATGGAATTGCTTGGGAAACATGCCTTTGAGCACTAGCATAAGGAATTTGTTGTTGGTAACCTAGATAGGGGTTGTTTTGATGACCAAATGCTTGAGGATTCTGTTGACCAAAACCTTGGTAAGCTACTTGTTGTTGGAATGATTGTTATGGTATTTGCAGTTATGGCTACCAAGGTGACTTCCCACCAATATTATATCCCAAACTAGAATAGCTTGGACCTGGTTGTGAATAAGTAAGACACGTTTGTGACCGTGACATCACATAATAGGGTAGTATAGCTTGTGAATGAAAGATTCTGGATATAGGTGGTTGTTGTAAACCAGTCGAAGGAGTTGGAGTCTGAGGGCCCAATACTTGAGGGTATTGGGTTGAAGGACCTGCCTGAGATGGTTGAGGTACAAAACTCTAAGCTTGTAATACAGGTAATGATGTATTAACAAGTGGAGTAGATGGGGGCACAACAGGTTGAACCGGTTGATATGAATGCACAACAATTTGTGGTTGAACAAGCATAATAGGTTGCCACTGAAAAACAGTCATTCCAACATTAGGGTGACCAAAAAATGATGGAGTACTATCAAAATGGGTGACCATAGGTTTCTCCCCCAGCATAAGTGTTGGGCCTTGAAATTGTCATTTACTTCAATTACATTTTCACTTATATTTCCATATTATCACCTTCACTCCACCTCCATTTCATTACATTTACGTTACCATTATCGCTATTGGGTTACATTTATGTTTTTCCAAACTTTATTAATTCTTAGTATTTTTAAGTGAATTTGTGGTTAAAAATTAGAAAATAATATTCACATACTTATACCTAACAAGTGGAATGGGTTTGTTGCCATGTGTAGGTAAAAAATAAGCTTCTAGAAGGGTATTATCTGGCCTCCTAAGGCCAAATTCGAATTTGAATCAAGAATATCATGGGATCATGAGGATATGTGTCTCATTTCGTATTTGTATTGTAACTCTAAGAGGACATGTGCCTTATCACTTGCTATTTAGATTGTAACTCTAGAGATATAGGGAGAGATTCATGGACTCTCATTAATGAGATAACTTCTCATCTTTTTGTATAAATAGGGGAAGTTTTCTCCTATCTTTTCATGTGTAAAATTGGAGTTATGCTCAAGATTTGAATACAGAATTAGATTGTGGCACCTTAATCATGAATGTTCCTTCATCTTGATTTGGTTTTGATTACATATCGAGCATCTTGATTTACCATCTCTCATACTTTTAGATCAACTGCCTAAAATGTGTGAGATTTACTTGATTTTATAGATTAAAGTTTATTTGCTTTCTTAGTATTAGTTTTAGAATGATTGTGTAATATTTTCTTTTCTAAAAAAATTTCAATGCGAAAGATATATCTATTTTCCAATTGGATTAAGTTTGAGGCAATAGAGCTCACAATTATTTAGTTTCCTTTCATGTTCTGTCATTTACTTTCTTAGAATATAATTATCAATTAATCGTGTCAATGGATGTTCTCAAAGGTCATTTCAAGAAGATGATTATGAACTAAATTATTGAATGTCTAATTCATACAGTTATTGATTTTTTTTCCTCGGCACATTTACTTGCTTTCTAGGAATTTAGAAACTAATGTACAATTGATTTCGTACACAACATCTCAAGAGGGTAATACTTCACCGTGAATCTTGGACTAAATTAAACATACATTAGTTGTTCACAGTTAGCTTTACATTCTTTTACATTTTCTTTTAGATTCTCATTTAGTTGCATCACAGATATTCCTAAAGGTCCTTCCAAGAAGTTGGTCCTTTCATATTTCAAGACTGAATGATTGAATGTTTAATTAATGCAATTACTGAGTTATATTTCGCATACTTTACTTGCTTTTCTAGATAATTAGGTATACTTGGTTACTTAACATCATCTCAAGAAGGTGAAACTTCATATCGAATGTTGGAGTAACTAAATATACATTAGTTATTTTTCTTTACATGCTTTGAAATGCTTTTTTAGATTAAAATTTTAATTCCTGCAAGTGTGATTACGCGCTATATTTTCTTTTGAATTTGTTTTCTTTCTTTTCATTGCTTGATTTCATAGGTTAGTTGAATTTCATTTTCATTATTTGATTTCATAGATTAGATGAATTGGTTTTTTTTATTCTGTAGTTATATTGATCTAAAATGAAAGATAATTTCTAGCACATATAGTGCATGCATGCTTCACAAGTTTACGAAACCCCTAGGTTGAAAAATTAAATGACAAGCAATCACTTTGCCCCAACATTTTGGCACTGTTGCAAGGGAAGTATGCATAGGAACCATCTTTCCTTCTAGAGTGTATTTCATTTGTTTTTGTTTTTACTACCCATTTATGGACAAAGGGTATAGAATGCATTCCAAAGACTACATTGAGGAATGGTATCAAAAAGCGATTGCGCCACAAAATTCATCATTTCTTCAAGAGATCCTTGCGACAAATCAAAATATCAAGATGATTTTTCATATCCTTACAAACAATCAAGTACATTTTTCAAGTTTGGATATGAGCATTTCAAAAATTCTAATCCGTAAATGGCTTCATTGGAAGCATTAATATACTTAAAAATAAAAATAAAAAATAGTTTTTTTTAGATAGATAGGAAAAATAAAAATAATTTTTTTTAGTTTTTAGGATAAATTTGATGCTTTGTGGTGCAGTAAGAACCACCCATCTGCTAACCCTTGGCAGGAAATATTTGCAATAAAACAAATGATTGAGAACAAGGAGCACAAGTGAAGATCACGAGCGATAATCTAAGGTATGAGATCGATCCTTTTCATTTTATTTTTGCAAAATTTATAGAGGAATTGATTGATAAAATATTGACTATGCTAACCAAAAAAAAAAAAACTCGAGTATGCTCTCCTTCTTCACTTCGTGTGACCTGGAGGATGAGAAAAAGAAATTTTTTTTGTTAGTATATCATAAAATCTAAAAAAAATTATTTAGCTACAGAATGCAATTCTGCAACTAAATTTTTGTTTCCATCATTTGATTTAATTTGATTTTATTTTTCAATAAACTTTAAAATTTAAAATAATAATAATAATAATAACCAAAATAAAATTGTCAAAATTCATTTTTTTATTCATAAACTTTTTTGTTTAATTAAAATATATGTGTATATATTTTTAATGTAACATACGTAATTTTTTTTAAACAAAACTAAAACATTTAAAAAAAAAATTAACAATAAAAGATAAAAATAAATAAATAAAAAATAAAACAACTAACAATAAAAACAAAGCACACAACCATTCATAACAAAACACATAAAACAATGAAAAACAAAACAACCATGCATTCATAAAATCAAGAGGCTGAGAGCACTAAACTCCAAGAAATCACAAATAAAAAAAAAATAGTTGAGATCATATAAAAGCCACGCCATGAAGAAAACACAATGTATATACAAAAACATCTCAATACAACCTGCAAATTTGTTGGATCTGCGTTGTTACATGTTGTCAACCCTCTCTCACTTAGAGGCATCCATTTTCAACTTATTTTTTTAGCTTGATTGTAGGTTTATGATTACAACATTATTTATCAAAGATTTCATCAAGTTCTGCAAAACGAATTTGACAATCCTCACGCCTGCTTTGCTAGAGGAACTCAAATCTTCAATGATGAAAAATGGCATGAGATATTTTCGAATCCAAGCATGATGTTTGCAGGTGGAGCCCAAAAATCAAGTCACATCAAAACTTACAACCACAACAAACAATTTCATTCCCCAGGGAACCACAACAATTTTGTTTTATTTTGCAGAAAATGTAATTGCCAGAAAACGTTACTATTTTGACACGATTTTAAAACAAATTTTCTCAGAAAACCAAGGCGAATTAGGAAAAAATAAAACATGAGTTTTTTCGGGAATGGGGTGAATTAGGTAACTCGTGAGCGATTTTCTGGATTTCACAACCATTTGGCAGAAATATAGGGTTCTTCGGAGCTCCATTTTGCAGACTGCGTGAAGAAAAAACGGTTTTTTTAAAAAGCATTACCTTCTTTGATTCCGGCCATGATCTGATTTTCTAATATGATTTTCCTAATATACATGAGGAAATCTGCTAATATTCGATTTTCCTCATTTAAAATTGGATTTCCAAATCTGCCCGAATTCTTAAGGATCAGATTAGCTGGTGAAATGGTTTAGGTGGCAGAGGTGGAAGGCGTGGTGTTGAGATAACCAAAGTGCTGAACTTAGTTTTGGATGTAGCCTCGTGTCCCTCTCTGGGATGTGCAGTTCTCCCTATATTACTCGCCCTTAGTCTTCACCTTTCTTCTTCTGCTTGTAAACCATTTTGAGCCTCATTTGTTTTGGTTTTTCTTTCCCCATTTATGCTTGAATTTTCATGGTTTTATTGGGAGTTTTCATTGATTCATATGGAGAGCTCAATCAATTGAAGTTGGTAGTTTTATGCAGTGAAAATAAAGCTTTGAATATTTATTTTGGTTCTTTTTAGGGGAGTATGATGAGAGATTTTGAATTTTTCTGAAAAATGTGGGCATGATTGGATGGCTCAGACAACAAATTCTGATTATAGAGAGGGTCCTTGAGACCCAAACGTGTTCTCACACGGAGAAAGAAAGGGCTGCTAAGAAGAGTGTTTGATTTAATAAATTGATTTTAGACACATATGTGTCTCATTCCCTATGTGTCTCATCATTAAATAAATAATAATAATAATAATAAAAACATTTAAAAAAAAATGGTCATTGTTTCTTAAGGCCTTTTGAAGCCTCCACATTTACAATTTTGTATATTACTTAGATCCCATCTCATTATTGTAAATTTCAATTTTTCTTAAAATTTAGCTTTATTTGTTATTTTCCTTTAAAAAATAAAATAAAAATAAAAATAATAAAAAATAATAAAATAATAAAAAATTGCATCAATAAAATAAGTAGGGTATTGTTCATTTTTATAGAGGAGGTACTGATTGATTTAAATGAAAAGACTGATTATTTGCATAACTGTATATACTTAACTTTCTTTTCAAGATTTTAGCTACGGAACTATCCACATTCTACACCTAAACATCAATTCTGCAGCTGAAAAAATTCACTGTTTCACCCAAATTTTAAATTAGCCTAAATTTCTCATTTGACATCGGATTTCGACGATTCAAACGTTGTTGGAAATTTTTTGACAAGATCTACATAATGAGAAAACTATCATCAAATTTTGAAACATCCAAACAATGAAGAAATTGCTAAAAAGACATAATAGGTAACTTGAGCCACTAATTTCGAAACATGTACAAATTCTTTTTCTTTTCCTTCGTGAACTTGTGTATTAGTACCAATTCTCAGTTTTTTTTGTAAATGTAATAACCAGAGAGATTGATCACCTCTCTCTTTTGATAATTTTACATTCCATTGTAGAAGAAGTACTAGTTTTATTTTGCAGGTTCTAGGAGGAAGGACAGATGACTACAAGAAAATAGTGTCTCTCTCAGAGACCACATTTCTTTTATAAGAAGATGATCAGCAACAAAGAAAGAAACACCAATGCATGAGAACATGCTAATGCAAATCAGATCCAACACTTGCAAGCCTTCCAATGCCAGTGTCTCCATTACGTCCATGCTTCCTCAGTGGAAAAAAAAAAACATTCATCTCATTTCCCTTTACATTCACTATTGCATTTCTACTTAGTCATTCAATAAAAATCCTCATCTCATTTTCCCTCACTGCTCATTATTTTTTCCCCAGTCATTATATTTTCCTGCCCTGCTTTCACTAACCTAGCAATAAAACCATTCAACTCCTCTACAAATCTGATTCATTTCATTTCCATTTTCATTATATCAAATAAACCTTGATCCACTGCAAAAATTTTCATCCATAGTCCTTCAAAAATTATTCTTTCATGCTCACGTTAGATGATGGAGGATTCCTTAAGGCCTCCCTTCTAAGAAGTCTAGGCCTATCGACATCAACACATTATCTAGGTCCAAGACTAGAGTCCTTATTAGTAGCTTGATGTTGGAAAAATACTGAGAGAGGAGTGAATCGATATTGATTCTCGAGATCTTTACTTTCATTCTTTAATAACTCATACGCTACTTTACTGAACCAGACTCACGTATATACGCGGATACCCTTTACTGAACTCGCGTATGCACAGAGATATTAATAAACAATCAATTCTTCACTTAGATCCTTGCATGTATTCATTCATCATATGTTTATATAGTAGTATACATGTGCAATAATAACAGAATGAAACATCACACAAAAGCATCACACATGAACACCATGATTTTTAGGTGGAAACCCAAGTCGGGAGAAAACCACCGCTGCCGTTGTCTCAGCCTTCAATATTTTATTATAGAGAAAAACTTCTTACAATCATGTACTGGTGCATACTTATACCAGTACGCAGGCACCCACCTGCAGAAGGCTACAACCTTCTCTCGTTTACCAGCCTCACCTGGAAGGGAGCTTCAACCCCCTGCTCTCGTTTACCAGTCTCACCTGGAAGGGAGCTACTACCCACTGATATTAGCACCAGCCTCTGCTGACATAAAGCTTCTATTATTAGACTGAAGGCTTCAACCCTCAGATCCACTGCAGACCACGTTTCATCAATTTTCAAACTGGATCAAACAACTCCAACACAACCCTTCACTTATCAACAAACATACTTTGCCCAATGCTTCCAAACCGAACAGTGAAACCACTGTAATCAGTATATCAGAGATAACCCAAACTTCAGAATAAGTATGCAGAAATACATTCAACCATGAGCAATCATCAGTTCAGATATCATACGCGCTTTTCTTTAGATGGATCCGCGTATATACGCGATTTCACTGAAGACAACCCGCGTATACATTCGTGCAACTTTTCAGAAAAACCCTAACAGGTCATCCGCACCTTTGTTGAAATAGATCCGCGTATATACGCGCCTTCAGTGAAGCGAACCTGCGTATTGATCTATAAAAGATAAACTTTGCAGAATAAATCAAATCTATGAACTTACCCAGATTTCTTCAACTTCTTCAACAGATTTGCACCAGGTCTTCATCACTTCTCTTCAGATCATCCAAGAGTTTCACCATTTCAAGATCTAGAGATCTTGGACCTTCATTATGTTCATAGAAACATTATAGAATCAGATCTATCAATTAAGAGCAAAGTTCCACCATGCAGATATACTTCAGGGTGAAGTATACATTAAAGCCCAGACTCATGCACCCACTTTGCACAATGAATTTCTTCTCCTTATATAGGTTTACCCTTTATCAATACCATGGGTCAAAATCACATTAATTTCGATGGTATTCCTGGGCGGGGTCACATAGATGAATTATTACTCAATAAAATGGGTCAATACCATGGTGGTTACCCCTGGTTTTGCACTTTATGAGTGCTTTTTCCCATACACGACTTGGAACGTTATTTCCCGCGTGCATACGCGACTTCTACTAGACAAATCCACGTATGCCTTGAGACATACTCTTTTCATCATAGATCTATCACATACTGAAATTCCTTTCATCATTACAACTGAGTTGCTCTGTAGACACATCATATCACATCAGATTTACATCATTTAACAAGTTCATCAAGACAAATTCCATCAGGGACAACTTCATCAAGTAGGTTGCCATCATCTTCATTAAGTGAGTTGCCATCAAGGACAACACTCAGCATCATATTGCCAACAATCTCCCCCTTTGGACTTGATGGCAACCATGATGGTGTTTGATCACCACAACAGATAGATACATTAAGAATACAATGACACCATGTCACTCTTGACACCATTCTTACTCTTTATTCAAACACCATGTCACTCTCCCCCTTTGACATCAAGGGCAAAGGGCGGATCTCATGTCGAAAGAAGAGCACTGTAGATCTGATGTGTACTGAAGGTACCATGCTCCCCCTGAGTTCATGCTGAATGTTCAAACATACTTTTCAATGAAGTACATGACTCTATGACCTTACTATCACCAAGGACTCATAATTACATCAAAGATCCAACCAAGTGGATTTACATATGAGACTCAAGTACCCAACCAAGTGGGTTTACATATTTTGACTCAACTACCCAACCAAGTGGGTTTACAAATTTGACTCAGCTACCCAACCAAGTGGGTTTACAAATTTTGACAAGTCCTTATATGACTGAATATTACAATCTTACATCATGGGTCTCAACAAGACCTTTTTTTTTTTTTTTTTTTTTTAATAAAATTACAAGTATGACTTTTTATGACCAATACCAGAAAGACCTCAAGAGAGATCATATTCCAAAATCATAAGCCAACAATGCATAATACCCAGCAAGGCTATTGCTCCCCCTAAACTTGTACAACAGTTATCTCCCCCTTATCTTGTACATCCTGAACACTTTTCAACAGAAGATCATCAAGGCATCTTTACCCAATATCAGAGAATGAGACAGAAATATAACAGATAAAACTTCACCAGAGATACCATATAGTATCAGAGATATCAAACAGTGTTGCAGAAGTGCTGTAAAATGCTGACCCTAACCAAAAATTGTCAGCAACTGACCATATGCAGCTTTCTGTGGATAAACTTGCGTATATACGCGACTATCTTTCAGGAAACCCGCGTATCCAATTTGATCTTCTAAATTTAAGTAGTTTTGATTTTCTTCATAGCAGAGACTACTCCCAGCTTCTGTCTGAGATATTCGAATGCTTCCCTGGGTAGAGGTTTGGTAAATATATCAACAATTTGTTCTTTGGAGGGAACATACTCCAACTTCACCTTTTGTTCAAGCACTTGTTCACGTAAGAAGTGATACTTGATGGGAATGTGCTTGGTCTTTGAATGCATAACAGGATTCTTTGAGATACTGATGGCACTTGTATTATCACACATAATGGAGATAGGAGGTGTACATTTGATTTGAAAATCTTGCAAGGTTTGCATCATCCAAAGGATTTGAGTGCAACAAGACGCGACAACCACATATTCTGCTTCTGCTGTAGATAAGGCAATAGAATTTTGCTTCTTGCTGAACCAAGATACCAACTGGGGCCCCATATAGAATGCACCACCACTAGTGCTTTTCCGATCATCAACATTTCTAGCCCAATCTGCATCCGTGTAAGCATGAAGAGTAAGATCAGCATTCTTTGGATACCATAGTCCAAAGTCTTGAGTTCCTTGTAGATATTTGAATATTCTTTTGACAGACTGAAGGTGAGACTCTTTTGGATTAGCTTGGAATCTTCCAAAAATCCCAACTACATGCATAATGTCTGGTCTAGTCCCAGTGAGATAAAGTAGGCTTCCTATCATTGATCTGTATTCTGGTTGATTCACCGCGGGAGAATCATCATGAGAACTGAGGTTACATCCGGTTATCATTGGTGTACTCATAGGTTTGCATTCTTCCATGCCATACTTCTTCAAAATTTGCTTAAGATATTTTGCTTGTGATAAGAATATTCCATCTGCAGTTTGATGCACTTGCAACCCAAGAAAGAATGTTAGTTCTCCAAGTAAGGACATTTCAAATTCTTGCTGCATGACAGAAGCAAATTTCTTACTCATAGATTCTTCATTACGCCCAAAAATGATGTCATCAACATATACAACCACAATCAATATTTTATCATTTTCAACCTTTGTGTATAAGTTGCTATCAGCAGACCCCTTTGAAAATCCTTGTTGATGAAGATATTTGTCAAGACGATAATACCATGCCCTTGGAGCTTGTTTGAGACCATATAGGGCCTTTTTAAGTCTACAAACAAGATTTTCATCATTTCCCAAAATGAATCCTTCCGGTTGTTCTATATAAACTTCTTCTTCTAGATCACCATTGAGATAGGCAGATTTAACATCCATTTGATAAACTTTGATTTGTTGAAAACTTGAAAAATCAAGAAACATTCTTATGGCTTCAAGTCTAGCTACAGGAGCAAAAGTTTCTTCAAAGTCTATACCTTCTTGTTGAGTGTACCCTTTGCAAACCAATCTGGCTTTGTTTCTTATAACATCCCCATTTTCATTTAACTTGTTCTTGAATATCCATTTGGTTCCAATGATATTTTTATCATGTGGTCTTGGTACCAATTCCCAAGTGTGATTCTTTTCAATTTGATCAAGCTCTTCATTCATGGCTTGAATCCAACATTCATCTTTGCTAGCTTGATTGACATTTTGGGGTTCAATTGTGGATAGGAATGCCAAATAGCTAGAAGATCCCACAAGAGTCCTCCTTGTTTGTACACCCGATTCCTTGTTTCCCAAAATTTGAGATTCAGGATGATTCTTT
Source organism: Pinus albicaulis (assembly GCA_034641835.2). Taxonomy (NCBI): domain Eukaryota; kingdom Viridiplantae; phylum Streptophyta; class Pinopsida; order Pinales; family Pinaceae; genus Pinus; species Pinus albicaulis. Next base: position 735,717,837 of record CM076569.1, read on the forward strand.
TGAACATATCTGGATGGAGCCTTTTCTGATAAATCATCTTCAGGTTCTTCATTGGATCCACTGCCTATATCATTTCCATTTGATGCAGAAGGACAAAAATCACCATCATCTTCTTCTGTTGCTTGTTTTTCTTCTTTAGGAGCTGTAGGAGACTCATCAATGACAACATCAATACATTCAACAATCTTTCGAAGCCTTTTATTGTAACATTTGTATGCTCTGCTTGTAGATGAGTAACCAAGAAGTATCCCTTCATATGATCTAGGTTCAAACTTGCCAAGCTTTTCATCATTATTTATGATAAAGCATTTACTTCCAAAAATTCTAAAATTCATTACAGAGGGAGAATTACCATACCAGAGTTCATATGGAGTTTTGTCACTATTTACCCGAACATGTGCCTTGTTGAGAATATTTGCTGCTGTATGTGTTGCTTCTCCCCAGAACATGTCAGGAGTTCTAGAGTCATCAAGCATAGCTCTAGCCATTTGTTGAATTGTTCTATTCATTCTTTCTGCTATGCCGTTTTGTTGTGGAGTGCCCGCTACAGAGAACTGTCTCTTTATGCCATGTTGTTCACAAAATTCAAAGAATTCATTTGATGTATATTCTCCTCCTCGATCAAATCTAAGACATTTGATTTTTAGATCCAATTCATTTTCAACCAGTGCTTTGAAGATCTGAAATTTCTCAAATGCTTCATCTTTGTGTTTAAGCAACCCAATCCAAGACATTCTAGAGAAATCATCAATAAATAAGATATAGTATTCTTCTCCACGTGGTGACTTTTTCCTCATAGGTCCACAAATGTCAGTATGAACAAGTTCAAGAGGCCTACTTGATGATCCTTCTTTGGCATTAAATTGTACTCTGGTCTGCTTACCAAATTGGCAGGATTTGCATATGATACTTTCTGGTAGAGTAATATTGGGAAGACCACGAACAACTTGAAGTCTGCTTGCTTTGTTGATTTGAGAGAAGCTTAGATGCCCCAGCCTTCTATGCCATAGCCAATTTTCTAAAGATTTTCTCAAGTAACATTGATCTTTGCAGTTCTTCAATACATATAGGTTGCTTGGAGTTCTTTTCCCTTTTATAATAGTTCTTCCTGTATCCAAATCACGAACCACACATTCTTTTGAACTGAAGACAACTTCTGTACCTTGATCACACATTTGACTTACACTTAACAGGTTATGCCTTAATCCATCCACATACATGACATCATTAGCCTTCACCTTTTATTTTAGAAACACAGACCCTTTTCCTTTAATTATAGCAGGATTATCATTTCCAAATGTAACTTTCTTTTCCTTTTCTAGAGCATTATATGAAAGAAGTTTGCTTTTGTCACCTGTCATGTGTATTGAGCACCCACTATCAATGTACCATTTATTTTCTTCACCTTTTGCAAATAACGCTATCCCACAATTTTCAACCTGTAATTCCTTCTTTTTCCATACTTTGGAACTTGAAGGAAAATGTTGTTTTGGCTGAACTTTGCTCCTGCATTCAGATTCTTCATGGCCAAAGTTATTGCAATAAGCACATTCAACTTCATTTTGAAGAGGAAAAAAGTTGTTATAGGTGTTCCTTTTTGGTTCAATATCCATCCTTTTCTTTCTTGCTTCTCTTGTCATGATGGTTTTATATGCAACACATTGAACAACTTTATGACCAAAATTGTGACATGAGAAACATTGTCCATTGAAGTAGAAATTTATGCGATCATGAAATCTTCTATTTGAATTTACCTGTTGATTTTTGCTTCTTTGAGAGATATCCCTGTTAGTGTTCCTTGTATTGTGATGATCATGCTTTACCTGTAAAGATTCTTTATTCCCTTGTTGAGTGGCTGAATGTAGTAAACCAGTTGTAGCTGCTTTTAGATAATTTGGTGCTGAAGCCTGAGAGGATTATCCGGTGTATCCAAGACCTGTCTTAATTAGAGGAGATCGTTGAACCTTGATAATCTCATCTAAGGTTTCAGATCCTTTAGCAAATCTAAGATTCAGAGTTTTTACTTTCTCAAGTTCTTTTCTTAGACTTACTACACATTCTAATTTTTCATTATGTTTCTTTGCTTCTTCATTCTGCCTTTTCAGAGTATCTATGATTATTTTACTTTCTTCCAAGCATATTTTGAGTTGATTGTTTTGATCAATAAAATCATTGTCATCTAGAGCATCCATAAAAGCATCCTTATCGTCTCTAGAATTATTTTCAAATGCCATGAGAAGTCTAAGATCTTGTTCACATTCTTCCTCACTGTCAGATAACCCATCACTGTATTCATTTGTATAGTAGCTTTTCTTAGTGCTAGACCGGTTCTTATTTCTTCTTGATACTTCTTTCTCTTTAGAAGAAGTTTCTTTATAAGGACATTTTGCAGCATAATGACCAACTCTTCCACAATTAAAACATTTGAAAGGAAGCTTACCTTTGAATCTTCCGGTTCCTAGTTGGAGTCTTCTCACAAAGTTTGCCTCATCTTCTTCTGAGATATATCCTGACCCTTCCGGTTTTTGAACTTCTTTCCCTTTTGTAGAAGCTTTGAAAACAACTTCTTTGACTTCAGATGGTCTTCCTCTCCTCATTTCGTATGCAGTCAATATTCCATGAAGTTGCACCATAGTAAGATTTTGAAGGTCCTGTTTTTCTTCAAGAGCAGAAACTTTTGACTCAAACTTGGTCGTTAGTGATCTCAAAATTTTCTCAACCAAAGTGGATTCGGTTATTGTTTCTCCCAGATTTCTCATACGGTTTACAACATCATCAACACGTAAAAAGAAACCAGCAATATTCTCATCACTATGCATTTTTAAATTTTCATACTCAATTCTGAGAGATTGAAGTTTTGCACTTTTTACCTTTGCATCACCTTCTTAACTTAGGATGATTTTGTCCCATATCTCCTTTGCTGTATTTAGTTGCATGACTTTGACAAATTTTTCTTCAGTTAGACTTCCAGTTATAGCATTGACCGCTTTTGCATTTGATTCATAATTCTTTCTTTCAGTTGGATCTGTTGGTGTAGCAGCTAGATATTGATATCCTTGTTCAACAATGGCCCATATATCTGCTCCCATAGACTGAAGATAGGATCTCATCCTTATTTTCCAGAAGATTAAATTTCTTCCGTTGAAGAGCGGAGGTTTGATAGATGTTGTTCCCTCGTGATTGCTCATCCTGCTTGATCTTCCTTCTAGCGGTTAAGCCTTTTCAGAAGCACCTCCTCTGATAGCAATTGTTGGAAAAATACTGAGAGGGGGGGGGGGGTGAATCAGTATTCAGGATTTACTAAGATCTTTTTACATTTTCATTCTTTAATAACCCATACGCTACTTTCCTGAACCAGACTCGCGTATATACGCGGATACCCTTTACTGAACTCGCGTATGCACAGAGATATTAATTAACAATCAATTCTTCACTTAGATCCTTGCATGTATTCATTCATCAGATGTTTATATAGCAGTAGACATGTGCAGTAATAACAGAATGAAACATCACACAAAAGCATCACACATGAACACCATGATTTTTAGGTGGAAACCCAAGTCGGGAGAAAACCACTGCTGCCATTGTCTCAGCCTATAATATTTTATTATAGAGAAAAACTTCTTACAATCATGTACTGGTGCAGACTTATACCAGCACACAGGCACCCACCTGCAGAAGGCTAGAACCTTCTCTCGTTTACCAGCCTCACTTGGAAGGGAGCTTCAACCCCCTGCTCTCATTTACCGGTCTCACCTAGAAGGGAGCTACTACCCCTTGATATTAGCAGCAGCCTCTGCTGATAGAAAGCTTCTATTATCAGACTGAAGGCTTCAACCCTCAAATCCACTACAGACCACATTTCATCAATTTTCAAACTAGATCAAACAGCTCCAACAACACAACCCTTCACTCATCAACAAACATACTTTTCCCTATGCTTCCAAACCGAATAGTGAAACCACTGTAATCAGTATATCAGAGATAACCCAAACTTCAGAATAAGTATGCAGAAACACATTCAACCATGAGCAACCATCAGTTCAGATATCATACGCGCTTTTCTTTAGATGGATCCGCGTATATACGCGCTTTCACTGAAGACAACCCGCATATACATTCGTGCAACTTTTTAGAAAAACCCTAACAGGTCATACGCGCCTTTGTTGAAATAGATCAGCGTATACACACGTCTTCAGTGAAGCGAACCTGCGTATTGATCTATAAAAGATAAACTTTGCAGAACAGACCAGATCTATGAACTTACCCAGATTTCTTCAACTTCTTCAACAGATTTGCGCCAGGTCTTCATCACTTCTTTTCATATCATCCAAGAGTTTCACCATTTCAAGATCTAGAGATCTTGGACCTTCATTATGTTCATAGATACATTATAGAATCAAATCTATCAATTAAGAGCAAAGTTCCACCATGCAGATATACTTCAGAGTGAAGTATTCATTAAAGCCCAGACACAAGCTCACCCTTTGCACAATGAATTTCTTCTCCTTATATAGGTTTACCCTTTATCAATACCATGAGTCAAAACCACATTACTTTCGATGGTATTCCTGGGCGGGGTCACATAGACGAATCATTACTCAATACAATGGGTCAATACCATGGTGGTTACCCCTAGTTTTGCACTTTATGAGCACTTTTTCCCATACGCAACTTGGAACGTTATTTCCCGCATGCATACACGACTTCTACTAGACAAATCTGCGTATGCCTTGAGACATACTCTTTTCATCATAGATCTAGCACATACTGAAATTCCTTTCATCATTACAACTGAGTTGCTCTGTAGACACATCATATCACATCAGATTTACATCATTTAACAAGTTCATCAAGACAAATTCCATCAGGGACAACTTCATCAAGTAGGTTGCCATCATCTTCATCAAGTGAGTTGCCATCAAGGACAACACTCAACATCATATTGCCAACACTTGAGGCTTGTATGAATTAATGAAAAGTTCTCTCGCTAACAATCATGGGAATACATCAATGTCCCTTGATCTTCAGATCTTGCAAGTGGCTCAACATCAGCCCATTTATTCGCACTTCGTGAGATGTACTTAGGTACCTTGGCACTCATTGACGTTAATGGTGAGTTTTCCTCACATTGGTTAACGACATTCATCAATGGTTGGTAATCCAATGAATTCTCTCCATGCTCGAAATCGACACATTTATTCGCATGACTAAAATTATACCATCGAATTTTGTAACAATTGAAGACTACATCATTTCAACAGTTTGCAGCAGGACTCAATTTGTATCAACAACAATAAAGATCCCAATCTTATCATCAGCACAAAGAGAAAAAAGAATCAGATCAAATTCCTTTGTTTTACATACTTCATGATCTAACAGCATCAACAACCACACTCTTCAGTACACACATGCAACTCATCCATTTCCAAAGGGTAAGTTAAGGTATGTCATTTTCTAAATTTTTACCATAGAATTCCTTGAAAAGATAGAATGATAATTTTTGGAAAAAATGCTTATTTTCCTCATTTCAAAAAATTTCCATTACCATCAGTTGGGGGGGCTACATTCATATTCACATTTTTCCACATTCATTTCACATTCAAAAGCCCACATACTTTCAAAAGATATCAACTATTACATTATTATTATGAGCATATAATGGCTTTTCAAAAGTACTTAAAATATAATTGGATGCAAACATAATCATGGTTGTCACACAAGAACCAACCATGATGCAATCCAATAAATATATACTTTGCAACAATAATCAAAGTATCATTATGAAAATTTCAAAGATCAAAATCGAATGCAACAACAAAATATGGTTGAAACACAAGAACCAACCTTGTTGCAATTCAACTAAAAGACTTTGCAGAAGTATGAAGTTATCAAATGATATCATGCAAAGTTAAGCCAAAGCTCAAAGGATAAAAAGGAATTTATGTAATAGATTGCATGAGGACATGTAATAGCTTCAGTTGGGGGGTATGTTGGGCCTTGAAATTGTCATTTAATTCCATTACATTTTCACTTATGTTTCCATATTATCACCTTGACTCCACCTCCATTTCATTAAATTTACCTTACCATTACCACTATTGGGTTACATTTATGTTTTTCCAAAATTTATTAATTCTTAGTATTTTTAAGTGAATTTGTGGTTAAAAAGTAGAAAATAATATGCACATACTTATACCTAACAATTAGAATGCGTTTTTTGCCATGTGTAGGTCAAAAAGAAGCTTCTAGAAGGGTCTTATGTGAACTCCTAAGGCCAAATTCGAATTTGAATGGAGAAGGTCATGGGATCATGAGGATATGTGTCTCATTTCCTATTTGTATTGTAACTCTAAGTGGACATGTGCCTTATCACTTCCTAATTGGATTGTAACTCTAGAGATATAGGGAGAGATTGATGGACTCTCATTAATGAGATAGCTTCTCATATTTTTGTATAAATAGGAGAAGCTTTCTCCTATATTTTCATGTGTAAAATTGGAGTTATGCTCAAGCTTTGAATACAAAATTAGATTGTGGCACCTTACTCATTAATGTTCCTTCATTTTGATTTGGTTTTGCTTACATATGGAGTATCTCGATTTACCATCTCTCATAATTTTAGATCAACTACCTAAAATGTGTGAGATTTACTTGCTTTTATTGATTAAATTTTATTTTATTTCTTAGTATTAGTTTTAGAATGATTGTGTAATATTTTCTTTTCTAAAAAAATTTCAATAGGAAATATTTATCTATTTTCCAATTGGATTAATTTTGAGGCAATAGAGCTCACAGTTATTTAGTTTCCTTTCATGTCCTGTCATTTACTTTCTTAGAATAGAATTATCAATTAATCGTGTCAATGTATGTTCTCAAAGGTATTTTCAAGAAGATGATTCTAAAATAAATGATTGAATGTATAATTGATACAGTTATTGAGTTTTTTTCCTCAGCACATTTTACTTGCTTTCAAGGAGCTTAGAAACTAAGGTATAATTGATTTCTTACACAACATCTCAAGAGGGTAATACTTCGCAGTGAATGTTGGAGTAAATAAAACATAAATTAGTTGTTCACAGTTAACTTTACATTCTTTTACATTTGCTTTTAGATTCTCATTTAGTTTCATCACTGATATTCTTAAAGGTCATTCCAAGAAGTTGATTCTATCATATTTCAAGACTGAATGATTGAATGTTTAATTAATGCAATTATTGAATTATCTTCTGCATACTTTACTTGTTTTTCTAGATAATTAGCTATAGTTGGTTACTTAACATCATCTCAAGAAGGTGAAACTTCATATTTAATGCTAGAGTAACTAAATATACATTAGTTGTTTTTCTTTACATGCTTTGAAATGCTTTATTAGATTAAAATTTCAATTCTTTCAAGTTTGATTGCGCACTATTTTTTCTTTTGAATTTGTTTTCTTTCTTTTCATTACCTGATTTCATAGGTTAGTTGAATTTCATTTTCATTATTTGATTTCATAGATTAGATGAATTGGTTATCATTATTCTGTAGTTATATTGATCTAAACTGAAATATAATTTCTAGCACATACAGTGCACGCTTGCTTCAAAAGTTTACGAAACCCCCGGGTTGACAAATTAAATGACAGGCAATCACTTTGTCCCAATAATAAGGAGTATAATAAGATGGAATATATTGTTCTCCAAATCGTGGGAGCCCAGTTGAGATTGTACTGGATGGAATATACCCAGATGGACTAGCTTGATATTGCACTGAATATGTATATAATGGATCAAGTCATTCATTACTCATTAGAGATGTACCAGATAGAATACCAGATGATGACATGGGTGAATTCCATGTGTTTGAAGATGCACCAGAGAAGGTTTCATATAATGATTGGTAACCCACTGAGACAGAAGGACCATCATATAGATGTGACTCTCGAAATTTGGTGAACATTGATGGGGTAGCAACAGTAGATTTTTTCGCAACTGTAACAGATGGTACAAACAAAGATGCTAACTTAGCCATGGTCATACAACCTAATTTATACCCTATAGGATCTACAGGAACTCGAATTGAAACAAGATCAAAAGAAGTAGTGTATGTCAACTGAGGAAAATACTTGTAAAGATAAAGCCCCTCCCATAAATGAGTTGGAGTTGAGGGTAATTCATCTTGTGGTATTTCCTCAATCGAAATCAAACCAGGTGGAAGGGTTTCACCATCAGGCCCGAGATATATTTCATGTGGTTGACTGGGAGATATGGGAGACTCAATGGCTACGATCGACTGTGGAGCGACCGATACAGGAACAAATTCCAGTTGTTCGACTTCAGGATCTAGATGTTCTGGAAAAAGAATGATGGTATCTAGATCAACTTCCAGTCGAGAAACTTCGGGTTCGGGAGGTATGGTCTCAATGATTGAATGGATCATGACGAAAGGTAGATGTTAGGACTCCATTTCAACGATAGTGGATGAACCAAGATGTGTAGAAACGACTCAAGATGAATCTAGTATATGTGATGATGATGTCACACCAGAGGTATTGATGGTACCGGTTTCGGTAGAACGATGCCTCCTTTGCTGATCAGAAATGGCTTCCGGTGGTAAAGGTGGTTTAAGTGGTATTCTATGTGAACGACGGGGAAAGAGATGTTCTTCTTCCACGATGACTAATTGATTTTATTACCAAAAAAATAAACAAAATAAAAGGGTGATTCTAGGCAAAAGGTTTACCAAGTAATTTTGAACTGCAAAATACCTCCTCGCGAACCAAGAACTACAGGCAGGGAATCTCCCCAAATGTTGTGTTCGGTGTATCACAAGTTACAAGGTGGCTGACTCGGTTACCTATGGGTGGTAAGAAACCTAAAATTGTCCTCCCAAATATACCCAAAGGTACATGGAGGCCCAAGTCCGTATTACCGATGTCTAATGTGAAAATGCACAGTGAGAGAAACCCTTTATAATTTTCATACTAGAACACTGCCCTATATACCCGAAGGTATGTGGACGAGCTTTGATATACTTACATACGTGGAGTGAGGTATCACACTCAGAATGTATTGCATACAAGTTATCGACAACTGCTATGTTTAACAACGCCGTAACACATCTTTATCCCAAACCTTCTAAATGTTATTGTTAATGTTACAATGAATTCCTAGGTTGATTGATGTAAATTTTATGTTGATATAGTTTAAAAGTTAGTCTTTGAGGTTCACCGCGTGATGCAATGGAAATTCCTAAAAATTGAAACCAAATGATAAGAAAACATTCAATTTATATTTTTCAATGAAAATCCTAGCTACTAAGGGGAAAGAGAAATCAAATTTTGAGCATACAACAAAGAGCACAAACTAAATGCATATTTTCTTAACTTGTTCCTATGCAACACAAACAATTATCTAGATGCACATGCATGCTTTTATTTTCATCTCCATTTAATGTGAGTAAAATAAAGGAAACTTATATGCACAAATCAATCAAACAAGCGTTTTCTTTTGAGAAACGAGGAATGAAACAACAATTTCTCTTAGGAAAATTAAGAATGGAACTACAAATTTCCTACAGGAAACGAGGAATGAAACAACAATTTACTTTTCAAAAACAGAATTTATCTAATGAAAAAATTAAATACTTCGAATTTTATTTTCCAATGATAAGGAAAACATCTAATGAAACATTGAACAAATTAATTTTCAACGGAGGAAGAACAAGAAAGTTTACCGGTCTCTAAGAGTAATTGAACATCTGAGAATACTGTAAACAAGTGGCTGAAACTGAAAGCAATGACAAATTTTGATGGAATTTGGTTTGCAAAAGGGGAAGCACGACCTCTAAGGAGAGACAGTGCGTTGCAGTGCACCCCTGAATGGAACACAGTGCATTGCAGTGCACTGTACCCTGACCAATAGTGCGTTGGGCACAACTAATTTTATGAAACAAGAAACTAAACACACTTCTAATTCAATTTATTCATTCAAATGACTGATAACAGAAAGTAGATGCTACTGATGAAGGTAAACATATGCAGAAACACAAGGAATTATGGGATACTCCCTAGTGGAGTCGCCAATTTATTATATGGAATTTTAATCCACGGATAAGCTAAATTCCCTGAGTGTGGTGTTCCTTCACTCAGAACAATAGAAGAAAGACAACTACTATTTTCTCTAAGAAAAATAGATATATAGAAAGGTAAAGAAGCCTACTTGTGATTCTTTCGCTCTCCTTCTCTTTTTGTCGCTGTTGTCATCACTCTTCAATCCAACTCAAATCTCTAGATTGATTTCAACAATATAAAACATAGAACAAAAAACAACATACAATATACAAATATCTACTTATATTAATCAAATCAAATGGATTAGATCTGAGAATACATACATCATAAAGAATACATTTCACAAGATATAGACATATGTATTGAGAAAATGAACAAACATATTTATTAATAGAGTAGGAGGAGAAGATTACAACCAATGGATCGATTTGTTGTCAACTTGCTCCAACTTCATTCCAACCTCATCACATCCAACATCATATAAGTAGCATATCAGGACTTCCACTCTCTTATCAAATGAGAATCCAACAACATAAATTTGCACAAAATTATTCCTCTCTATCACTTAGATGAGTGCTCAAATTATAGGGAAAATGATGGTAGTTTCTCATTGAATTGATTTATAATAATAGGCAAGACATGTTTCCAAGTACAGAGGTGGTGGATGGACACTTGGATTTGAAGTATGAAACCTATGGACTCTTCTATAAGGCATTGGCCATGTGGAGATTCCTGGAACAATGATGACTTCGCTTACAGGTGACCAACGCGCCCTTGAGTGTCGGGAAGTGCACTGTAGTGCACCCTTGCATGGAGTTATTGGCACTGCAACGTAGTTAGTCCCTTGCAAAGGAGCATTGGTGAGTCAGTGGGTCATAAAATACATACTTCAAACCTTTGAAATCTCACAATGGAATCCATGAATGGAATGTCTTCACTTAGGGCATATAGAAACTGAAATATAAGGGGATGATATATACTATTCATTGGTCCTAGGGGATTATGTCCAGTTTGACTAGGTCTTGAAGGATGATGCCAAAATTTACCTATAACAATCATAATAACATTATTTCATGTTTTTTATTGTAGAAAATTCCTTTTGATGATATAATTCTATAGTGCTTTTTATTTCGTCTGTATTTGTTATTCCTTAGGTAATAGCTCATTGCTTGATAGTTTTCCTTTGTTTTTTCCTACAGAAAATATTTAGGATTTGATGTTTTGAATCATTTGATTTATTTAGAAGCATAATTCTTGATTTTTTTATGAGCTTATTCATTTATCATTGTAGTTTGACTTTCCATTGGGGAAATAATTATTAGTCATACCAGCATTTCTCTTACATAAACTGTGCGGATAACCTTGAAATGGAAAGGCGAGACCTTGGGTTGAAAATCTAATGTGAAATAGTTATTTGGTCCTTTAGGAAAAATTAATTGGGTCAACAACATGATGGTACATTTATAGAAATGGGGGAGTGACATTTCAACTTCCCAATGACTTTTCAATTTCCTCCTAACTCTTTTATTACTAATAACCTTTACAATTAATAGTGGATTTTACATGATTTCAACATTTTCATAATTATAAAAAAATAATATTGTGAAGTACACGTTATGGCTGAGGTCATTCATTTTTTTGTTTCCTTTTCATAAGTATGACAAAAAATATTTGCGACGAGGTAAAGGAGAAATTGTGAAGGGAAATACAGACTGTTGTTGGAAATCCTAAGATACATGTTCATTTTGTTGTTGCAAAGTGTCATAGCGAACCAAGCTTACCTCTATGAGCCCCAATTGTCTATAGTTCTAGAGATAGTGCATAATATTTTTGTATCTCATACTTTTCATTGACTCCTTGAATGGAACATTTCTTCTATGATCACTAGATCCATGGTCATGCTCAATATAATCACATCTCCATCAAAGAGATGGAATAAATAAATAAAATGGCATATGTGACTATGATGATATTTTGTTATTCAAAAGGGATAGTGGTTCTTTTTAGCCTTGTAAAAGGAAAATCATGTCAACCTCCTTCAATATCTTGCTGGAAATCATATCACAAAAAAATTATTGAGATCATTTAATTACATAGACAACCTAACACCATGAGTCGACATCCATAAATTTTATTACTTTCCAAAAATATCTATGAAGTTCCCTTCTACCTTCTTTTTCTTCTAATAAATTTTTCTTAGATTCCTCTAACTCAGCTTAAAGTGGAAAAAAATTTATTTTCTTCATTTAAAGTTGCAATTGTCGTTTTTGCTGCCTTGCAAGCTTGAGATTGTTATTTATTATGACCTCATAAGAGACTTTACTATCTTCTAATTTCAGATTCAGGAGAAATAAGTCATTCCTCACTATATCTAATTCTTTTTTTACTAAATATATCTCACTAGACAATTTAGTCAAGAATTTTTGTCCTTCACAAACCTTTTTTTTCTAGAGAATCATAAATTGCATCTCTATCATTTTCTAACGTGGCAATTTATAGCTCAAGTTGTTCTTATATTATTTTATTTGTAATCAATTCACTTGATAAAGTGGAAACCTTTCTTTGTAAAGCTTCTAAGATTTCTATTAAAATTTGTATCTCACCACACAATTGTTTCACATTTTCCTTTTCTTCTTCTAAAAAGGAATCCTAAGTGGAACTTTCTTCCTGTAAGCCAGCAAGGATTCCATCATATGCAATATTTAGCTTTTCTTTGAACTAGTCAAATTCCTTGAATGATATAGTTTCTCAAATAGGAAGGTTATTGTGTGAATAAATTATAATTAGTTATGTAGAACTCATTGAAAATCTTAAAGTATCAATCTAGAGAATAAGTAACCCGTCACTAGCACCAGAAATAAGAAGTGTCTCCCTAGAGGAAGCGAAGAATTTGATCAAGAAATAAACTATAACTTTATGAATGTGAGTGTATTTCATTATAGGATTCCATGTCGCTACTGAGAAGACCTTAATTTATTCAGAAGAAGAACCAAAGGAACCAAGAGGGTCATATCTAGCTAGAAATATGAAAAGGAACTCTAGGCAAAGAAGAAATATGTTGTCAAGGTATTTTTTGGGGACATCACATCAACACATTGTAACCATATCGAAAAAATATCACTTTGTTTCCATAGTAGATAAAAAGAGATTTCCTCCTCCTTGTATAAGAAAGTGGTCCTCCATGGTGAGAAAATTTTTGGTTGAAAACAACTAGAGCTTCAAAAGCTATTGCATAAAGAAGCCATGATTGCCAATAGTGAACATCATCAAAATAAAATTTTTCCTTCCTCCTCACATTACCTCGGAAAGTTGAAAAATCAACCCTATAATTCCCTGAATTTTATCTTTGTTTTTATAAAAAAAACAGACAACTCCAAAAGCATAGTAAAATTTTCATAATGCCCCCAAGCATGCATTTTTCTAATGTTCATGGTCTTGTGCTCCTTAAAGGAATGATGCATCTTGATGCTATTGTTCCCATGTAAAAGTGAACTCCAACCTGCTAGACCTAATTCTTTGAAAGAAGATCCTCCAATACTGGAAATACCATTTCTAGATCCTCGTTGATCTATCTATGCTCTGTTACACTTATTTATTTCAAAATGCTTCATATTCTCCAAACTAGGTCATAGGGGAAGTCAAACCATCTGTGATGTTGACTTGCAATGTGATTGGGGAGATTCTCTATTAGATTAGTACTAATACTTTTCCTTTAGAGGCTCACTTTCCCTCCCTCGCAGTGAAATAACCTTGATACGTATACAATAGAACTTTCACAAGACACACTCTCTTGCTCTTTTAAAATCACATGTGCATTTCTCTCTTGTTCTAACTACTAAAGCCAAGGAATATCTTTAAGTAAATGGAAACCAACCCATATTCTAGATGGGACTACTACACCAAATGGTGTGAGTTCTAATTGGGACATTATATCAGGGAGATCCCCTATATGTTGGTGGCATCCAGCACCATAAGAAATCTTCATCTTCAAGTTCAAGTTCTTCCTCTTCCCCTCATTCTCATCATTCAAATAGTCCTCTGAAAAATTCTTCTAGAAATCCATTGTCAAAGTTCTATGTAAAATTTGATCTTCTCATTTTTAATGGAGAATCTAATGCTAATATGATAAACAATTGGATTAGACATATTTTGGTCTACTTATGTATTCAATAGATCAAATATTTAGTTGGCATCTCTTCGACTGGGAGGAAAAACTCTTGCATGGTGAGAGATAAAAGTTCAAAAAGGTAACAAACATAATGGTAAACTAATTTAATCATGGTTTGAGTTTGTTACAGGAAAAAAAAAATAATGGAGTGGAAAAATTTGAGACAGGGTCGAAGAAAAAATGTTCAAATTTTTATAGAAGATTTTAGGAAGCGAGCTAATTGAATATTAATTTAGAATAACTAGAAATTTTGATGAAATATATGGCACTTTACACAATTATATTCAACACTCATTTTTTATTTTTGGTACCACTAATCTAAATTAAGGGAGTGTGAAATATTTTCATCTTGAAAATAGGGGAAAGCATGAACAAGATGACCATACAAAGAAGGCAAAGTCAACAAAGAAAAATTTAAAAAATACCTCTTGTGCTAATCGCAAGAAAGATGAGCATGATGAGGAGCACTGCTAGAAACTACATACTAAGATAAATCCTAATATATAATGTAAAACATGGAAGAATAAAATTTTTTCTATATTGAAACATGACCTAGGTTTCAATTCATGTAATGAGATGAATATTGTAACTATTTGGTTGTGGGTGTTGGAACAAATATGGGAAAATCATCAAAGAATGCGTGGATCAAATAACTTGAGGAAATCAACCAAAGAATTCAAGTAGAGAATTTTGAGTTGAGGATATTTCTATAATAAGAATAAGAGGAGAATAATTTCTTTTAGCTTCAATTACAACCCATGGAATAGGCATTTGAAATGTTGCAGTGTAATGAAGGCTTAGAAAATCCATCCTCGCTCGCTTCAGAATAAAAAATTGAGGTAAATAATGTCATTGATTCTTTAGTTTCATGTTCTAATTAAGATGATGAGTTTGGTGCTTTTTAAAAGCGCACTATAGGCATTGGCTTGAAGCTAATGAAGAGGATGTGACATGAAGGAAATGGCGTAGGAGTTAATAGCTAAGGCATTATGAATCCTATCCAAGTGGTGTAACTACCACAATGTGCAATACTAAGCTATGTCAGAGAGGAATATGGAAAATTAAACAAGTCCTTTAAATAAAAAATCCGCAATACCATTGATGAAAGACACTCCAAAGCTACATAAGAAAGAGAATATAAATCAGTTTAGACTAAGAGAACATCATACCAGTCTAGAAATCATGACTATCAGTCATGATTCAGACTGATATCACATCACACAATTCTAGCAATCATGAGTATCAGTCATCTACAAATGGAGGCGAGAATTATGGAGGATAAGTGAAGTCAAATTCACCACACCATAGTTTCACCAAATAAAATCACTCAAGGAATAAGCCACGACATAAAGATCCCTCTCCACATTAGGAGAAAACGAAAGTCAAGAAATTCTGGATGAAGAAAACCCATTGTATCCATTGCAAAAAGGGTGAACATCAGAAAGCCACATGTTACAAGCTCCATCCAAAATTTCATCCAAAGAAGGACAAGGAGCTTATGAAAACACCCATGAAGGAACAAGTGGATGGAGAAGTTTAGGAAGAAATACAATTGTAGGAAGAAATCCCATTATCCTGGTTAGGTAAAATAAGGGTAGCCTTTTGGAGTAGTTGAGTGTGTCCACTATTGTAAATCACCTGTTACTTTTTAAAGACACCATATATGGGAAAAAGCTTGTAAAAGTGATGAATTGTATAACATCACTTGAATATGCAACATAGTGATATTTTGTTATTTTCTTAGATTACAGAGGATATGGGTTATGTTGTAAATTAGAGAGAGACATGCATGATATTTGTATGTAACCTTTGGTGTCCAAAACTCCTTCAGTAGGGAGAAATGATCCAAGTGGCTCCAAAAACCTTAAAAAATAAAGTTTTGAAAATTTAATGGATATAATTCCAGGTCGTAGAGCTCAGAAAGACTATATCAATGACATCAAAAATAACTCAATCTTAGTCTGTATGACAAAGTTATGATCATCTAAATTTTGGCACAAAAAACAAAATTCTAAGTCAAAATTCAACCACATAGTTCCATGTGGCACTCCCATAAGATGCCACGTGGAAGCCTAGTTAATAAGGCATATGAGGGTTCTGTGGCAGATGTAGGATGTTATGGTAGCATATGGTCTCAACATTTGGCACTGATGCAATGGACAAGTGGTAGGTTATGTGGACCAATGGGGTCCTACCATGTTTCCTAATCAAATGGCACCACGCAGCACCCTATTGATAATTAAGTGGACCAATATGAGGCTGCTACATGGAAAGACCTGATTGGCCAAGTCAAAAACTACTAGGCCAATCAAGAGTCATCATGTGGTAGTGCTCGGTTGGCCAATTAAACTTGGGAAATTACGAATTTGTTTTAAACATTCACCATTATTTATATAATATAATTACTAATAGCCCTCAGGGTTTCAACCCATGACCTACCAACCATAAAACCCTTACATATTCATGTGAACCAATATGAAAAGTAAAAACTTTGTTAAATTTTACCACTACAATGTTATATAAATTCAAATTTGTATGCATGAAACGAAACCCATACAACACGCAGAATGACGAGGGGGTCGACCAGGCTTGAGTGCACAAAACCCAATGGGATGTGGCTTAGTATAGGCATGAATATAAAGGAAGGATATGTAATATTAATATTCTTATAATATTCAAATCTACGTGGCATAATTTATGACACAAAGGGGATTGTAGTGAAGGTGATAGAACCATATGAAGTCTGTAGTCATTTTTTACAACATTTTGAGGCGAGCCCACTAGTGTTGTAAGAATTGTGATACGAGAAGCATATTTGAGGGGTCATGGTTAAAGCCCACATGTTTCATTAAATGATTGGCATGTTTTATGAGATAGATTTTCACTTGTCAGAGGGAAGCCATGTTTATACTCATGTTTCTCAAAACATTTTAAGGAATCCATTATTGCAGTCAAAATTGGAATCTCATCACTAGATATAAGGGCACATATTTCATTAAATGCATGGAATGGACTTCGATGAAGTCTTCCATATTTCAAAATGTGGTCCTGTTTCTACTCTAAAGTTGTAGAAATCTAAGGAATAACTACTGGTATAGTTTGAGCTATGTATTTTTGGATGATTCCTAGATGTTAGGTATTGCCATCTATTTTTCCATGTCTTTTCCATTATTTTGCTAAGATAATATAGGGTCATTTCCACTTTGAAGCTTGTCCCAGAGATGTAGCTCACACATTGTGAGTGAACTTCATTATACAATCTTGGTGTCTTATCAATGTTGTCTTCATTTTGTGTTTCTTCTTCATGAACGTTGCATTTATTTTATTTTCATGGTCTTTACGTAATTCTATTTAACATCATTGAATAAAATATCCTCGATCAATCTCAATGTTTGATCTATGATTTCTACTAAAAAAAAATTTGCATTGATTGTTGGATCCTATAACACAATATGAAGGAGATGTGTAATTCCTTTCATGGTCAACCTTGAGTTCACATCTGTCCCTTCTAAAATATATATATATATATATATTTTTTAAATAAACAAACAATGAAAACTATAATAAAAACAAAATTAATATACATGTTTGGTAAATTTTGAATAAAAACATTAGAAAACATCAATAATCCAACTCCCACTATGTTAGCTTGGTTACTTGTTGACCTAGATTAGTTTGTTGTTAAACTTACAATATAGTATAAAGGAGATAAGATAAAATATTTAACTATCACTTTCAACCATAAATAAAATAATTTTATCATTATGTGAAGTAACAAAATTTTATATCAAATTTAAATGGACATAAAGTAATTTAACATTAAAAAATTGTATAGTTTCACTTTTGATATATGGATGATGTACAATTCCTATACTTTTTAAAAATATTTCAATATCAACATCATATATGTGTGTAGAGAGAAAAATTAAAAGGAAATAAAAATAAAATAGTGTTACCATAATAAGATATTTCAATGCTCACAGAAAAGTAATTGAATGTAAAAGAAATCAATTAATTTGTAATAAAACGAAGATGTATAATTCATTAACATTATAGAAAAAGTAATATATATATTTTCTTCCAACACGACTAAAATATTCTTAATCACCACTCTAACGATGAATGACCAAATTTTAGGTTGTTGTGTAACTAGGAAGATTAAGACCGCATTATTTGTGTCCTTACGAAAAATAGGCATAAGAAACAACAACCATTAGAAAATACATCATAACTCGAATAGTCTGTAGATTCATTGTATTGAGCCACCACGATGGTATGCATGTGTTCTTACCATGATTGATGTTTCCACTTATGCGAGGTGTAAACCATAACATATGATTTGACTAACGCATATGCAGAGTGCATTAGGGGAATTTTGAGGTCTAAAATGGGCCTCCTAAGGAAATTATAAAATAATAGTGGAAATAATAAAATAAGATTAGATTACATCATCAAATTTTTTAGAGAGAAAAATAAAAATTGTAGAAAATCTCTAACACAAATCTAATACGATGTAGAAATTATATCAATGGAATCAATCCAATCATGCAATGTACTAAATCAAGATACTGAATCCTTCTACTATATTTGCGGAATATAAAACATGATCGCTCAATCACATGCAAGTAAGAGAAAGAAGTAGATCAATACACAACACTAGATATTCCTAGGGAAAGAAACTACACAAAAACCCTCCATCTTTATTGTATAATCAACCAAGGAATCATGAAACAATACAATTTATTTGTGATCACGACAACCTCATACACTCTACCAATTGCTTCACACTGATCTAGGAAAAATTGGACAAACACATAACCAATTATCATCCTACCCTCAGCCTACCATGCTTACGCAATCCTTAGAGAATTAAACCCCTATTAAATAGGAAATTCGGTCTTCCTTTATTGCACAATTCATCATGGTCTTCCCCAGGGAAAATTTTAAGAACCCCCCTAAATTTATATATATAATAAATGGGCGAATCCCCATGATACATAGGAAAAATGGAAGGAGATTTTATTGATAATATAATATGTATATATAATTTTTTGGCGAATTTATCATGAGATTATATTATCTTGTAAAATCATGGCGAATCACCAGTACAAATGGTGAATCACTACTACAAAATGGTGAATCATTGTCTAGTGGAGTTCAGGGTGTTGGTTCCAATGAAGATATGGTAGTTGAACCAAGAGTAGAAGGAAGAGAACGACTGAGACCAAGCATGGCACATGGTGACTCGTGAGGGAAGTAGTTCTCGTGTAGTTTGGAAAACGCGTTCTTCTAGTTCTGCTAAGCGTAGTGTTGTTGCTCATGCTACTACTAGCACTGATATTGAGGTTGGAGAGGAGTTTGAGGAGAAATTAACAACAACGGGAAGAAAAGAAAACATGCTATTAAAAAAGTGTCGATAAACATTGGATCCGATCCAGGTGCCATGGTACAATAACAATATCGCAAAATACTTTAGATGTTCAACTATGGAAACATAATTTACATTACAACACCATCACGACTCTTACACAACCATATTTATGGAAATGATTTGATGCTGGGAATCTCTTAAAGGAAGACCTAGCATGGTAACTATAATAAGGTGAACTGCTTCTCACTTCTTCAAAATATTATTCCTTCTCGTGCCTTCAAAATCTAGATATTGAAAGGAATATGTGCCAGTTGCAGCCACCCTGCTGAATCTGTTAAAATTATAACCATCAACATGAAGAGAACCATTAGAAAAACTCCATTCGGAATTCCCCATGTCATGCCCATGCCATGCCATGAATATGTTTGTAGCAAAATCCCACAAGTAGTAGTAGTGGCACCCTGTATTTACCTGATAGCTCCATTGATTGGAGAGGAGGTCCACTCTAGAACTTGCCAATGCTCTCCTAGTATTGTTGTACAAATGATGTCTTGTTTTAAATTTGTACAAGGAGAGATACATTTTTAGTATATGCATCTTTTCAAATCTGGTAGTTATAACTTATAAGTCCAAATAAAATATAACCCAAAGAACCATCTTGTTCTATAGGCATGACAAATCTGGCCAGATATCAATTACTGGCAAGTTGTTCATGGATATGATGAAGTCAATTATGACTGAAACAGTTTTCACCCTAGATGAACCTTGACCTAATATTACTTTCAATCATGAAATGTGGCCAGAATGGACAAGATAAAGGGATGAATTGGCTCTGGATTATAAAAAAATCTAAGCATTGAACTGTGTATTAAACTCAATCCCAGTTCAGTGCCACACACAATTCACAACAGTAATAAACACCTGCACAACAAGGAAACCTATTTTGGTTAAGTTGTGTGTGAATTAAGTAATCAGTGGGTTGTAAATTTATTTTTTGATTGCCTCAAAGAGAACATAACTGGTGGTAAGAGAACATAACTAATTATTAGAAAGATGGCCAAAAATAAAGTGCATAAGGGTTAAAGTTAAGTGTTTTCTCGTAGGAAGTCTGTGTAGACTTTAACAGTAATACACCAATTGAATCCAATTTAATATCTGACTTGCATTAAAGATGAAGCATGTAATAAAACATGCCATATAGACACAATCTTCAGTGACAAAATGAAAATTACTCAATGTTATTCTACTTCATACAATTCTTGGAGGTATCTTCACACTCTGGTAGGCTGTTTGTATATCCTCCTTTGATAGCTACTACTTTTTGTGGTTACAATTCCTCATTTGTAGATGCCTAATTAAAGGTTAAAATACACTACAATTCTCAATACAATAACCAGACAACAAAGCCTCATGACTACCTTTAAATGATAGAAGAGATTCAGCGAAGTTATTGTCAATCATTCATCCATGATGTACCGCATTGTTCTACATCTATTCCTTTGTCATCATCTCTTTGATAGAACAATCTCAAAACATGCTACCCTGCATATAATGTTTCACATTTGTGCTGCAAAAATTCCCTATTATATACACTAAAGGGAATGTTAAACTCAACTTGATTCTTGTTTTGAAGGCTATGCTACAGAACAACAGATCATATGCGTGCTGCTATCGAGAGAGTGAGATTCTAGCTGTGTTATGACTTGTTACCAAATCTGGCTGGTGGATCTCCTGATGTCTTTGCTGAATACCCAACAGGTTTATTATTTGTCTGCAACTTTGTTCTTGGTGATTTGGGGGATAACAACTGCTTCTTTGCAAGGGATTGGTGAAATGTTTCCACAGGGATAGATGTATCTCTTGTTTGGAACAAACTGATAAAGCCAATATAAGATAGAGATCTAGTACTTCTTTGTGAATCAAATTCTCCTGCAGTTCAGGAAGGTAAAGAGCATCACTGAACAATGCTTCTAATATCGGCTATAAATTAAGGTAAAGGTCACAATTCTATGCCACATTTATTGTCATTAAATGGACATGTGCTAGTGCATATAGAAGGGGAAGCATATCTAAAAGCACTGGGATTCCTCTTGAGATGGGGAGACAAAGTGGTAGTTGCTTCCTTTCTAATTCGTTCATCTGTGCTGCAGGAAAGCAGCATTTCCACAACTTCCCTCATGGAAGGCCTGTTGATGGGCAGAGTGCTAGTGCATAACAGAGCCACCCTTAACACCAACATCATTTCTTCTTTATATGAGTTTGCTACTTGTGCATCCAGGACGTTATTGATATCGATGTGAATCTGATTCCGAACCCACCTAACAATGTCTGAGTAATCTCCAAATTCTACATCATTGGGCTTCTTGCCAGTCACGAGCTCCAGCAGGACCACACCAAAGCTGTATATGTCACTTTTCTCATTCACGTTGTGGGTGTACGCATACTCTGCACACATGTCCACCAATTGAATCATTTCATATAAAATTGTTTATTTTCTGTTGGCTGAGGCATATATATACACACATATATTCACATGCATTAACAATTTGGCTGTAAATTCTTACCTGGGGCAATATATCCATATGTTCCAGCAACCCCTGACATTACATTCATCTGACCCAGCTTCTCTACAATTCTAGCTAAACCAAAATCAACAATATGGGCCTCCAATTCAGAATCCAGCAATATATTATATGATTTAACATCCCTATGTATTATTGGAGGGGAACAACGATGATGCAGGTAGGACATTCCCTTAGCAGCACCAAAAGCAATCTTATAACAAGTAGGCCAATCCAACATTTCCCCTTGAGAAATATGAAGCTGTTCATACAGGCTCCCATTTGGCATGTATTCATACACTAACAGATTAGAATATGAACTAGATATGCAGCAGAGCAGCTTGACAATGTTGGCATGCCTAATCTTCACTAGAGTCTCCACCTCTACTTGAAATCCCTTGTCTTGGGCAGACTGCAGTTTCCTGTTGTTCCAGATCTGTTTCATAGCAACAATATTATCATTTCCCAGTGTTGCCTTGTACACTTTGCCTGCACCTCCACTTCCAATAACATTATCTTCTGTCAATCTCTTCAGAATGTCTGACTCATCAAATTCTACCCTGTGAAAGGCTGTGAGATTCCATGACTCTGTACTTGATTTAACCCGAACAAAATTCTTGTATGTCTTATACAAGAAACCTATACCAATCAAGCAAAGTACTACTATCACAACAATAACCGAAATTAATACCCTATATAGATGGCTTTCAGATCTTCCTTTCTGCTGGAAACATGAAGGTAGGATTAATGGCCCGCCTCCACAAAGGCCCGGATTGTCAAGAAAACTTTTATCATAGGCCAGATTATTGTAACCAAAAGGAACAGAGCCAGACAAAAGGTTGTCAGACACATTCAGAAAACTCAACTTGAGATTGTCTAACTCAGGAGGTATTTTCCCTGAAAGAAAATTGTTTGAGAGGTCAAGGCTGTTAAGAACAGGCAGCAACCCAAGCGATGCAGGAATTGATCTGGTGATGCGGTTGTTGGCAAGGTTAAGTTGAGAAAGACCTTTCCATGATATTATTGTCTCAAGAAGCTCCCCATACAACATATTGTGATCAAGAGAAAGCCTTGATAGTGAGGATAAACTAGTGAGTTCCACTGGAATAGTCCCTGATATATTGTTGTGACTGGCCAGAAAGCTGCTGAGATTCCACAGTTGTCCAATGCCAGAGGGAATAGTTCCACTGAATTGATTGTTTGATATCTCCAATGCCCACAGACTGGCTGCTTTAGTGATTTGAGCAGGAATTTGGCCAGTGATTTGAACATCAACAACTTGTCATGCAATTGATATCCCATTTCCTAAAAGCACCATAGGAGCACTTATCAACATGTTTGCCAAAGACTTGAATGCCCCATCTTAAATAATTTTGGAGATTAATATATTTGCTTAGAAATACTCTGACACAACTTTCTCCATGGCCAACGCCCATGCAGCCCTCTCTGACAGTGTCTTGGCTAATGCGTACCATAACTATGAACAAGAAATATTGCATAATTAGAACAGGAATACCACAGATCACTTCAAGGCTCGGAATACTGCTTTGAACTCCACAATCTTTGAGAAACACCCAAATTTTATACATATACCCCTTAAAAAAATGATCAATACCCCACCACGATGTATTTAGCTTATCTATGTAAAAATATATATACTTAGCAAAAAGCCATTTTAGCCCTGCTTCAGTATGCACCAAAGATTTAGACAAAGGTTACATATGTAGACTTTCTCAGTATTTGATGCATTTATAACCTGGGCAACTTCAAGGACAAAAATTAATTGTATATGGATTGTTGCATATGTTCATGATCCATCCTTTTTGCTGACTCCAATACTTCCAATCCAAAATTGATCTACAGTGCCCAAAAATATTAATAGAAAACTGACCAGCTTAGACATACTGTTAGAAACTTGTAGCTAATTACTCTAAAAGTTTTTTACACACGTAAAGAGTAAATTTGAAAATTACAAGCCAGGAAGAGGTTTGCAATGTCAACTCACATTCCTTTAGGTTTGGTATAACTACTGTCATCTTCTAGTGGAAAGAATGTACCAAAAAGCTTTTTATCCCCATTCTGTAAGGTAGCCATTGAAAGATTGAATGGCCCTGCACCATCTTTGTGTACTTGAAGAGCTGAAATACCCCAATCAGTTTGATATATAGTTACCCCTCCAAATCGTAAAGGGTGATTCACACTGATTGTCTTCCTTAAAACTTCCTTGCCATCCATATTCCATAGAGAAAGGTCTGAGTGAAATTGGGATACCTATACAAACAAAGGAGAGTTGTATCTTAATCCATTGGATACCTGCAAACCATGTCGTAAAGAGAGAGCTGCTTCAACATTGTTGTTTCAAAAAAAAAAAAAATTAGCCCATAAATTTTAGATTCTCAACAGTAAAAATTCAAGTTACGTAAAAGGAAGAGAAATAGTGTGTTAATAGTGCCAGCTAGCATGCCTTTCCTTTCCTTTTTCTTTTAACATTTTTTTGTGTACAAGGTTTTTAAGAGGGGAAAGGGGTTGAAATAACACAAGCTCTGTGTGCTTCTCAATTGAGAAAGATAAATACCTCTCCATTTTCATAGTAATCAATGTAAAATTTGTTAACGTGGACTTCAGTCGCAAAAGCAGATATTGGCCTTGATAAAATCCCATTTGGATTAAGCACATCTCCCATCCTAAAGTTCAGGCCTTGAGGAACTGTAACTAAACCCCGATATGCCCCCGTGGAACTAAAGGTTGCTCATGCCATTATGAGCAAAAGAGCTCCATGGACACCAATAGGGTCAAGCCTACCAGCAAGCCCTTTGAATCCATACAGAGCTGAATTACTCAAAAAGACCTGCAATCCATGAATGTTAAGAAACCAAACAAGATTAAATCATCCACGACATTATTAAGAAAGCTAGTCACAGATCAAATGCAGGATACATGAGATGGCCTCATTTCCCCCAATGGTATGACTATTTTAAAAATTTACCTCATATCCTGCACCCATCAGGAGAACACCAAGATCCTGAATGTGAGCTCTAGGAAGTGAATCTGCCACATCAAGCTTTAGGATGGCTGATCGAGACTTCATGAATGACCATCTACATGAAATGATCTATCACTATTAGAGAAGACCAGATTTGAATATAATTTCTTTCAAGTGACAAGTCAACTATAATTTGATTCTCAGTTCAAGATTAAAAGCAAACTCACAACTGAAAACCGAGTCTATGTGAATTTCTGAATGTGAGAGTCGGTGAGGTCAATGTATACAAATTTAAAAAGATAGTCAAATATAATTCAAGAACCTAGTAGTCATCAAAAGAGATTATGATAAAGGTGTGGCAAAGGAAGAGGGCATCCCAAAAATATTCCCATATCAACTTAAAACCTGTACTAGGCTGAGGTCCAGGCTTCACAGTCTTATCTATCACAACAAGAAGGTAAGAACAGCAAAGTAAATGCACTTTTTAGACAAGGTATAAGAACCAAACAACATTGCAATTTACATTCAAATATCATCTTCCAGAACAGAGAGGCTGGTGCATGATGATACAGCTCAAAAAGAGAGCAAATCTGCGAGCAACTTTAACCATTGGAAGTTGTGTTGTGGTAGTACAAGCCATCAATGATGCTGCCAACAAGATGCATAGACCAAGGAAATAAGGGGCTATGTAAACATGATCTAAGCAGAGCCCCAAGACCCAACGCCATGTGAGAAAGCCGAAAGTAGGATTGTCCTCTGGATACTTCTCAAAGTAGAATTGTGGACTTTCACCTTGCTCTATGAATGTGCCTACATAGTATGAGAAGCATGATTGCACTTAAAACTTAAAATGACATGGAGGAAATGTCAGGCAACAAATGCACCTATTAACAGATTAGAAAGCAGAGGAACTTCCTCACTGCATCAGGCTTTATTAAATAACAAAAAACAAGATCAAATACTAGCAATCAAAGAGTTCGGGAAATGACCTGTAAACAAAATCTTCAAAGGAAACAGTGGAATTCATTAGTCAGAAAATAATATAACATAGGGGAATAAGAAATAAAAAAATGGTCGACCCTCTGATTAATCTATCTAAACTACTACCTAAAGGCTAAAGGTGTTTTCTATGGCTTGTTATGTTAAAGAAAAATGGGGTAATAATGTACCAAATGAATCACCTATTACAGCAACATCAAATGTCAGTTTAGCATATCAAGCAATGGGAGTTTAACATACTATGTCAGTTCAAAGGTCAACCTAAACAGCATGGAGAATCCAATATAAACGAAAGATAAAACCAATTAGTCCATGAATGGTTTTGAAGGATTCTAGCTTGTCACTCCTAAATTTGTACATCCAGTCTAGATGAAAGTAAGATAATTTGCTATATTTATAAACAGGTGCTGACTTACAATTTTCATCCTTTATCAGGAAAACATAGTGTTCACCCAGAAAATTAAGTCTAGAATAAGAAAAGAGGACTTAAATTGAACTACCAAAAAACTTAGTGAAATCACCAAACCCAGATTCTACAAAAATGGATCAATATGATTCTAATTTTTCATTTGACTTTTTATACCTTTATCGAGTTAATTTTCAATTTAAATCAACAAAAGCACAGGTGAAATGGGCCTTGATAAGATATAGGGGAAAAATTTTTAGGAACAAGAAAACGTATATAAGTTCTAATCTCCAACCTTAATAATAATTCTTCTTCAATTCATGGATAACTAACACTTTATCAGACCTGGAAAAACAGAGTTTAGTTTTGCATTTTGCCTCATTGTATCCACATGAGTCACCACATAATAGCAAATTGTATTGGTTTAAGGACTAGACCCTATTCACAACTTGATGTACAACTTTACAAAACCATAACCCCTAACATCTTAACCTACAACATGATCTAGGCTAAATTTATAGTCTGTCAAAGGCTATGGAATGTATTTTAAATTTTAAATCACTTCAAATGGTTGTGATTGTCCTGGATAGTTTCATCAATATAGGAGTTTATATATATATATATATATACATATAGCCCAAGGGGTTAGCTCAACTGGTTGTTGCCAATGGTGCTAGGAGAAATTTGACTAGTTCTATGCCAGCAGTTACATGGCTCAAATCCCCCCTGGTTGAGGTGCACTAATCTATGCCAATGGATTTACTAGGGATGCCATCTATAAATGTGGGGAAGCATTCCTTGGATTTCCCTATGAGATTTTCCTTGAAAAACAAAATACACAAACACATATACATATATATACTTCTAAACCCTTGAGGGTTAACTCAATCAATTGAAAGCTCCACCCAAGGCATGTTGCCAATGGGAGGCCATACTCATAGGTTCAAACCCAATAGAGTCTCTCAAGGTCACCAAACACTATTGTAGCTAGCAGTTAAGTTGCCCTCCATCTAGATATTCCAAAGAAGAGGGGGGAATCCAGCAAGGTTTCCCTTGGGGATATATATAGAGAGAGAGAGAGAGAAGAAAAAATCCCTGGATGCATCAAGCACTTCCTCCATGATCTTGCACCCCTTGTGCAGGGGCTCAAAGGAGATAAATCTATACGGAAGAATTTCTTCCTTTTACCTTACTTGATTATTTCCTACCTTTCAAGCGAACGCTACTTGAGGATTGTCAAAGTGCTTTCCAAGAAGAGAGATTCACTTCCTCCAAGAAAGGCATCCATACACACTCCCAACCCCAATGGAGGTTGTCCCCTCAAGAGTTATACAACTGCCATCACCATAAGGAGATGATGATGATGGGGCCTCCACAAGACAAGATCACTAATTGTCACTAGGCCAGCCTTGTGAACTCCTAACCATTCACTACTCAGGTTGATGATGAAGCCATTGTGAATCTCAGCTGAGAGTAGTGATATTGAAACCAAAATTGCAGTTTTTTCTCATACACAAAGAACATATACCAATACCCACAATCTAGATAACCCGCCCTCGAAACAAGAAACCGTCTGCATCATGGATTGACCATAATGCTAGAGAAAGTAGATTAAGGGTGAGAGAAGCTTTTTCTATTGAAGCAATCCCAATACCAAAATTATCAACAAAGAGATCAATTGGTCCACTAAGCCTATCTTTGTCACAACAAGATTAACCTTATCAATAATAGGGAAAGAATGGAATTTTGTAATAAGTTTGGAGAGATCCATGTGAAAGCATGCATCGGTATATCCTTCCCCTGTGTGATGAGACTTACCCCTTAAATCGACTCACAAAATTTTTCTCCCAAAGTAGTTGGTACAAGACATCCTACAATGTCATTGCCTCCCTTCACAAATCATTGATTATAATATGGCATCCCCATCAATGCTTTCCCAGCAAACAATTACACCACTTGAACCCAATTAAAAATTATGGACCATTAACATCACAGTTCACCATTTAAACCCAAATTTGGTCTCCAATGAAAACCCAAAAAATTGAAATCATGAAAAACACATGGCCATTTCATTATTAAATGAATTCACATATACATTATGCAAAAATTCATCTTCATAGCAAAGTATAAAGATTTAAATTCCAAAAATGAGAACAAATATTGAACATTTATCTTTTAACAAAAGATATCCCAAGAAAGTAGTTGTGTAGGAGCGATTCACCACCCAACCATAGGCATCCAATGCAGATGCCACCCCTAGATTGATATATGAGGTCACCAAGGTGAAGATCCAGCTACAATCTTACAACTCACTCAACCCAATCCATTGCTCTCATGGCTTGGCCAATCTCTTCATTACAAAGACTCCATGTACCTCATCTAGCTATCAATCAACCATGAAACTCTCTTCAATTTCCATATACAACACAAGGAAAGGTCTGAAACTCTCTTCCATTTCTATATACAACACAAGGGGAAGATCTGAAACTCTCTTCCATTTCCATATATAACACAAGGGAAGGTATTTCCCTTCTCTACTCAAGAGTCAACACTCCCTTGGAACTCCTTCCTCTCTGGTGCTCCAATGGAGGTAGAAAGAGTCCAACTGTTGATTTCCTTTCGGGAATAACATGGTAGAGTAATATTATCTCCAAAATACTCAATGAGAAGCAATATCATTTGGGTGATGGTTTCCTAATTTTCCCAACCTCAATGTTCATTATAGCCATCTATCTCTCTTCTGAGGTCTGCAATTCAAACGACATAAACTTGGAATGCTACAGCGTTCTGCACCCGCATGTAGAGAACAAATGAAGATTAATGCTTCAAAATTTGAACAGAACAGGGGATGCAGGTATGTTCTAAAATATAATTACGGTTGCAACCCAAGGGCAAACAACACTGCCCAAAATCCTCCTCGCCCGTGGGTTTAACTCCATGGCACCGGGGAAATGGGCTATCTTGACCTTGAAACTATAAATCCAGCTACCGTGGAACCAGTTTCCCTCGTCAATGTGTGCAACTGAGCAGATCCACCACATCTGAGCCCAAGGCGCCTATCCCTTGGTGAATCCAACCACCCCGCCGCTCATGCGTCATCATTGATTTTTCCATTTTCTGAATAGTGAAAAGATCAAATAAAATCATAGGTCAAAAATTAATTCTAACTATGGGAGGGCCCTAACGGAGTAGAGAGGGTTGGTCAAGTCCCTCGCTCAGCCAGAAAGAAGATCAGTGAGCCTGTGCACAAAGCCCCAGCCACCTCTCCTAAATTCCGGCGAACCAGTGAAAAAAAAATGGGGTGAATGACTCTAACCCCTCCCTCCGACCCTATAAATCGAGGCGAATGCCATGGAAATATGCTCCAACCAAAGAAAATCGTGGGCGAATTTCATTTTTTCAGTTTTATGCGCCTTTTTTTTGGTGGGCTAATATTTAATAATTAATTATTTTTAAAATAATTATTGGGCTAACTTTATTAAACTATAGAAAATGGGTTTTATATAAAAAATTCTCCCTATTAAAATTTAAAATCCCTTAAAATTCGCCTTTGGGCTAAAATTCACCCCTAAAATTTTCCTTGGTCTTCCCATGGTTTTATAACTTCACCTGGGCAGTTTGCCTAAAATACAACTAATAGTTTACTAGCCTTGAACCTTTGTCTCAACTAGGTCTCCACCAGAATTAGCATGCATGCAACTATAAGTAGTGAATCACTAGTTTCTTGCTAGATAACTACTGGTGAATTAAATATATTTTAATTCACTTGATCTTCCACTAGCTCATTAAAGAGTTAGAACTAGTTAAACTAATTTTAACTCAATTGATGTGAGTTAATTAATCCCACTCATACTACACTAGTGCTACAACTACAACTGGACCCTGTAAATAATAGAATCACTCTACATTCCTATCCTTTGATCCTCAACTCAAAATTATTGAGCTTACTAAGTCTATCACACTTATTTAAATATTACAAGTTGTTATGAGATAAGATTACAATTAATTTTCCAATTTATTTAAAAATTGGTTGCACACTAATGTGTCTCTAAGAT
Organism: Pinus albicaulis; assembly: GCA_034641835.2. NCBI lineage: Eukaryota > Viridiplantae > Streptophyta > Pinopsida > Pinales > Pinaceae > Pinus > Pinus albicaulis. The sequence goes on from CM076569.1 coordinate 735,748,434, forward strand.
CCATCACTATGTGACCTGTGATCCCACACTAGTGTGTGTGTTATTTCTGGATGTGAATTTCACTGTTTCTTATTGCAAATTTAAACACTCACTCTCAACAAGAAAGGAATCAATATGTCGCGATATGGTACCTTTGTAATGTTCTTGCATGCAACACTTCCTAGTGTTGTTCGCACATGAAACTCTACTAAAAATTAATATCCTCCAGACAACTAAATCAGTATAATGCATCTGTCATCAGAGTCTTTTGAATACTGCTAGCTACTTTACATGTCTACTTGAGTCTCTACACTGCTGCTGACATATGCATCTGTGCTCTCTACATATGCATATGTCGTTTGATCTGTGCTCCAGTATATGACAATTGTCACTCTAATTTATGTCCTCATGACATATGACTTCATCAATCTAACCGATCCTTACTGCTACTGCTGCATTGTGGGATCCTCGTATCCAAGTTCAATCCATTAGACACACCATCTTAATGGAACCTGCCCAAATTTCTTCTTGGGATAATATTTGCACATTGCCCCACCTCACACCTGGAGGTGTAACTGCATGTAATCCCTCTGCCCATCTGGCTCCAAATTTCCCCTCTTGGAGGTCTTTATTTGCGCCACCCTATAGATCCACCTGGATCTAACCATTGAATTTACCACTGGTCTTGGGACAACTTACCATGCACTATTTCTGATAATGGATTCATACTCCTCAATCATGGCATCAACCCATGTTTGTTGCTGCACTGCTTCGTCAAAAGAGGATGGTTCTGTCACAATACATTCACTCGTAAGAGCCATGTATCCAGTGTACCTATTTGGGGACCTTCTCTACCTCTGTTGTGATGTAGGTTCTCCTACATGCTCTTTCACATCTAGAATCAATTTGTCAGCCTCTCTGGTGTGATTCCTACATTTCTGGTGGATGGCTCTACATGAGCGGTTTCTACCACTCCATGATCCTCATCTTGTGGCTGCTCCACATCCTGAGGCTCATTGTTTGGAACTAAGAGTTCCTCATCTACATGCAAATAAATCTCCCTCTCAAGGGGAAATCACATGGCTTTCTCCTCATTAAATATAACATCTCTCCTAAAAAATATCATCTTGTTAACCGACAAATACACCCCATAATTGTGGGGAGTATCATTGTACCCCTGGTAAGAATTTTCGCAATCACATGATGAATGAGTTGACTACCAAATTAGGGTTGTCGAGTGGTAGTTATACTCATTATCCACAACCTAATGGACAAGTTGAAGCCATTGAAAAGATTCTTAAGATAATTCTTCAATGAATGATAGGAGTTCATAAATGAAATTGGAATTTAATCCTATACTCGGCTTTATGGTCATGTCGAACCTCAGTAATAAATGCAATCGGATTTACCCCATTTTAACTGGTGTATGGTTTGGAAGCTATCTTTCCTATCCAATGAAAAATATCATCATTAAAACTCATTTTTTACTCGTTACCTGACACCTCTACTGAAGAAACACGTCGTGAAGCCAAATTGGCCAATGAAGCACATAAGAGACAAAATAACGCACAAAACGACAACATGTCCAGCGTCACATCTTCTCAGACGGTGACTTGGTCTTACTTGCATGGCCCCTACATTGTTAAAAGAGTTCTGGTTAAGGGATCCTATGAATTAGTAGATTATGATGGAATTCCATTGGCACAACCTCGAAATGGGCTGTATCTTAAATGTTACTATGCTTAGTTGAGCGTAGTAAAATTTCATATTATATTGTATATATGATTTTGATTTGAATTTATTGTCTTAGTTTGTTTTTCTATAGTTTTATTGAAGTTAGTAATCCACTTTACATTTCATCGTAGATGTCTAAATCTTTGGAACCATTAGTTGGGTACGCTGATGGTGCTAGTCATAGTACGCAAAATTTGTCCTTTGCAGCATGGGCCATTTTATCTCCAGGTGGTGAGTTAGTGAGTTTTGAAGGGATTTGTATCGTTTGACTTACAAACAATATTGCTGAGTATAGTGCATCGATCGAACTTCTCTCTAATACCTATTGCATCATTTTTAGGTTAGAATCACAAATTGTCATACTGTAACTTACTAGTTTTTATATTGTCCGAAATCCAACATTGCATCGTATTCTCCTAAGAGTTTGACTTTTGGAAAGACATTTTGATTACATTCAATATCAACACATTTCCAGAAATTTGAACACATTAAATGATTCCTTAGTGAATTATGTTTTAAACAAACATTTGCAACACATGTAAAGACATATTTTCAATTCAAATCACATAATTGAATATGATTGCGCAATAAACATAAGAAAAAACTTAAAACAAATAGATAGATAGTTAGAGGTTTTTACAAATTTTTTGCCCAAGACACATTGTTCATATGAACTCAAAATGTATGCAAAATGTCAAAGTAAACTAGTGATGCTCGTGATGACAAGCTACTGATCTAATTATCCTACACAATAACCGCATCCAATAGTTAGGAACACCAATAGTGTGGCACTGCAGTATCATAGGTAACTCATCGATCCGAAAATCTAGAATCCCAAGTGGCAATCCCTCAATGTGTTTCTATAGCTCAGCAAGAGTCTCGGTCATATCTAAATCCCGAAGGAATTCTCTCCCGACAACCCTCTCTGCTGCCTCATCTGCTTCCTGCTCTGGCTGACCTAGTGGTTGAACCCGACTGACATATGTATACATCAAAAATTTAGTTTAGTATTGGGAAACATCAAAATAAAAAAAACATGTAGAAACCTTAGAAAAAATAAAAAAAAATGGTCAAAACATTCTTACCAATTGCACCCCATTGAGTGTCGTCTGGTAGAATCAAGTTTGGATCTCCTCAGAAATCTACACCTACGTATGCATACTGATCTATGGAGATCATCTGTCATCTGAACTAGGAAAAGAATGCAGTAGTCAATACGATGGTCGATTTACTAGCATGTATAGACATCAATTCAACCCATCTCTCCATCCATGGATCTATAGGGCCAGATATGCCCAGTGTAACATGTTGTGGTTATATCAATGGAATCCGCTCTAAGGAAAAGGAAATCAATATCGAGGCATAATTGAAATGATTCTTCCTTCCACCCTTTTCTTTAGTAAGCTATTATTTCATTTGAAAGAGTATAGCTTCAACCCAGTTAAATATTATTGGTTCTAAACACTCAAGTGCATACTGCATATATGATTTGTTTTCCACATGTAGTGTAGTGAAATCGGCAAGCTTTGCAATGGTAAAGAGGATGGTTCTCAAAGGTAGATCACGAACATCATTGATATTTATTTTCCCATATTTACTTGGTTCAATCCTTGGATGGTAGTGCTGCAGTATGTAATCTCTCACTGTCTCTCCTCCAAGAGTAGATTCTGCAAGGAAAATAGGAGAACCTCGCCTTGATAATCTAGTGAGAAAATAAAATTCATCCACCAATATTGGGAGCACTTTGTCCCCAATGTGAAAAGCCTGCAATATAGGATCCTATGAACAAAATACGAACTCAAATAGTTCCATTTGCTGCCTCATCCCCGACAATCTGGATTATTTAAGAAACCTACAATATCTGAGGGCTCTTACTGTACCCAGATCGTTTAGGGTAATCACATTTTGTTCTTCATGTTCTTTTTATCACCACTTAATTGTCATTTTGGTCCGATGAATACCTGAAACACAATCATAAGCTTCATTAGTATCCATTTCATGCAAAACACTTGGGGAATTTTGGGCACACAGTAAGAAACAAAACTTAGAATTGCACCCAACACACCCCAGGTCAAGGGACACAGTGTTGCGATGCATCTAGCCTTCTATTTTAGTGCACTGCAACACACCTTTCAACATTCAAGGGTTCTTTTCCCTCAGAGCGTGATATATTTACCCTAAGGGGCTCAAAACCCTAAAAATTGACCATGAAATGCAATGAAAATGATACTAAAAGAAAGAGAATGTTCATAGCTCCAACCTGGATTGAACGGCAAGAGAAATAATTCACTGAAACTGTCGCAATCGACCGCTAATGTTCGGGAGAAAAACTGGTTCAGAACTCCTAATTTTCAAATGGTAACTTTGGAATGTTAAAAACTATTTTAAGTAGTCAATTTGATTATTTTAAATCATATTTAATTTTGTGACTATGTTTTTTATTCATTTTTGCTATAAAATAGGTACTTTTAATCCATTTGATGGTTTTCTGAACAGGTTTTACAACTAATACAGTGATTTTAGCATGCACACTTATTCAAGAATGGTCTGACCACAAAGCATACGTTTACCCTTCTTTTTCAAGCCTTGACAAAAATGAAGAAGGAATTGAAGTGCACTTTTATCTCTTTTTCGAGCTTCGATAACTGCGAAAAAGGAGCTCCCTAGATTCTTCTTTTAGCTATTTTAAGACTTCGATAATGTGAAAAGATTGTCAAGCACTTGTCTTTTCGATCTCGTAAAAGTAAATTAAACGACATATACTCAGTATAAGTTTAACCCTTTCCCGGACTAAGATAGATTATTTATGAAAAAGGAAAACCTTAGTCAAACATGGCTAAGAGTTTTTCTCAGGTATCATTTTACACTTTTTCGGACCTAAGCGACAAATCTACGAAGAAGGACTCATGGAGTTTTATTTTGTCCTCTTTTTCAAACTCTCTAAACATGAAAAATGACCAGGTTTCACTATCATTAGACACGTTAAAACATAAAATAACGACGGACTTGTCAATCATGGCAAGGTCGAGTTTCATTTATTGCTAGACTCGTTAAATTATTAAATAGCGATGGGTTCACCCAAAGGGTCGAATTATAGATCAAGCATATGTTACCCTCCTCAATCTTGTTAAAAAATAAAGAGGTACTGGTCAACAATGACTGGGGAAAATTTGGGAAAAAGAATAGAACACTTTATGGTAGCAGGTCACTCTTGAACATGACACTTTCACTCCATCACCGTGACTTTGGGTTGGGTAATCTTCTTGATGGTTCATCATACCTATGGTTCATCATATTATCACTTCGGTTTTGGGTCAATGCTTCCAACTCATCTCAGTTTCGTCGATATGTTCAAGATAAGTCATCCAGTAAATCCTCATCCTTTTGCAATACTCATAAACCTTGATTTTCATGGCAGTCATCCCTGAACATTGAAATATCAAGTCACATTTTGTCTTTGAAATCACTACACCCATTTCACGATAAAGTTGCTTCCTGTCTACATTAGCTCATCATCCAGTAATTTTCTTTGAAACATCTTCCAGTACCCTAAGGCTTGCTACAAAATCGACAATTTTCTCACTTCAGGACCTTTGACCGAAATATTTTTGTTTTGAGTTCGACATCAAATCATTTATTCATGCCTTGAAAATTGTATTGCAGTACCTTGAAATCCATTAACATCAATGGTGGTTTTATCGCATATGTTAACAACTCCAATCATTGGTTTCTAATCAGACGATGTCTTCCCATCTTTGACTTCAAATCATATATTCACATGGTTAGACTTGTACATGAACGATCGAGTGAACGAGATAAGAAGACCCCAGATCTATTTTCATCCGCTTGGGCTGAAATTTCAGGAGTTTTGTACACATCATTTGTACGATGGATTCACATACAGATCATCATCCAAACATGGGCCTATATATGTAGGCATGTCTATATCGGGCAACATTCCAATGTAGATGACTTTCTGAAATTTTATGATAGTTTATGTGCTAAGTATGGGTATGACTCCCTCAGTAATTCGTGATCAAGATGAAAATATCATGATGTAATGTATTTCAAGTTTGATGTAACTCACCGTCCATTTCAGATCCTACTTATCACACCGTAAATCATCTCATCCAAATACTATTATTATTTCGACTTCATGCTTTATGGGGCAACTGTTATAGGTAAATTTTGGCATTATCCCCCAAGACCTTTTCAAACTGGACATCATCCCCCAGGACCAATGAATAAGGTCTATCATCCCCTTATATTTCAATTTCTATATGCCCTAAGTGAAGACACTCCATTCATGGCTTCAATTGTGAGATTTCCAAGGTTTGAAGTATATATTATATGACCCGTTGACTCACCAATACTCCTCTACAAGGTACTAACTGCATTTTAGTGCCAATTCCTCCATGCAGGGGTGCACTGTAGTGCACTTACCGACACTGAAGGGTGTGTTGGTCACCTGGGAGAGAAATCACCATTTTACCGGGAATCTCCACTTGGCAAGTGCCTTCTAGAAGAGTCCATAATTTTCATACTTCGAATCCAAGTGTCCATCCACCACCTCTAAACTTGGAAGCATGTCTTGCCTATTATTAGAAAGCCATTCAATGAGAAAATACCACCAGTTTCCCTATAAATTGAGCACTCATCTAAGTGCTAGGGAGGAATAATTTTGTTTAAAGTTATGGTGTTGGATTCTCATTTGATGAGAGAGTGGAAGTACTGATATGCTGCTGAGATGATGCTGGATGTGATGAGGTTGGAATGAAGTTGGAGCAATTTAATGACAAATTGATCCATTGGTTGTAATATTCTCCTCGTACTCTATTAATAAAGATATCTATTCATTTTGTCAATACATATGTCTATATCTTCTGAAATGTATTCTTGATGATGTATGTATTCTCAGATCTAATCGGTTTGATTTGATTAAGATAAGTAGATATTTGTATATTGTATGTTGTTTATTTTTCTTTGTTTTTTATTTCAGGAATTGATATAGTGACTTGAGTTGGATTGAAAAGTGAAGGCAACAATGACAGAAGGGCAAGGAGAGAAAAATAATCACAAGTAGGCTTATTTACCTTTCTGTATATCTATTTGTCTTAGAGAAAATAGTAGTTGTCTTTCTTATTTTGTTCTAAGTGAAGGAACACCACACTCAGAGAATTTAGTTTATTCGTAGATTAAAATTTCGTACAAAAATGATAATATACAAGAGACAACAACAAAGTAACAACAATCCCAAATGAACTATCGAAAGTAAATCCAACTCTGCAACAACCAACTATAATCTGTATTTGAAACAGAACATGTGATATGACAATTAATTTAAATAACATGAAATTGTAAATCAAGAATGATTAAGTAAATAAATAAATTAAGAAAAATAACAGAACACAAATTTAATACTACTTATGAAGACAACATTGCTTCTAGTATTGGGCCCAATTTATCGCAATCAAATTTCCTTATAAAAGGAATCACACAACAATTTAAATTTCGATAAAAAAATATTTCAATGACTTACAGAAGGTCAATTATAATCAATGTATTCTCAAGTTCACAACTTATATAAAAAATATTATAGCTAAGAAACCTCTCTTGGGTCTCAATTCCTAGTCTTTATACTATGACTGTAGAAGATAAAAAAAATAAATCTATTTTTGATAAAGTGAAATATTGAGAATATGAATATTCTCAAGATTCTCATTTTAAGTTACAAAAATTCTTAATATTTTGAGATATCAAGTTGGAAGTTTGTCCTTAACTGATTTTCTTCGAATAGAAACAAGTTCTATTCAATTTGTCATAATTGGTCAGAACAACATCAAGCTACCTAATCTTATATGATCAATCCAAGGAACAACATCAAGTGACAACTCATCGATAGATTCTTGTTAAAAATAAGGATCCACCCATGAGTAAATAACTATTTTGTGATTGAATTAGTTCATAGATGAAGTAGAATAATAAAAACACATAAATTCTTCTACAATCCATATTACATATATTATCATATCATAAATTCAAGAAATACTTAAGAAAATAATATAAGAACTAAGAAATAAGGTAAGGAAATTATAACAATTATGAGGCCAAACATCAACCCCCAACTGACCTTTTTTCATGAGCTCATGCAAACAAATGATTAACATGTAAGGAAGTTAAGGAGTAAGCTTCATAAGATTCTTATCCTCTATGCTTGAATCCATTCCTACTTCTTGTTGAAGAATGTAATTAGGTTTGGTCTTCATAAAATGTATTTGAGTCATTATGTAATGTACTTATCAAAATCATAAATAAAATAATATTTATTATTGTAACAATGACTTATTAAAGCAGGGGTTTCATGTTTGGGTCATATTTATATTACTCAAAGTCCCCATTGTGGACTCCTAGGATTAATATTGAGTCATTAGAGTCATTGTATATTTAAAGACACCCTTCTTGGGCTTTTGAATCATGTAAAAATGTTTATTATTGAGTCAAATGTGAAATATGTCACCTCCACAACAAGTCGACCTTAAGGAGATCAAGTCGGCCTAAAGAGGACCAATTCGACCTCACTTGAAGCCTATAAAAGGAAGGAGATCAAATTCATTTAGAGCATCTTATCTCAAGCTAGTTCGATATCTCTTTAGAAGTCAGAAAAAGTGTGAAGTGGTTCAAGGAAGCTAAAAGGAGTGTGAGTTGGGTCAAAGTGATAGAGAAGGATAAAGTCAAAGTTTTCGTGCTACTCTCTCTCCATTTCGTGCCCTAGTTTGGGAGATCGAAGTCCTTTTGTTTTGTTGTTACTGCCTAATGTTCTAACTGCTACATAGTCGAAGTTGTGAGGGACAATTTGTTGCTGCTATTGGATAAAATATCTGAAAATGTGAACTTGGTCTGGAGGAAAGGTTTGGTCTATATCTTGGGAGAAGAGTCTCAAAGAAAACTTTTGCAGGAAGTTATTTTGACTGGGTTTTCCCCTAGAAAGGGGTTTTTCCCTGGCATAGTGCCTATATTTTGTGTTTTATGTTTCTTTTATCTTCATACACACATAAGTTTGTAATTTCTTGATGAAACATAATCTAATAAAGAATTAAAAGAAGACAACATAATTCACAATTAATTATCAAGAAAGAGGAATCAAACCCTAATCTACCTGCATTGATTTCGCAACATGGTATCAAAGATAAGGTCACAAAAGGTTGAAGATCACTTTTTTGGGTCAAAAGTATTGGACATTTGGTGGCAAAAAAAAATTATGTTGTTAGAGGCTTGGGATCAACATCGTTGAAGTTCAAAAGTGGATCAAAGCTGCACCTCAACAACATACTATATGTTCCAGGTTTGAAAAATCAGTTTCTTTCTATATATTGTTTAGAAGATAAAGGAGATAAAATTTATTTTTTTGATCTAAAAGTATTGGTTTGGGGCAAAGGCTCTAGAATTGATTCTCAATATAAAGGAGATAAAATTTATTCTGTTGATCTAAAAGTATTGGTTTGGGTCATCACTCCACCTACTCAAGCTTTGTTTCATATGGAGATTAGTCCTATTGAGCTATGGCATAGGAGTTATGGTCATCGACACTAAAAGGTTATTCCTATTGTCAATCAATTCATTAATGACATCCCCAATATGAAGGAAGATCATGAAGGTGTTTGTAAGGGATGCTTTTTGGGAAAAAAAACAAGAAATCCATTTCTGAATAGTGAAACTAGTTGTATAGAAATATTAGATCTCATTCACTCTTATGTGTGTGGGCCCATGTCTGAAAAATCTCTTGGAGGTAATCTCTACTATGTAACATTTATATACGATCATTATAAAAACACATGGCTCTAAATTCTCAAGACAAAGGATAGAGTATTTGATAATTTCAAGGAGTTTTGAGCTAAATTGGAAACCATAACTGAAAGAAATATAAAGAATCCAAGGTTTGACAATGGTGGGGAATAAAATTCTAAGAAATCGATTGCAAATTATAATGAAGAATGAATTAGGAGGTGTCTCATTGTTCCCTATTATCCTAAATAAAATGGAGTTGCTGAAAGGAAAAATAAGTCTATTGAAGAAGGCATCAAAAAAATGCTCCTTGGTCAATACCTACCCAAATTATTATGGGGAGAAGCATCCATGACAACTGTATACATTCAAAGTAGAATGCCCCATAGAATTCTCAACTATATACCTCTCGAAGAAGTATTCACAGGGAATAATTCGAGTGTGGATCACCTCCAAATATTTAGAATCCTTGCCTACATCCATATTCCAAAGGACAAGCGAAAGAAGTTGGATTATCCAAGAATCAAAAGAATATTTTTTGGATATAGTCTCTCCTCAAAAGCATATACAATCTACATCAAGGAAGGAAGACATATTGATGTAAGAAATTGATCCAGATCTTGGGAGGAGGCCCCCAAGATCTAAAAAGTAGAAATGGATCTGACAAGATCTGCAAAATTAAAATGCCAGAAAAAAAGAGAGAACACAAAACAAATAAAAACACAAATAAACTTGTTTTTATTAAAACAGAGAATAACTGTAGAAGCTAAATTGTGGTGGACAATCTGTCCTTTTACAAAGTGAGGCTTGTTATTGATAGGCTTTTTTGAGTTACAATACCATGAGTAGATACCATAGGTGGATACCATGGGTCAATACTATGGGTGGATACCACTTATAATACCATGGTTGAATGAATGTCATAGATAGATGTCACTCACAATACCATGGGAGAATAAATATCATGGGTGGATGAATACCATGGGACAGTGCCATTTACAATACCATGGGTAAATTCCATGGGTGGATGGATAACATGGGTGGATGAATACCATGGGTGGATGCCATTTTCCATTTGGATCATTCCTCCCTCCTTAAGAAGCAATGGTCCCCATTGCTTGAATTTCCCTCCTGAGAAGCCTTGTTGAATATGAAGAGCCACTGAAGAGAAGTTTTTTGTGTAGTTAACGCTTAACCGTGATGAACGAAGATTCGAGGATAGAGATACCCTGTAATTCTTGTGACCAACTGTGATATTGATAGTGTGCAGCCTATAAAATGGACTTCGAGGAAGTGTGGGTTTGTGGATGAACCAAAACCATGAAAAACGAAGATCCAAGGATAGAGATACCCTATAATTCTTGTGACCAACTATGTTACTAACAGTGTGCGACCTAGCAAATGGACTTCGATGAGAAGGATTTTGTGTGGTTGAGCCATAACCGTGATGCTGATTGTTGATGAAGTAGGAGTTGCCTACATAGCTTGGGGTGGGAGGGCACGTCTCCAAAGGGAACTCGCTCTGAATGCTGCTCCAAATTTAAAATGAGCATAACTTGGTCAATATAACTCAGAATATTTATTATAACCTATTTTTGGAAATGGAATGATCATTCTGGATATTCTTATGTGTTTGAAATCGATACCCGAAGACTCTTAGATTCGCACTGGAACTGTCCCGCCGTCACAAAATTTCTGAAAAAAAGCTGATTTTAAATCAGCGATAAATCCCTCGTCCGGACTCCGATTCGACCAATTTTTTTTTTGAAATCGGGTGATTTTTCAAGGGGAGTGAAGATACGAAACCAATTATCTGAAATTTTCCACTAAAAACTGCAATAAATGATAGGATATCTGCCGTCCATGAATTGTCGCCAGAAAAATTGCTGCAACATTGCTGATTTTGAATCAGTGATATCTCCCTCATACGAAGTCCAATTCGGCCAATTTTTTTTTTTTAATTTGAGTATTTTCTCACAAAGAATCCATATCTGGTATTTTTTTTTTTTAAATTGTTCACCAAAAAGTTTATATCTGATTTGAAAACTCCCTGCCCAAAAAAATGCATGGAGTTTGCTGAAGATTGCTGCAAAACATTGAAACAGAAATGTGTTTCAAACCCTCATTCCCATGGAGGAATAACCTGAATCTGATACCACTGATCCAGATATTGGGAGGAGGCCCCCAAGATCTAAAAATTAGAAATGGATCTGACAAGATCTGCAAAATTAGAATGCCAGAAAAAAAGATAGAACACAAAGCAAATAAAACCACAAATAAACTTGTTTTATTAAAATAGAGAATAACTGTAGAAGCTACATTGTGGTGGAAAATATGTCCTTTTAAAAAGTGAGGCTTGTTATTTATAGGCTTTTTTGAGTTACAATACCATGAGTAGATACCATAGGTGGATACCATGGGTCAATACTATGGGTGGATACCACTTATAATACCATGGATGAATGAATGTCATGGATAGATGTCACTTACAATACCATGGGAGAATAAATATCATGGGTGGATGAATACCATGGGTCGGTGCCATTTACAATACCATGGGTGGATGGATAACATGGGTGGATGAATACCATGGGAGGATGCCATTTTCCATTCGGATCAGAAAGGATGTCATATTTGATGAAAATTAAGCCTACAAGAAGTGAAAGGATTTCCCCATTGATTTCAATGATGAATAATCTCCAATATTCGAAGAAGAGAAAGTATACCATGAAAACCCTACTAAAAATAAAGAAGAAGAAGTAGTACCAAGTGAGCCTATTCGACATGTGATCATTCTGACCACAAGGATGAGGCCAACTTGGTTAAAATCTACTTTGGAAGATTCCAAAGGACAGGAAGATGTGAAAGGAACCTTTAGAGAAAGTAAAACATCGAAGATATATTCTTGTTTTGCTACATATATCAAAAAATTAATTGAAGCTTAAACATCTTCATTTAAATAAGTTTCTCATCGGGAAGTTTGGAAGAAGGCAATTCATGAATAATATCAATCTATTATGAAGAATGGTGTTTTCGAAATGATTCCTAGACCTAGTGAAAAATCAGTTGTCATATCTAAATGGATCTATAATATCAAGCATGTTGTTTATGGGAGAATAGACAAGTAAAAAGAGAGATTCATTGCAAGGGGTTTCTCTCAAAAGGAAGGTATAGATTATGAAGAAACCTTTTCACATAAATCAATGTATGATAATATTAAATATTTGGTTTCATTGGATGCTACAATGGGTTGGAATATCCATCAAATGGATGTGAAGACCACATTTCTAAATGGGACCATTGATGAAGTAGTATACGTCGAACAACCTGAAGTATTTGAAGCGAATAGCGGGGAATCTCATGTTTGTATACTCAAGAAGGCCCTATATGGCTTGAAGCAAGCTCCTAGGGCATGGTACGCAATAATGGATGCACATATCCTAAGAATTTTGTTCATGAAGAGTACTGCTGATCCAAATATTTACATCAAGGTTGTGAATAATGAGCCCATCATTATTCTATTATATGTGGATGATATATTAATCACTGGTGTGGAGTATATAATTCAAGAGTGCAAGAAGATATTGGAAGCTGAATTTGAGATTAAGGATCTAGGACTAATGCACTACTACCTGGGTCTAGAAGTATCTCCAAAACCTGGAGAGATATATTTGGGGAAAGGAAACTACATCACCAAAATGTTGCAGAAATTTGGGATGATGGAATCCAAGCCCATGAATACTCCTATGATCACCAATCTAAATAATTTGCGGGGTTTTGACTCACATATCATGGATCCTACCTCCTATCAAAATTTAGTGGGGTCCCTAATATATCTGGTAAAGAGTAGGCCAGATATATGCTTTGTAGTGAGCATTCTTAGTCAGTTTCAGATGGATCCTTGTCATGATCACTGGATAGCTTCCAAACACATATTGACGTATCTTTGTGGCACTATACATCCCTTCCTAAAGTACGATAGTAAGGAAGTCAAGCTAATCGGCTTCACATATTCTGATTGGCATGGCAGCGAGACTGATGGAAAGAGCACTACACGTGGATGTTTTAGTCTGAGGTATTCTATGATTTCATGGATGAGTAGGAAGAAATATCTTGTTTATTTGAGTAGTGTTGAGGTAGAATATGTGGTTGCATGTGAAGTGGGAAGCTTTTGATATATTTGTTCGAGAAGTCTCTGGGCCCTACTATGATTAACTTTGATAATAAAAGTTGTATCAATTTGTGTGGAGATCCTGTGTTTCATGCTAGGATCAAGCATATCAACAATAAGTTCCACTTTACTAGGAGCTTGGTGCAGGATGGCATCATGAAGTTGGAGTATGTCTCGAGATATGAACATGTAGAAAACATATTGATGAATTATCTTCCTAACAAGAAGTTTGAATATATGAGAGACAATCTTGGTCTAGTATGTATTCATGCTTTTATTGATGTTAATAAGTTGGAAGAGATATGTTGAGGATTTTCACGTGAAGCATTACGTGGCAGGACATTGGGCCAACACTTTGTATTGATTGTTTGATAGTGTGGGTGGCATCGGGTGGATGCACACCTAGATCCCTAGGTTGCTGGTTAGTAAGTAAGCCTGATGGTACCTATAGAGGTTGAAATATGTAGTCCACCTTATTCCAACTTGGATATATTTCCTTGGTCAGGAATCTATTCCATGGCATTGTGGTGCCTAAATTGTTGAGAGACCAATTCATAGATTACCCTCGTGAAGAATATATTCCATGGAATTGTGGTGCCCAAAATCATCATATTTCATATATTGAGATATTCCATTGTATTTGTATATGATGAATACCTCCCTAGTTAATATGGAGTGTGGAAGAATGTAACTAGGTTCGGTATTCATAAAATGTATTTGAGTCATTATGTAATGTACTTATCAAAAGAATAAAGAAAAGGATTTTTATTATTGTAACAATGAATTATTAAAGCATGGGTTTAATGCTTGGGTCATATTTATATTAGTCAAAGTCCCCATTATGGACTCCTACGATTAATATTGAGTCAATAGAGTGTGATTAGGGTCAAAGTGATATAGAAGGAGAAAATCAAAGTTTTGGTGCTACTCCCTCTCCATTATGTGCCCTAGTTTGGGAGGTCAAATTCCTTTTATGTTGTTGTTGTTGCCTGATGTTGTAACTGCTACATATTCAAAGTTGTTCATGACAAGTTTTCGTTGCTACTGGATCGAAGATCTGGAAAGGTTGAATTTGTGTGGAGGAAAGGTTTGGTCTATGTCTACGGTGAAGAGTCTCGAAGAAAACTATTGAAGGAAGATAATTTTGAATTGTTTTTCCCCAAGAAAGGGGGTTTTCCCTGGAATAGTGCCTACATCTCGTGTCTTGTGTTTTTGGGATCTTCATATACAAATAATTTGGTAATTGATTGATGAAATATTATTTAATAAAGAAGTAAAAAAAGTCAACATAATTTACAAGTAATTATCAAGAAAGAGGAATCAAACCCTAATGTACTTGCAATGATTTCTCAACACTTCTCTGTTGCTGAAACATCACATGCTTACCTGCCTCTAATAAATAATAGTTATATTTATAATAAGATTGAGGGAACCAAATCATATGACACCTATACTTGCACCATATACAATTTATCCCTTTTTCTAGTACCAGGTGAACATACTCCTGTACTCTAGTCATCACGAGGGTTCAAAAATAGGAGAGTTTCATTCTAGAGAAAAGTATGTATTTCATACCATTTTTCTCCCTCTTTCAGAAGACCTAAACTTCTACTATTGTGTCTCCGTTCACCTGTATCTATATGTTTTTTACCATTGATACACCATTATCCAAATTCTTTGTGAATTCCAAACCTACTTTTTTTATCAAAGCCCTGTAATCATCTTAAGTATTCTAACCATCCTTCTTGGTCCAAAATATTGTGAGTTTGCTTCATGGCCTGTAATTGAGCAGGTTCATAACGTACCGAATGGCCTGCCATTGTCAGCTATTAAAAAAGAAGCGATTTGCAACTAGAAATAATAGATTTCAAAATATACGATGATAGTAACACTGCACTTCAACAACCATAACATGAAATGATAGTTTTGGAAATTCAGGTAATAAATCATATATCCCTATCTCCATTCCCTACCAATAGATTTGAAGTCTCACGAAGGTTGTCAGTTAGTATTTTAGTAGGTTGGCATATTTGGCACAATTAAGAGATAAGGAGGTATTAAATAGGTGTGGTAGGATAACCGTTAGAAATAGAAATGGAGGACGAGGGATATTTGTGGCACGCGAGATAATCATCAAGCCATTTATTAATTGTGAGGATTAATCATGATGTTGATTATTATAATATGTGAAGTATGAGAGAAAAATAAAGGCATGCAGATATTTTTAAGAATGATAGATGGATGGAAACGATATTCACCTAAGGAGTACCGTTAGAGAAAAAAAATAAAAGAAAATAATTAGAATACTAAATTTCTGAAAAGATTATATCCTTGATATGAAGAATTATATTAGTTTCTCATGGAAAACCAACATAACCACTTTCTAATAGGGTTTTATAAAATTTCGTAATAAATATAATGATCTTAATTTAGTAATTTTGAGGAGAAAAAATAGGCAACATAAATTGTAATATTTAAATTTACTTTAATACCACAACAATGTCCTTTGCTTCCTGTAGGTGTCGATATCCTTGACAAGGTTTCCTCTATAACCTGTTGATATGTTAGTGTCCCACTAACTAGGAAATATTCATAACTTTTTTTATTTTGTTTATAAAGAATCCATAGAAGGAAATTATATCGGCCTGGTAACCAGATAATAACAATGCCATTCACCGAAACTAATGAGTTGAATAAGTCAACTCTTGATGAAACCACTTGTCCTTTGACCCGAAGATCGAAGGCCATTACCTTGGCTTGGTGACCAGAACTGGTATTTCCATTCCACTATATCCTATGATCATGGTAGGTCGACTCGTGATGGGACCTCCTACCCTCTATTTGATTTTTACTTTACTTTGTTATGATTTTTGTTAATAATTAAATATTATTTAGTAATGGTATGGAATATAAACACCTTAAGAGTTAGAGATATAGTGAAAAATATTATAATAATTACATTTTTTCTCACTAATTTTGTCTCCAAAAATTAGTTTTCAAAAAGGTCACACAATCATTAAAAATTGGAATGAAAGAAAGCTCCTTACGTGGTGATAGGAGGAATGCATCATGAGTACTTTTATAGATTTCTTACAAGATAAGGGTATTTAAAATTTTAGGAAGTTCAAAATCCTGATAATGATTTCTTATAAAAAATTACTCGACGATAATCATTATGGAAATTAGTTGTCCAACCATCATATCGAAAGAGGGCTAAAAATATTCCTTACCCTAAAGAAAAAGAAATATTAACAAGCTAGGTAAATAATAATTGTGTCTAAGGAACCAAAAAATGTGGTTAAGGAAACAATAAGTATGATGACTGGTGCTATGACTCAAGAAACAACAACTGTGACTAAGGAAACCACAACTGTTAGTAAGGAAACAACAATTGTGATTAAAGTATGACAACGACTCATTATAAAAATATTCGTGGTGTTTTCCTAAAGTGAAATAAAATAAAAAGATAAAAAAAACATTTAAATTACATAGAGAATGAAAGAGATTTCGAAATTTTTTTTTACCTAGTTTTGACTGCAAGGACACTTCCTCAATCAGCTACAACCTGTAAATTCACATAATTATTAATTTCATGAAGAAAATATTCTAGTGTAAGTGGCTATTGGTATACATGAAGTTGGTTCCCATTGGCAAGGAAAGAAATGTCAAGATTATCAATCTTAGTAAGGAACATCGTTCCATTTCCATAAACTTCAGTAATTTCGTAAGGAACCAACCATCTCGTTTGGATTTTACCTGGAAAGCATTGAAATCTTGAGTTATATAACAATGCCCAATCCCCTTTCTGAAAGGTTTACTTTTTAATCATCCAATCGTGCCATTTTGCTCTTTATTTTTGAACTATGGTTGTGCTTTGTAAGGAAATAAAATTCATTACATCCATTTCATTAAGCTATGTTAGGTATTGTTTTTTTGCCTCCGTAAGATCCAGTCCAACTTCCTTAGCAATTATGAGATTATTGACTTTAAATTCAATCGAAAAGATTGGTTCCTTGCCAAAAACAAGATGCTAAGGTGAATAGCTAGTAGTATTGAGCAAAGCATTACAATAGTCCCATAAGGCTTTAGGAAGCTTGGAGGCCCAATATCAGAATTTTGTAGATATTTTCTTAGTTAAAATCACCTCCAAGAATTTGTTTGTGATTTCCACCTGCCCATTTGCTTGTGGGTGGTAAGGAGAGGTAAATCTATATTTGATATCGTATTTTTGTAGAGTGGAAATTTTTTTATGATTAGTGAAATGTAATCCCCCATAATTTACAATCTCTCAAGGTAACCAATATTGAAAGAGTAGTTCAAATAGAAAATTGCAACTACTTCTTTTGTGGCTCTTGAGAGTTCTACCGCTTCCACCCATTTGGTTACTAGTTTGTACATGTTAGTGTTAGTATTTGCATCCTTCCTAAAGCGATAAAATAAACTCTTTCATGTCATGTTAAGTGTCCCATGCTGAATTTTTTTCATTCCATTAGGTCATCATGCAAAAATTTGGTCACTTGGTGCAAATTTAGGTCGGATATCACTCCTTTTAAGAATGTTATAACTTATTTAGAATTTTCTTCGATAATAATCACATGTGAAAGAACTCTGTCAACACGTTTCAAACCAACCACACTGGTTGGTTCAAAGCACATCGACAATGTTCTTTCACATGTGATTATTACCGAAGAAAATTCTAAATATTTACGATGGATCACAAAAGCCTAAATTCTGAAAATGTTATAACTTGCCGGCTCATGGAGTGTACCATCAGTCACGAGTTTTCATCTTCATTCTAGTAATTTTCATCATGGCTTCATTCAGTCAGAGTCTCCATTAGGTCTTAGAATTTCCAAAGTCATCAAATGACCATTTCATTGCATAAAAGCCCAACAAATGAAGGAATACCAATAAATAAGTTTCATTAGTAAATTTGACTTGTAAACTTGATTTCAGAGAAAAATGTAATTTTATTTTTCCTAATTTGTAATAAATTCTCAAAATTCCAAGTAGCTGCACACTCAAAGTTCCATTAGTAGATAAGCCAAAGTTCCAAAAAGTCAATCAGTGTTCCTAAGCCATCAAAAGATGAAGTTAAATTATTTAATTCAGAAATTAAAAGATAAAGAGCAATGAAAAGACAATTTCAAAAAAGGAAAGGTGGGTCCCAAGGTTTTTTAATGACATTTCTCCAAGTATAAAGGCTCCCAAAGACCAAGAAGACATTCATTTTGATCTTGAAAGCATCAATCTCTCAGCCTCCCAAGAAAAAAATTGAGTTCGCCTTCAGAAAATTGAATTCTGGGCCATTCTCTGTGCTTTTTCTAGTTGCACGTTTCATTTTTTCTCTACACACTGTGCTTTTTACATAAGGGAAGAAGAAAGAAACACAATGGATGGTGAAATAAATGCCATGGATGAAGAAAAGAAACATATAACAAAGAAGGGAGGATTTTGATATTAGAGCCAATAGTTGCAAGTGAACTAATGGCATCACCCTTAGCTGTTAGATGTTTCCAGCATGTGGGTTGCATTGAATTTTGTGAGATGGTACAACGAGTCCAAGGTCACCCTACTTTGACCAGGGTTTTCATCAGTAACCTCCAAAAAAACCAAGTGACTATAGCAGGGGTGGTTTTCACCATTTCCACTAATATCATTGCAGCAACAACATGGATATCAAATGTGGGTGAAAACTGGTTTAAGACTAAGGATTTGGATGCCCAGTTATATGAGCCTAATCTCAAGGCACCTTATAAAGAAAACATTGAAAAGGTCTTTCCTTTTGGTCAGTTGTTGAACATGTTTTTGCTTGGGATTATGCAGACTTGAAGGTCTATGATAAGAATATTATTCAACACACCATTCCAATTAAGCTCGACCAAAAGCCCTTTAGGAAAAATATAATAAGGATCAACTCGAGGTTGCTGCCCTTGATTGAAAAGGAAGTGAACAGACTTTAAAAATCATGTATCATTGTTCCAATCATATTTCCGACTGGATATCAAATCTAGTCCCGGTAAGGAAGAAGACTAGAGAAATAAGCCTTTGTAATGATTTTAGAAATTTGAACAAGGTGTCCCTTAAGGAAAATTATCCCCTTCCAAAAATGGATCAAATCCTACAAAGAGTGGTTGGAGAATCCCGGATGTCATTGCCTGATGGATATTCAGGATACAATCATATTTTAGCGCATGAGAAGGACCAAGATAAAACTGCCTTCACAACACCTTGGGGCACATTTAAGTATGCTAAGATGTCAGTCGAACTAAATAATTCAGGGGCCACCTTTCATCGTGCCATGGAAATAGCCTTTGAAGATGAGAAAGATGTTTTCTTAGTGGTATATTTAGACGATATGACATTTTTCTCTCATTCTGGCGATGAACACTTATATCACTTAAGGATTGTATTTCAGAAATGCAGGAAAGTCAGAATTTATCTTAATCCAAAAAAGAGCCTTTTTTCCATGGAGGAGGGAAAGCTTCTCAGTCACATAATCTCCAAGGATGGAATCCGGATTGACCCTTCTCGGGTTGAGGCATTTCAGAAAATTTACTTTCCACAAAGCAAGAAACAAATTCAGGCTTTCAATGGTAAGATGAACTTCTTACGCAGATTTATTCCAAATTTGGCTGAGAATATTCGAGAAATGACCAACATGTTAAAGAAAGAGAATGAGTTCAAGTGGTCCGAGGATGCCAAGAAGTCTTTTAACTCAGTGAAGTTTTATTTGACCACATCCCCTGTTTTAATCAGCTCAGATTATTCAATTGATTTTATGATTTTCTCATTTTCCTCTGAGCATATATTGGATGTATTCTTGATGCAGAAAAAGGATAAAACAGAGCAACCCATAGCATTTTTCAGAAGAACCATTAGGGATTCAGCTCTTCAGTACAATATCATTGAGAAGAAAGCCTTGGATTTTGTAAAAAATTTGAAGGATTTCCATGTATACATTTTACATTCACATATTTTGGCTTATGTCCCTAATGCAGCAGTAAAAGATGTTCTTATGCAGAAAAATATGGAAGGTAGAAGAGGGAAGTGGATAGTAGCAATTTTAGAATATGACCTCAAGAGCAAGCCCACAAAGCTGATCAAAGGTTAGGGCTTAACCAAGCTCATGGTTGAGTCAAATTTACATGCCTTAGACATCAACCTCATTTTAGCATTGTCCGATGAAGAAGAGGATGGAACTCTTATATAGGTGTCTGATATCTTTCTTTTGTCTCCATGGTATTCCAACATTATATATGTTCTTCAGAATTTAAATCCTCCTCCAGGCATGTATAATATTAATGGTAGGTATTTGAAATTGAGAGCTTCCAAATACCACATTTTGGACAATGGGCTTTATTGGAAATATCCAAGAGGTATTTTGCTGAAATGCTTAGTTTAAAATTAAGAAAAATAAGTTATGAATGATTTCCATATGGGATATTGTGGGGGCCATCTGTTTTGGAAAACCATGGCTAACAAATTTTTGAGAGCAGGATACTACTAGCCAACTCTTTTTGCAGACTTGTACAAAACAATGATGAGTTGCCACAAGTGTCAAGTGTTTGAAGGTAAAATAAAACTTCTTCCATTACCTTTGCAAACAATTTCAGTACATGCACCTTTTTAGCAGTGAGGCCTTGAATTCATCGGAGATATGCACCCTACATCATCTGCAAAACATAAATGGATCTTAACAGCCACCAAATACTTCACCAAATGAATCAAAGAGATCCCAAAAAGGAAAGCAACAGATTTAGTAATTATTCAGTTTTTGGAGACTAGAATTTTGTCTCGTTTTGGTTGTCCTCATAAGATCATTATCGACTATGCTGCTACATTAAAATCGAAGAGAATGGTTGAGTTTTGCGACATGTAAAACATCAAGATGGGGCACTAAACCACATATTATCCACAAGGTAATGGTTTAGCAGAATCATCTAATAAGTCTTTGATTAATATCCTAAAGAAGATACTTGAGGCAAACAAGAAGAATTGGCACAAAAATTTTGTAAATGCTTTGTGGGTGGACAGGGTGAGTAGTAAGAAATCTATAGGAATGTCCCAATTTTAGTTGGTTTATGGTGTAGACACCATTTTTCCTACATCACTTGCAGCCCCGGTCATGAAATTGTTGCAAGAAGCAGGAAGTGAGGAAAATGATGTACAACGTCGGATCAATCAGATGATCCATCTTCAACAGAAGAAAGATGAGGTATTTCAGAACACCTCAAAGCTTCATGAGAAGATAAATACGTTGTATGACTGCAAGAACAAGGTGGATGAATTTAAGCTTGAATATGTAGTCCTTCGGTGGGATGTAAGGAATGAGGAAAAAGGGAAGCATGAAAACTTTGAAAACCTATGGAAAGGGGTGTACAAGATCTCATATTTTCGTGAACAACATGCTTTCATATTGAAGGAGATGAATGGAGAAAAATTCTTAGGAAGACCAGTGAATGGTAGGCTCCTTATGTTATGGAACCAACTCCAAAAATATTAGAAAAGAGAGATTAAACGCCTTATAAATCAGCCACTTCGAGGGGGCAACCTCAAATACATTACATAAATGAACTATTCTTGGATGATACAAATGAACAAAACCTCCTTCTGTATATAGGAGTCCATGGGCCCACAATATAATCCTAGCTGACCTAAAAATAACAATGTAAGGGCACAATAATAACAATATTGGGGTTACAGGGGTACAACGATAACAATAAGGGGATTACACTAATAAAAATAAGGGACAAAACTAGCAATATAGGGACCTAACATGCCCCTCTCATTCAAAAAAGTGTTGTCATCAACGCTTGAGTATTTCTGGGTGCTTCTATATAAAATTCTCATCCTCCCATGTAGAATCTTCAATGGGTAAGTTGTTCCAATTGATGAGATACTCTAAAATTGATCGATTTCGTAGCTGTTGAGTTCTTGTTTCCGTGACCGCTTTAGGTTCCAATATGATTTTTCCTTCCTCATAAATTTCTGGTAATATTGTTTGAACTGGAATATTTTCACCTATAACCTTCTTTAATCATGAAACATGGAAAACTGGATGCACTCGCGAAGAAGTAGGAAGCTCCAATTTGTATGCCATAGTACCAATCTTTTGCAACACCTTGTAAGGACCATAGTACTTTGGTGATAATTTATTATCCTTCTTAGCTTGCTTGAGGGACATTTTCTTATATGGTTGTAGCCATAAAAATACCCAGTATCCTACATCAAAACTTCTCTCGCTGCGATGTTGATCTTCCTGTTGTTTCATTCGATTTTGTGCCAAATTTAGGTTATCCTCTAAGAGTTGGAGAACTTCTTGTTGATGCTCGATGTAATCTTACACTGCTTGAACCTTACAATTTTCTCTTAAATATGATGTGAGGTGTTGTCGAAAATTATTGTCTACCCTAGAGACAGCCTAGAGTTGCTATAGACCAGTGCCTAGGACATCTTAGCATAGCAAGGAGCTCATAATATATCTTGGGTTGTCAATCCAAAAGCTCTCTTACTATCTCTTGTAAAACAAGGAAATTAGTTTAAATGGAACCAAAATCTCTCAGAAGCTGATACAAAGATAAGAATAATGTAGGAACAGCATGCAAAAATCCAATACAAAAGCATCAGACAGTTAAGAGACAGCTTACTGCAAAGAGGGCCAGTTCAAATAGTATGCCACAGAAATCAAATATCAGAAAGTGGATGCAGTGAGGAAAACATGAAGGAGATACTAGTTAACATGAGGCTGATACCCAGATACACAACATAACCACATATGGGCTTATCCAACTAAGAATCCATACATG
Organism: Pinus albicaulis; assembly: GCA_034641835.2. Classification (NCBI taxonomy): domain Eukaryota; kingdom Viridiplantae; phylum Streptophyta; class Pinopsida; order Pinales; family Pinaceae; genus Pinus; species Pinus albicaulis. The sequence goes on from CM076569.1 coordinate 735,771,909, forward strand.
ACAATGGCGTTTTAAAAGCACCCTGCTCAAGTAACTAATATAGCAGAAAATATGAATGACATGAACATGGAACAATATATCATGACTAGGCCTATTTAAAGCGCTTGACTAATCCAAGTATGGGCACCAACTAGGATGAATCCTTACTTAAGATCAGTGAGCCACTTGCATTCTAGAACATGATACAAGAAGATAAATGCAATGAAATGAGATATTATATTAACACATAAGAAAATATTACATACTGTGGGATACCAAAGACCAGAATCCTCATTACAGTTATAACTCCTCCTCACCGAGACCCTACGGGCTCTGAGCCTTCATACAGAAACTTTACAAGATGTATACAAAGCCTTTCACTGCACAGTTTGCTGATAGAAATCTGGAACCCTTACAATGTCTTTCTTCTTCGGTTTTATAGAAGAGGTAGAAAACTCTAGAGAATGGGGGTTAGGTGAAAACATTAAATTGCGTAATTTGATCAAGATGGCGGAAAAATGCCTGTCCATACTTTTGACGGCGCTGTAATGCTGGACGTACTTTGCTGCTGTGCTATGGAGTAAATGCTGAGGGAGGAGATTTTTCTGGAGGCAGAATATAGGAATAAAATATGAAACATTCTGTACTTTTGCCTCTTATCTTCTGAATCCACATTTAAAAATTTAAATGCCGAAGCCTAAATTTCACAATCATTCCCTGATATCTGCCATTGTTCCATTAATATCCCTATCTGCAAAATCTATATTTTGAAAAGTCTCTGGAATGTTTGAGGGATCTTTAAAATTTTCTTCTGCAATGGGTGTCTAATTATGGTGGCTCTTGGGATCCCTCTTCATAATTGCAGCCTCGATGGAATAGCCTTCGGATGTGCCATACTCCTACAACCAAGACTGTAAATTACAATAACCTTTCATCGTTGAAACCCTGCAAAATCTGTAAACACAGTAAGAGAACAATGCAAGGGGATAGAGACGCAGCAGGGGTAATAAGAAGGAGGCGACTATGAAGTTTCGTGGCATTATAGACTGGCGGAAGCATGCAAAAAGGTGGTGAAAATATAGTGGGGAAGTGGTAGACAAATGGAGCGGAGGCTTTTCCACGTAGAACAGCAAAGCACGACACATGAACAGAGAACAACGAATATGAATGAAATATGTATATATATACGGCAGGGGAAAAATACTATGGACACGCGGGAGGATGACACATGGGTGTACGAAACACCAAGAGAGAGAGACAACGTGGAGGTAGACTTAGTCAAACGGGGAGTATGTAAACAATCACGGGCCATATGATCCTTGAATGAGATCAACGGTTAAAACGACATCAACAGACAATGCGTGGTGGGCTAGGAGCATGATTAGCCTTGGTTAAACCGCGTGCTACTTCAGAGGATAACCATCGTTGGATTAAGCGCGTGAGGTTGGATGGCGATGATTGATTCCGCTGCGCATCCATTGTCTGAACAATAATGCGCGAAATAACAGCGGTTTTGGAACGTACACCAGGACACGCGTCACACGATCTATGGAATCACTGGCTCCATGGAGAATACTTCCGGCCCAGCGGAGGTGGTGCGGAATGAAACCACTGGTTTTCATACTGAAAGCGGGTGCGGGGGCCACCATGGTAAACCAAACTCCGCTCCATCGATCTGCTTCTGATCGGACGGCCACAAGTGCCCCCGAAACTTTGAAGGATTAGCTCCTATCTCGCTGGCACATGGTTTCGCACCCAGATCATATGGGAATCAAAACAAAGGGGTTGAGACCCCAAAGGCTGGGCCTGACATAAATTTAAATTGTGAATTTAAACCTCTATCTAATGTATTTTTTGGGCAGCAAAGGTAACGATAGACAATATATGGAATTTTTTGGCCATGATAACAGGTTTGAAAGATTATGGGGGAGCATTAGGCCAAAATTTTAGGTCTAAGTGCTGATATGCACAACATCGACTCCATTTGGGGACGGTACATTCCTCCATGGACGTGCCGAGAACTTCGCAGACCTTCAGATGCTCTTTTGGATGGCTCTGCTACTTAGCCTTTCTGCAATTTACTCCATAATTCGTCAGCGTTCCCATCAAAACAAAACTAAAGCGAAACTTATATACAGTATGGTACGTTAGGCTTGTTTTGCCTAAATCAAAATTGGAAATATGGTTTGAGGAATTGTCCATTTACAGGGGATTCAAGCAGATCACCCTGTAGGTCTTCCAATATGAACGTGTTATTACCTTTCAGCTCTACAATTTTAAATGGACCAAACCACAATGGATCGAATTTAGCATGTTTTCCCTTTTCTGCTCTTCAAACATCCCATCTGAGAACCAGATCACCAATTTGAAATTTCCGGTCTTTTGCATGCTGATCAAAGATGTTTTTCATTTTCTCCTGATACTCCGCTAATCTATGATTCACTTGGCTCCGTGTTTCCTCCAATTTTACTAGTTGGTTAATTCTTCTGACCATGTCATCTGGTTCTTCCTAATTTTCCTGCATAAAGCGTGCCACTGGCAATGCCAGCTGCACCGGAAACACAGCTGCTCGTCCATATACTAGTTCATAAGGAGATTTCCCTGTTGCTCTCTTGCTAGTTATTCTGTTCGCCCACAGAGAAAATTTCAATTGGGAATCCCAATTCTTTTGATTTTCATTAATTGTCTTCTTCAAGGCCCTCACCAGAGTTTTGTTGGAAGATTTTTCCAAGCCATTCCCCTGTGGATAGTAAGCTGTGGAGTGATTTAATGCAATATTATACTGCTAGCAGAAATTTACAAATTTATTGGACTTGAAGGCCTGTGCATTATCAGTTACAATTCTAGCTGGACTTCTAAACCTGGATATTATGTTCTCTTCCATGAATTTGATGATTACAACATCTGTAGAATTTCTCGCAGGTATGGCTTCCACCCACTTTGTAAAGTAATCTGTTGCAGTCAATATCCATTTATGTTGGCCACTTGAAGGGGGGTGTATTTCTCCAATAAAATCTAATCCCCATTGCTAAAATGGTTCATCTATATGAACTGGAATTAGGGGCAAAGCAGGCAGCTTTTGTCTCTCAGCAAATGTTTGACACTTATCACATGCTCTAACCCAATTAAAAACATCTCCAAATAATTTAGGCCAATAAAAACCAGCTCTCAGTATTTTATGTGCTGTGGCCCTCCAACTGTAATGACCTCCACAAATTCCCTCATGAAACTCCACCATTATATTTTCTACTTCATCCTCTATGAGGCACAATAATAGTATGCCTGAAGGATCTCTCCAATATAACTGACCATTGGCGACTATATACTTTTGTGATTTCAGCCTCAAAGCCCTGTATTTTGATTTATCACAGCTGGGTGGACAGCTGAGTGTTAAAAGATATTCAACTATTTCTTTGTACCAAGGACTAGTGAGATACTTTAGATGTGCTTTTTGAGTGGATTTCTCCAGTCCTTGCTACTTTTCTCCTTTCTCAGACTCTTCATTCACTATCATGGACAAATTTATACCTAGAGCCTGATGATTTGATTCAGACAAAATTTTGGCTAACCCTTGTCCTTTAACCAGCTTAGTGGGTCTTATGTCCAAATCATACTCTTGTATTTTGGCAATCCATCTTCCTCTTTTGCCTTCACTATCTCCTTGAACGAGAATATCCTTGACAGCTGCTGTAGGAACATATGCAGTAATGTGGGACTGCAAAACATATGTTCTAAAGGCTTTAAGGGACTTCACCAAGGCATATGCTTGCTTATCAAGTATGTTATACTTCAATTCTGCATCATGTAATACCTGATTGAAAAAGGCTATGGGCTGTTCATATCCTTCTTCATTTTTCTGCAATAAGACTCCAGCTACTGTATGGGATGAAGCAAATGAAAATATCATAAATGGCTTTGTATAATCAGGCCCAACTAGCACAGGAGCTTCAGCAAATGCCTGTTTTATTCTGGTGAATGCATCTCTAGATTCTTGAGACCATTTTACTTCATTATTCTTTTTCAACATATCAGTTATATGCCTAACTATCTCAGCATAGTTAGGAATAAACCTTCTCAGGAAATTGATTCGGCCTAGAAATACCTACAATTCCTTCTTATTCCTGGGTAAAGGAATATTGTTTATAACTTCAACTCTCTTAGGGTCTATTTTCATGCCATCTTTAGTGACAATGCGCCCTAAGAGTTTTCCCTTATCTAATGCAAATAAAGATTTTTGAGGATTGAGGGAAAGACCATACCTTCTGCATTTTTCAAAGGTTCTCTGCAAGTGCTGAATGTGTTCAATATCATCCTTTGAAAATACTGTGATATCATCCAGATATACCACCAGAAACTTGTCCTGCTCTCCAACAAAAGCTATGTCCATTGCCCTCTGAAAAGTAGCTTCTGCATTAATTAGACCAAATGGCATCCTGGCATACATAAATCTACCCCATGGTGTTGTAAATGCAATTTTCTTCTAATCCTCTGGGAACACAGCTACCTGATTATAACCAGAAAACCCATCCATCATTGACATTCTGGAGGCTCCAACCACTTTCTGTAGAATGTGATCCATCTTAGGCAATGGATAATTATCTTTTAAATATGCTCTATTTAAGTTTCTGAAATCTACACACAACCTTATTTCTCCATTTTTGTTTCGAACAGGAACAAGGTTTGCTACCCATTCTGAGTATCTCAGTGGCACAATTATTTTGGCCTTCAGCAGCTTCTTGATTTCTTTTTCAATAGAGGGAAGCAGCAAAGGATTTATCTGCCTGAGCTTCTGCTTATAAGGCTTTGCATCTTCTCTCAAAGGAATTTTATGCTGCATTATATCAACATCAAAAGTTTTAAGGTCTTGATAAGACCATGCAAATACATCCTTATATAACTGAAATAATTTCAGATATTTCTCTTTATATTCTTCTGGGACCTTTTTGGATAATTTGACAATTTTGGGATCAGCATAAGTACCCAGATTTAAATCTTCCACTTGTTCTTCTTCTACTGTTTTATTGTGCTGCAATGGAACATCGTTTTTATCAAACAATCTTTCTAGAGGAACCAGCCCTCTAGGTATGATATTTCCTTTTAGCTGCAACACTTTATTGCCTGCTATTTTTTCTTCCCATTTGTTTTCTACAACATTTTCAACTTCCTCTTCTTCATTATCATCAATCTCCATATTGGAGAATTCTCCCACTGTCTCCAAGAATCTCTTCATTTGTTCATCATCTTCAAATACCTGCCAATGTTTAACATTATCTAGGATTGATGGTCCATATCGTACTTCAATTTCATACCTCAAAAGAGGATTCTGTGGAGGACGAAATGTGCTAGCAGCCACAGCAAGAGAATCTGCCATTCTGTTCTGCTCCTGGGGCATGAACTGTATATTAAAAGATGAGAAGAAATTTTCCACCATGTCCCACACTTCATTTCTGTAGGCTCTTAGCCGTGGATGCTTATTTTGACATTGATTTCTGACCTGCCTTACCACCAGCTCAGAGTCTCCCATGACTTTTAAATTTTGTATGCCCATATTCTTGGCTGTCTGTAATCCCAACAAAAGTGCTTCATATTCAACTACATTATTGGTAGCCTTATATTCCAATTTAAAGGATAGTGGGACCCATTTTCCTATAGGAGAAATTAATAATACCCCAGCTCCGTTTCCTTCTCTAGAATTTGCCCCATCAAAATGTAAAGTCCAGATTCCAGCTTCATAATTTTCTGAAGGCTGCTCATCCTTAATTTTGAAGGAGGATTCATGCACATAATTTTGATCTTCTTCTAGCATAAAGCATGAAAAATCTCCTTCTTTACTATAGACTGGTGAATTTTCAGAGTTATCGGCCTTAGTAACTACCTTGACAAATTTAGTCTCTCTGTATAACCTCCTCTCCTGTCCACCAAAAACTGGGATGGTAGCATATGTTAAATCCAGCTTAATTGACCCACCAATTTTTGTACCCCAGGACCTTGACAGCAACATGCCAAAGCGGGCTGGGATATCGGCCACCACAATGTCCATGACCACACTCTTTGCTGGAATTTGGGCCAAATTGACCACTAAATCTTTAATCATCCCCAAGCATTTGACTCTTTTGGAATCAAATGAATAAAGGTCTTTATATGGGCATGTGATTTGTAGTCCTAGTTGTTCCATGACGGATAGAGGCATAAGATTATGGGAAGCCCCAGAATCTAACATAGAATTGTGTAACAACAGGTCATGAATAACTAGAGACACATGAAAAGGAGGAGTAGAAGGATCTACTTCCTCAACATGTGGGCCAAAGACTACCATGGGTCTTTCTTCTTGAAGGTTTAAACTATCAGGCACAATTGATATTTCAGCAGGGAGCATAAAAGAAGTAACTTGAGACTGATATGCAGGTTGTTTTAGCAGCTCGGTCAAGGGGACCGGAATTTTAATTTTCTCAAGTTATTTTTGCAAACTAAAAGCAGGAGGGGTCTTTTCTATTGCAACTTCTTTAAACTCTTTATTTTCAGCTGGAAATTTGACCTCTCTTGACACTGACTCAGCATTGGGAGGACTGAATATTTTTGAAGAAGAAGGGACTTGGTCATTAGACTGTGAAGGCTTGTTCAGAGGACTCTTACCTTTTTCTGTGTTTCTCTTTGTTGCTGATTCCTTCTGAGCAGGTACCTCCTTCTGAGGTGGCTCCTCTTCTTGATCTTGAGTTTGGGTCCTCTTCCTTGAAGATCTGAGATCATATTTTCTATTGAAGTGTGCTTGCATGAAATCAGCAAATTGTTTACAATAATGATCAATCTCTGCTTCTTCTTCTTCTTCTTGCAATGGGCATTCCATTTCATCATTGTTTGAGAAAGCAAGATTTGAATCTTCTAGTTCATAAGTAGCATCCCCAGTGGAGTCATCTGCTGGACCTTCCAGGTACAAGGGATGTGGTACCTGATCTTTCTGCTCCTTCGCTTCCCTTGGCAATATTTGCAGAGGTGGCTTTCTGTACTGAGGATTGTAACCTCTGTTTTGAGCATTATAAAAATTCTTGGGAGCTGGGTTCTTGGCCTCCAATTCAAGCTTGACCATCTTCTTTATCATTTTGCTTATTTCCTCCATTTTATCTGAATCCTTATCTTGATTAGAGGTGGAAACCTCTTCTTTGCCTCTCCTCCTAGTTTCCTGTTCAGCTTTCCCCTTTGATTTCCCAGTGGAGGAAAAGTTTTCTTCTAGCTCGAGAGCATCTGATTGAGCATCATCTAAAGTAGCAAGTTTTCTTTCCCTCAGAGAGAAACCAAAATCTGAATCAAAAGCTGCTATGAAAACTACCTTAGCAGCAGTTTGGTGAGGCTTCATTTCAGGAGGCAGGCTCAAATATAGCTTATTAAATCTTTTGATAAGCTCTGCCACTCCCTCATTATGTTTCTTCTTCAGAGTATTGAATTTAGTAAGATACTGTCCATGGTATTTCTTTTCTCCCCATTTCCTGAGAAAAGTATTCTCCATGTCATCCCAGGTGGTCACTGAACGGTTTCCCAAGGTCTTAAACCATTTTCTGGCTTCACCATCCAAAGATTGCACAAATAATCTTAAGACCACGTCTAAATGTTCAACATTAAGGTTCTCTGCAAAGGAGCAGAAAGTCTCGATATGTTTCTGAGCATCAATTTCACTTTCACCATTGAATCTAGGCAAAATCTTCAAATAATCTTGTGGCATATCATTCAGCACTTGTGGTAAGGCCAGTGGAGCGTATTCGTTCAATAGGAAAGTAGGAACATTAGCCACTGGAGGAGGTGGGAGCTGTGCAACAATTTGATTTACAAATGGAGGAAGTGGAGGAGGTGGGAGAGGAGTGTGAATAATAATAGGGATAAATTGCACAGAAGCCTGAGGTGTAGATGGGAATAGTTCACGGTTAACAGCAGCTACTTCTGTGACTTCTTTAACTTCTTCAGCCTCAGGGGTAGAATGAGGGTTATCTTTGGTTCTAGCACTTCCCCTAGGTGGGCTATCTGAGTAATATTCATGATTTTCCTCAGTGGAGTCGGGATTTTCCACTGGGATTTCCTGAGAAGAAGAGGATGGATGATCTTCTACAGAATATTCAGGGATTTCAGCACGGGTTGATTGTCTTTCTTTCCAACTTCTTCTATGAATAATCTTCTTTGGGTCAGATACAGAGGGTGTCTTTAACTTAGAGGAATCTGACCTCAAATGTGGCTTTCGAGGAGCCAGGACTACCAATAGATTTATCAAATAAAGAACAGTGGAGTCGCCAAGGTGAGAGATACGCAACTCTTCAAATCTCTGTGCTCACCTGATTAGAGAGTGAATATGATTTGTTGAGGCCCGGGGAAACTGATATTCTTAAATTCGATCCCCGGCAACGGTGCCAGAAAGATGTTGTCGATAATTATTTTCTACCCTAGAGACAGCCTAGAGTTGCTATAGACCAGTGCCTAGGACATCTTAGCATAGCAAGGAGCTCATAATATATCTTGGGTTGTCAATCCAAAAGCTCTCTTACTATCTCTTGTAAAACAAGGAAATTAGTTTAAATGGAACCAAACTCTCTCAGAAGCTGATAAAAAGATAAGAATAATGTAGGAACAACATGCAAAACTCCAATACAAAAGCATCAGATAGTTAAGAGACAACTTACTGCAAAGAGGGCCAGTTCAAATAGTATGCCACAGAAATCAAATATCAGAAAGTGGATGCAGTGAGGAAAACAAGAAGGAGATACTAGTTAACATGAGGCTGATACCCAGATACACAACAGAACCACATATGGGCTTATCCAACTAAGAATCCATACATGACAATGGCGTTTTAAAAGCACCCTGCTCAAGTAACTAATATAGCAGAAAATATGAATGACATGAACATGGAACAGTATATCATGACTAGGCCTATTTAAAGCGCTTGACTAATCCAAGTATGGGCACCAACTAGGACGAATCCTTACTTAAGATCAGTGAGCCACTCACATTATAGAACATGATACAAGAAGATAGATGCAATGAAATGAGATATTATATTAACACATAAGAAAATATTACATACTGTGGGATACCAAAGACCAGAATCCTCATTACAGTTATAACTCCTCCTCACTGAGACCCTACGGGCTCTGAGCCTTCATACAGAAAATTTACAAGATGTATATAAAGCCTTTCACTGCACAGTTTGCTGATAGAAATCTAGAACCCTTACAATGTCTTTCTTCTTCGGTTTTATAGAAGAGGTAGAAAACTATAGACAATGGGGGTTAGGTGAAAACATTAAATTTCTTAATTTGATCAAGATGGCGGAAAAACGCCTGTCCATACTTTTGTCGACACTGTAATGCTGGACGTACTCTGCTGCTGTGCTATGGAGTAAATGCTGAGGGAGGAGATTTTTCTGGAGGCAGAATATAGGAATAAAATATGAAACATTCCGTACTTTTGCCTGTTATCTTCTGAATCCACATTTAAAAATTTAAATGCCGAAGCCTAAATTTCATGATCATTCCTTGATATCTGCCATTGTTCCATTAATATCCCTATCTGCAAAATATGTATTTTGAAAAGACTCTGGAATGTTTGAGGGATCTTTAAACTTTGCTTCTGCAATGGGTGTCTAATTATGGTGGCTCTTGGGATCCCTCTTCATAATTGCAGCCTCGATGGAATAGCCTTCGGATGTGCCATACTCCTGCAACCAAGACTGTAAATTACAATTACCTTTCATCATTGAAACCATGCAAAATCCACAAACACAGTAAGAGAACAATGCAAGGGGATAGAGACGCAGTAGGGGTAATAAGAAGGAGGCGACTGTGAAGTGTCGTGGCATTATAGACTGGCGGAAGCATGCAAAAAGGTGGTGAAAATATAGTGGGGAAGTGGTAGACAAACGGAGCGGAGGCTTTTCCACGTAGAACAGCAAAGCACGACGCATGAACAGAGAACAACGAATATGAATGAAATATGTATATATATACGGTAGGGGAAAAATACTATGGACACGCGGGAGGATGACACATGGGTGTACGAAACGCCAAGAGAGAGAGAGACAACGTGGAGGTAGACTTAGTCAAACAGGGAGTATGTAAACAATCACAGGCCATAATATCCTTGAATGAGATCAACGGTTAAAACGAAATCAACAGAAAATGCGTGGTGGGCCAGGAGCATGATTAGCCTAGGTTAAACCGCGTGCTACTTCAGAGGATAACCATCATTGGATTAAGCGCGTAAGGTTGGACGGTGATGATTGATTCCATTGCGCATCCATTGTCTGAACAATAATGCGTGAAATAACAGCGGTTTTGGAACGTACACTAGGACACACGTCACACAATCTATGGAATCACTGGCTCCATGGAGAATACCGCCGGCCCAGAGGAGGTGGTGCGGAATGAAACCACTGGTTTTCATACTAAAAGCGGGTGCGGGGGCCACCACGGTAAACCAAACTCCGCTCCATCGATCTGCTTCTGATCGGACGGCCACAAGTGCCCCCGAAACTTTGAAGGATTAGCTCCTATCTTGCTAGCACACGGTTTCGCGCTCGGATCATATGGGAATCGAAACGAAGGGGCTAAGACCCCAAAGGCTGGGCCCGACATAAATTTAAATTGCGAATTTAAACCTCTGTCTAATGTATTTTTTGGGTAGCAAAGGTAACGATAGACAATATATGGAAGTTTTTGGCCATGATAATAGGTTTGAAAGATTATGGGGGAGCGTTAGGCCAAAAATTTAGGTCTAAGTGCTGATATCCACAACATGAGGGATGGTAGATGATATCCATAAAGTGCCATAAATGGGGTCATTTTTGCTATAGTATGGAAGGAAGTGTTATACCACCATTCAGTGAGAGGTAACCACTTGACCCTTTGTGTTTGTTTATCAGATAGAAAACAACGAATATATCCTTCCAAACATTTATTCACTATCTCAGTTTGACCATCAGATTGAGGATGATAAGATGAGCTATGAGATAATTGAGTACCCAAACAAGAAAATAACTCCATCCAAAAATTTCCAGTAAAAATGGGATCTTTGTTGCTCACAATAACCTTTGGGTTTCCATGTAGCTTTTGAATTGTGTTCATAAATGTAGTAGCAACTTTACTTGCTTTAAATCGATGAGATAATGCACAAAAGTGTGCATACTTGGTAAGTCTATCAACTGCCACCATGATGACACTCTTTCATTCAGACTTAGGTAAACCTGTGATAAAATCCACTGAAATATCCTTCCAACGTTGACTTGGAATGGATAAAGGTTGTAGAAGACACGGTGTCTTAATTGTCTCAACTTTATTTTGCTGGAAAACCAAACATTCTACCACAAAATTTTGAATATCAGATTTAAGGCCATCCCAACAAAATTCTTTCTTCACCCTATGGTAAGTTTTTAAAAATCCTGAGTTTCCTCCTAAAGGAGAAGTGTGCAATTCCAAAAGAAAATTTTGTTTTAGTTGGGAATTCTTACAAAGATATAAGCGACCTTTGTACCATAAGGAATCATTTTTCCAACTAAATGTATAAGATGTACTAGTATCTTACTGCAAATTTTGAATTAGTGTCCACACTTCTTTGCCTTTCTTCCATTCATCCCTTGCTTCGGTTCCAATCTGGTTGGATAATATAAATGGCACAAAGAAATGCTTCCACCTCTTCATTTTTTCTTGAGAGTGCATATGCAACAACATTTAGCTTCCCTTTTTTGTAGATTATTTCAAAGTCATAACCCAACATCTTTGTGACCCATTTTTGTTTCTCTTCTGAAGATAGTCTTTGTTCCAAAATGTGTTTAAGACTATCATGATTATTTTTTACCTTGAAGTGTCTTCCCATTAGGTAAGGTTGCCATTTATTTAGTGCATGTAGTATTGCTAACATTTCCTTATCATAAATAGCCTTTTGTAAATACTTTCCTTTGATTGGACGACTTTCAAAGCAATGGGTCTTCCTTCTTGTATTAAAACAACACCAATTCCATTTCTTGAGGCATCACATTCCACAATAAAGGTTTTTGTGAAGTCTGGCATAGCTAAGACTGGTGCTATGCACATTGCCTCTTTAAGATGTTAAAAGGCCTTAGTTGCTTCAAGAGTCCATGAAGATGCATCTTTCTTCAATAATGTTGTTATAGGTGCTACTATTCTCCCATAATTCTTAACAAACTTACGATAATACCTTGTTAACCCAAGAAATCCTCGCAACTGTGTTATGGTTGTATGGACTTTCCATTCCTTAACAGCTTTAATTTTGTTAAGGTCTACCTTAACACCCTCGTGAGATACAATATGACCCAGATATTCCACCTCTTGTACTCCAAAGAAAAATTTGGATGTTTTTGCATATAATTGTTTCTCCTGCAATAGTTTGAGTACCCTGTCAACATGTTGAACATGATCCTTCCAAGACCTGTTTTAGATTAGTATATCATCAAAAAGTACTCGCAAAAATTTTCTAAGGAAGGGTTTAAAAATGGAATTCATCAACCCTTGAAATGTAGAAGGTGCATTGGTAAGGCCAAAAGGCATGACCAAAAATTCATAATGACCCTCATGAGTTCGAAATGCTATTTTCAGAATATATTTAGTCTTCATTCTAATTTGATCATATCCTGAACGAAGATCAAATTTGGTAAAATAAATTGCTCCATGTAATTCATCTAATAATTCATCAATCACAGGAATGGGAAATTTATCTTTAATGGCGAGCTTATTGAGCTCCCTATAATCCGAAAACATGCGCCATGATCCATCTCACTTGTGCACCAATACTACTAGAGCAGAGAAAGAACTTTGACTAGGTTGAATTATACCAACCTCTAACATTTCTGCAATCATACATTCAATTTCTCTCTTTTGGACATAAGGATATCTGTAAGGCCTGATGTTTGGAGGAACACTTCCTAGAATCAAATGAAGAGCATTATCATGATCATGAATAGGTGGGAGTCCTTTGGGAGTTTCAAACAACTTGGAATGATTGTCCAATACTTTTTGGAGATATTCAGAAATAGATGATTTTGATGTTGGAACTTCTAGTGAGCATAATTGTGCAATTACACCTCGTCGTTCTTTCTTCAGGAGCTTTTTCATGACATTAGAGCTTATTATATTTCCTGGCTTCCCTATGATACCCCATAATTCGACTTCCTTTCCTTCTGAAAAAAATTTCAAGAAAAGTTCTTGAAAATTGAAAGCTATTGTCCCCAAATATTTTAACCATTGTACTCATAGTACAACATCAACACCTCCCATAGGAATGGAAAGCATTGGAATATTCAATACATATTCCCCCATGGTTAGCTTGATATTATGGCATTTTCCAGAGCAATTTATAGTTCCTCCATTTGTAACCGTCAGTTGACATTCTGGTGCTGGGTATAGGAAACAATTCAATTCCTTCGCTACCTTACAATGAATAAAATTATGGGTACTGCCCGAATCAATCAACACTATTACCTTTTTCTTCTTGATATGTCCTTCTATATTAAGATTTTGAGGAGTGGTAATTCCTGCTAATGCATTACATGATATGGTCAAACTCATTTCTTCCTCTTGTAGGGTTGGTTCCTGGTGTATATCCTCTTCTTTTGAAGATTTTTGTTCATTTTCTTCTTCCTCTTCACCTATGTATCAATTTCTTCTTAGCACACTTATGACTCTTAGTGTATTTGCTATCACAACTATAGCAAAGCCCTTTTTCTCTTTTTTCTTCCAATTGTTGTGGTGTCAACCTTGTAGGTTGTGGAAGTCTAGGAGTAGCAACACTTCCATCTTTATATATGTGAGTGGTAAGCTTCCTTGTGGCCATAATTTTACATTCATATTTTCTTGCCAACCTAAATGTCTTTTCCAATGAATCATGTTCCCAAACGTGAACTTCTTGTTGGATTTTATCCTTTAAAGTTCCTATGAAGACATCAATCATGTGTTCCTATGGAATATCAGTTACCCTTATATTCAATTTTTGGAAGTCCTCAATGTGCTCCACCACTGAACCCTTTTGTTTGAGATTTATCAATTGGCTAAAGAAGGTGTTGCTTTTTGTATCCTCATATTGTGCTATCATTTCCTCTTTAAAATTTGACCAAGTGACAATTTTTTTATGGGAGAAAAGCCATCGATACCATATGAATTTATCTTGTTCTAAATGTAAAGTTGCAATGCGTACCTTTTGTGTGTTTTGCACATTATGGAGATCAAAATATTGCTCCATCTGTAGTATCCAAGTTACGTGATCCTTGCCATAAAAATTCCTCATATCCATCTTTGGAATATGGTGGTTCTTCCATCCAACATTAGAGTTTATGAAATCATAATTAACATTTATTTTTTTCTCATCATGAGTTTCCTCTACTATATTTTCACCATTAGGAAACATTTCTTGTATCAACTTTTCCAAACCTCCGATTTCTACTTTTAGATCATTCTTCATGTTTTCCATGTTGTCTTTCATTTTTTCATCAAGCATAGCTTCCATGTCATCCATCTTATATTCCATACCATCCATCTTAGCTTCCATGCCGACTTCCATGTCATCCATATTAGCTTCCAAACCATTCATCTTAGCTTCCACACCTTTATTCAAAGCATCCATCTTAGTTTCCACGCCTTTCTTCAAAACTTCCATTTCATTTTTTGTTGCTCTTTGCGATAGCGAAATTTGGTGCACTTTCTCTTGTAATTTTGATATCTCATGTTGTGTTTCTTCGTCTTCATGAGTCATAGTAGAGCCTTTTGAAGGCTTAATGGGTGTTGAATTATTTTTAGGAGGAACTTTAGAACCCGATACAGATATATTTTCTTCAATATGCCCTTGGAATAAGTTCAAACTATTTTTTTTTTCAAATGAGACTTATGTAATTCGAAAAAAATACACACCTTTTTCTTTCTTTTGAGGAGTACGATATTAAAACTGAATTATATTTGTGATTTCAGACCTTCAATATCTGAAATTTGGCCCTGAAGTAGGCCTATGAATCTTATTTTGAATGCCATAGTTCTGACCTTATTTGGATTCTTCAAGGCAAAGTTATGCCCAATCTCCCACGATGACTTAATTATGGACTAGTTCAATAGAGTGAACTTGTAGGACTTGCCATGTGTCATTATTTCCTCCTTCATCTCTGAAATTGATATAACGAAAACTACAATCCGTTTACTTGTGGCCACTTTTTACAGAATCCCAATCTGACACTCAGAGAGAGAGTTATGACTTTTTTCCCACGATCACCTCTTTGAGATGTAATTCGGGAGCCTGAAAAAATCCTAACTTCCACATATCATATCTCCAAAAATATTGCGAACTAAGATCTGAAATTTTTACAAGCGGTTCCTCAGGATTTCGGCTTCATACTGTAATAATTTCAGCCTCTGAAATTTCGTATATGAAACATTATAGCAAAAATTCCACGATGACTTGTTTTAGTTGAAATTCAGGAGCCAGAAAAAACCCTAACTTCTCCAGATCATATCTCCAAAAATATTGCAAACCAAGATATGAAATTTTTACAGGAGGTTGCTCAGGATTTTGGCTTCACTCTGTACAAATTTCAGCTTTGAGCCTTTGTAGAAACAAAGTTATTGCAAAAATTCCACGATGACCTGTTTGGAGCAGCGAAACCCTAGAATCCAAAGCTCTTATACCAAATGTTATTCAACCAACTCCAAAATTAGAAGAAAAGAGAGATCAATGCCTTAGAAATCAGCCACTTTGAGGGGGAAACCTACAATACATTACATAAATGAATGATTCTTAAATGATAAAAATGACAAAAACCTCTTTCTATATATAGGAGTCCATGGGCCCACAATATAATCCTAGCCGACCTAACAATAACAATGTAAGGGCACAATAATAACAATGTTGGGGTTACAAGGGTACAACAATAACAAAAAGGGGGCTACACTAATAACAATAAGGGACTAAACTAGTAATATAGGGACCTAACACCTTAAGCGTCATTTTTTTTTTATGCAAATTTCAGATTTCTCAATTCCATTGTAAATATCAGTTTAAGTTTATACAAAGTGTGAAGTGAAGAATCACTAGAGCTTGGAGTCCGAGGTGAAGGTTGTAAAGTTTCATTGGTTTTTTGTTGTTTTCAAAGGTAAGTTAGTCAAAGTCAAGTCAGTTTTGAGTCGGTTTTAAGTCAATTTTAAATAAGTTTATAGTAAGTTTTAAGCCATTCTTGAGTCAGTTTATTATGATAAGCTTCAGTATTCAAATTTTTTTCACCTTTTGACTCCATGCCCAATTGATAAGCACTTGGTCTACGGTGTTCTTGACACCTCCAAGGAGTTGTCATCCATCAGATGGAACCAATGTTAGTGTCAATATTTGCATCCTTCCACTAGTGATCAAATAAACTCTTTAATGTCATGTTAAGGGTCCCATTCTGATTTTTTTTTCATTCCATTAGGTCATCTTGCAAAAATTTGGTCACTTGGTGCAGATTTAGGTCTGATATCACTCCTTCCAAGAATGCTATAACTTGCTAGCTCATTTCACCAGTTTTTTGAGTGTACCATCAGTCAGGAGTTGTCATCATCATTTCAATAATTTTCATCATGGTTTCATTCAGTCAGAGTCTCCATCAGGTCTTAGGGTTTCTAAGGTCATCAAATCACCATTTAATTTCATAAAATCACAACAAATGAAGGAGTACCAATAAAGAAGTTTCATTACTAAATTTTATTTTAGAGGAAAAATGTAATTTTATTTTTCCTAATTTGTAATAAATTATAAAAATTCCAAGTATCTGCACACTCAAAGTTCCATTAGAAGATAATCCAAAGTTCCAAAAATTCAATCAGCTTTCCTAAGCCATCAAAAGATGAAGTTCAATGATCTAATTCAGAAATTAAAAGATAAAGAGAAATGAAAAGTAAATTTAAAAAAATGAAAGGTGGGTCCCAAGGTTGTTTAATGACATTTCTCCAAGTAGAAAGGCTCCCAAAGACCACGAAGACAGTCATTTGCATCTTCAAATCATCAAGCTCTCATCCTCCCAAGGAAAAAGACAAATTTTCCTTAAAAAATCGAATTCTGGCCCATTCATTGCACCTTTTCCAGTTGCACGTTGTGTTTTTTCTCTACACGCTGTGCTTTTTGCAAAAGGGAGCCACGGTCCCTAAAATTAATTACAAAGTTCCTCATCATCATTTCAGGGTTTCTACAACTATATTCAAGTAAGTGGCATATCCATAGCCTGTCCTTTCAGTTTGTGGTGTCAATTTCATGGTGTATACCCTTCATTTCATTTTATGCCATGTTCTAAGCAATTGAAACCCTAGTTCATAATTTTCAAGCTTAATTACTCTCCCCAGGACCCATACACCTTCCCTACACCCTAAATCACTCCCCACTACCCATACACTTAATCATTTCCCATTCCTAATCCCTATTTCCTAAACCCTACCACCCTATTTGTGCTTTCTGAGGAAGATAGATACCTCCCTGTAATACAAATTTCCTACCCTATTTCCCTAACTATTTCAACCTCCCATTACTTCCCTAAGCTCACTAATCCCTTCATACATTACCTCAAATTTTCCATTACCTATCACAATCCCCTAACCCCACTATCCTACTCCCTTTCCCTTCCCCTTCTTCCCTAGTGTTTTAAAAGACAAATTGAGCATAATGGAAGAAGAAAGAAACACAATGGAGGAGGAAAAAAATGCCACATATGGAGACATGAAAACATATAAAAAAGGAGGGAGGAGTTTTAGATCAGAGACAATAGACACAAGAGAACTAATGGCATCACCCTTAATTGTCAGATTTCTCCAGCATGTGGGTTGCATTGAACTCTGTGAGATGGTACAAAGAGTCCAAAGTCACCCTACTTTGACCACGGTTTTCATCAAGAACCTCCAAAACAACAATCATCATTAAGTAATTCACTTGTGAGGGCAGATTCTCTAGATTATACAACTATCACATCAGGTTTCTCATGTTTTTCACTAGGGTGAGATTTCTCAACCTCCCCTACTACTTATACATAAAAATTGATAAAATGGCCTACATTGTGCAAAACTGAGATTTTGAGCTTTAGATGAACAACCTTTTCCATCACTCTCTGATCAAAATCGTTGTCCTTCACCACCTTAATCAGCTGAACATATCATGGGAGAATTTCATTGAGGTTGATGTCTTCACTATAGGTCCAAGTCAACCTGCTAGAACTATTCCACCAACATCTTGAGTTCCTTACAGGAAGACTAGGCAAACTAGCAGGGCTACAATTAATTGAGGCCAAAGAAGCCAAAAAGGTCAAAACCTACCAGAGGGGACCTAGGAAAGTTTTTTATAAACATATTTTGGAAGGGGCCTTTCCTTGTTCATCAGCAAAGCTGGGAAATCAAAATCAGAAAGAGGCAGTTGTTCAATAGGAGGAAGACATTCATGAGGAAGAAATAGAGTTTAACTTGGTGGACTTGGATGTCCAAGATGATCATGAGGTCTCAAATATGATCATCAAAGAGAAGGATTCCGTAATCAAATAATTGCTAGACAACATGGCAAGAGCACAATTTTTCATATCATTCCTTGAACAAGAGAACAAGAAGCTCAAAGACAAACATGTACTCATGGAGTTAGAGCTGCTAAAGGAAAAAATGCAAGACATCAAAGGCAAATAATTGATGACACCTGATGATTTTGACCATGGAAGCACCAAGAAAAGACAAAAAACAAGAGGTCTTAAGAGAGCTTTAGAGCAGAAGAAACATGAGGCAGAGCAACTCAGTTTGGAGGAAAGGATTGCAAAGGAGATTGATGAGGAGAGAGAAATGTGGCTTGACAGAGTTAAAATCAACCTTGAGAAGCTCCTCCATAATGGCAACAAGTAAAATGATATGCTCATACACATGGCCAATATATACATCACTAGAAACAAGATTTGCAACATCAGGATTAAGCAGTTGAAGGAGAAACACAAGTAAACACTAATCAAGCATAAGGAGGAGGAAAAACTTGAGATTATTGATGATTTTGACTTGATTGCTTGAGACACCTTATTAGCACTTCATCTACCAATTTTGAAGAGTTTTGGGCAAGTTTTCAGGTTTTTGTTGTTTCTGCAATTTTTTATGGACTTTTTGTACAGTAAGCCTGCAAAAAGCGCAGTGTGGGCCATGTTGCGCTTTTTGTGGAGGCCTCCAAATGAGAATGGGTTGCATATTTAGATTTAGAGTGATGTTGACATGCAATTTTGACTGTGGCACTCAGAAAATAAATCTTTTGACAGGTGGAAATGGCCAAAAACCACTAGAAAATCG
Source organism: Pinus albicaulis (assembly GCA_034641835.2). NCBI lineage: Eukaryota > Viridiplantae > Streptophyta > Pinopsida > Pinales > Pinaceae > Pinus > Pinus albicaulis. The sequence goes on from CM076569.1 coordinate 735,791,186, forward strand.
CCTTTCTACCTCATTTTTCAGATCATCACTGTGCTTTTGGAGCAATCTTGTGAGTTTCACTGTTTGAGGACCTTCACTCAACCATTTTCCATGCTTGAGGAAATTTTTGACAACTAGACTGGAAGAGCATTCTAATGAGCCATATTTGGCCCAATTTGGACTTCAGGAAGGTAATAAAAACCTAGTTTTAAGGCCCATAATGCGCTTTTTCCCAGCCACACTGAGATTTTTCCGAGTACACTATGCTTTTTGTAGTTTCCTGTTTTCTTCAAAATTTTCCAGTTTTATCAATTGATGGATGGATTCATTGAATTTTTACTAATCTAATGATGAAATTTAAATGTAATTATGTCCTAAATAGTTACTAGGGGTAGATACATGATGTAAAAAGGGTAATTTTGGTCAAAGTGAATCAATATCATGAATGATAGGGATGAGTTGGCTAACCTCCCTAATCACTAGGATTCTAGTTGAGAACTTAGTGGATCAGCTCCACAATTTAGGGATTCGACCCCTAAGAGTGGGAGATGTTGCTTTTGGCCTATATCTTTCATTTCATTTCTCGTTGCAATGGTTGAATGCTGTAGAATTTGATCATTTAACACTATTTTAGTTAGACTTTTGGCAAGAAATAACAGACTGAGATGTAGCTATTTTGATTGGATACCTGTGGTAATGTGATTTGACATTGTTTCTTCTTATGTTTTTAAAATTTGTGAATTTATTGTGATTTCATATTCATTCCATCTCTGAGTGTAATTGATTCCTAAGTCAGAAATAATTCATTAGCTTATGCTTTGTTTTGGAGGAATAGTTACAATCTTGTTTTTGTCATCTTCTAATTCAAAATAATTCATTTTCCCAATGCTCTTTTTTGAAACCTTGGCAGTCTAGACCAATCCATTTTGATACCTTAATGTGTTAAGCTACTTACCTACCTTGCCCCATCAAATCCCTGCAATTCAGATCCTTGTTTGTATTGACCTAATTTCTTCTCTGACTTATTCACCATCCAACAACTCAATTCAATAAAAAAAACCCTAGTGCTACTATATCTAGCCTAAAATATCATTTATCTAGTCATCTTGGCTATGATCTTGTGGAGAGAGCCCTTTCCTGCCTAGTAGGGCTAACTACTTGGCAAAATATTGGTCTGTGGTTACCTTTTTTGGTCTCTTTCAGCTTCGGAGATCTAGTGAAGTGATAATAGTACAGACTAGAATACATGTCTTCTGATTTGAAGGTGGATTAAAGGGATCTAAAAATTCCATTTTCCATATTTCAAACAGTTCCAATACAATATGTGGTTGAAGGGGAATTTCATCGACTTGAATGGGATCACCTATCCTTTGAAAATTGTCATAGGTCTGGATATATTTTTTTGCATCTTTAAATATTGTGGGCCAGAAATATCCCATCTAATTTATGTCCAGTCCTTTGATTGAAAAAATGACATCCACAGAGTTCATCATTACAATATCTGAGGATATCATAGATTTCGTATTATCTTATACATCTGCAAATTTGAATATCAACCCCAGTGTGGAAGAGGTAATCATCTATCCATGAAAATCATGCACTACGTTGGATAATAAGCTTATCTTCTTGGGATGACAAATGCGATGGAAATTTTCCAGTTTCCAGGTAATTTGCAACATCAACATACCACAATGTTTGAAGGTCACAAAAAGTATATATTCATACGGTAATTGGTCTTACACTGGTAGAGGGTTAATAAAATTGGGATTCTTGAGAAGAAACCTATGACAAGGTTCTCTTTTCCTGACTAATCCTTTATAGTAACATCAAAATATTGCAATAACAGTAACCAATGAGTTACTCTGCCATTAGTAACATGTTTGTTAGCTAAATATCGAATAGAACAATGATCATTGTATAGAAAAAATTGATATCCTACTATATATAATGACAAAATTTATTTATAGCGTAAATAACAACCAAAAAATCTTTTTTTCTATCATAATATAGTTTAAATGTGTAGGTGTGAGGTTTTTTCAATAATAATAGTGTAGGGCATCTTTTCCTCTTCTTTTTTGGGAATTTATCCTATCATCGTATCTAATGCATCTCATGATATATGGAATGGTATACTCCAATTTGGTCCCCACAACACAATATTTATTGAAGTCAACTTTTTCAGATATACAAAATCAATATCGCATTTATCGACCCACTCAAATTTCACATGTCCATTTAATGCATACAATGGTGTTGCGACTTTTGAAAAATGTGTTATGAAACAACGATAATAATTAGCATAACCAAGGAAACTACGTACCTTTATTGGTGTACAAGGAGTAGGGAGTGTAAGAACTACCTCGATCTTAGTTGGGTCTACTTGAATACCTATAGCAGATATAAAATTTTCCATGAATACACCTCCTGTCATCATCATGTGAAATTTTTCATTACTAAGCCACAACCTGGTAGCTATACATCATGCAAGAACCTTTTCGAAATCATATAAAGCTTGATCAAAATCATTACCATAAGGGGTGAAATAATCCATATATAGTTCAATCCTTTTATTAATTAAGTAAAAAAAAATGCTTAGAATTTCCCTTTGAAAAGTGGTTGGTGCATTGCACAACCCAAATTGTAAGAGTCTATATGCAAACGTTCCCCATGGATAGGTGAGCATAGTTTTACCTTGGTCTTCATGATCAAGTTGGATTTTATTATACCCACTAAATCCATCCAAGAAAGAAAAATATTTCTTTTTGGCAAGTGTATCAAGGAATTGGTCTACAAATCGAAGTGGAAAATGATCCTTCTGCGTGGCTTTCTTTAGTTCTCTATAATCTACACAAATTATCCACTTTCCATTCTTTTTAGGGACTACCACCAGTGGTGAAACCAAATGATTGTTAGAAATAGGGTATATAAAATTAACATCAAGAAATTTCTGAAGTTCTTGTTTCAATATGTCCCTAAGGTGTGGATTCACGAGAAGAAAATGATGAAATTAGTGACTAGGTGAATAAAAAATTTAGTCACCGCAATTTTTTTAGGTGATTTACTACTAAATTTGAGAAATTTTAAGTGACCAAACTAAAAATGACTAACATAAATGACTAATTTAGTCTAGGGATAAAATATACGACTAGATAATAAGTGACTAAACTAAAAGTGACTAACTTAAATCACTAATTTAGTCTAGGTTTGAAATACATGACTAGATAATAAGTGAAAAAAATAATAATGATTAATGTAAATGACTATTATAGTCCAAGAATAAAAATACGAGAAAACAAAAAGTACAAAAAGTATATGAATTAGTCATTTGTGCTAGAAATTTTTAGTTGTGTCACTCCAGAAATGGAAAATTGAAATTTTGATACCGAAGTGTTACATTTCATTATAGGGGTCTATGAATCCATATGTGATGTTAAAATTTAGAGATAAAGGGGTCTTTGAATCGATCTACAATGTTAAAATTCTGAATACCCTTTTATCTCTAAAGTTTAATGTTGTAGATGGATTCAAATACCCCCTTCTTTGAATCCATCTGCAGTGTTAAGTTTAGAGACAAAGGGGTCTGTCAGTCCATCTGTAGTGTTAAAATTTAGAGACTCTCATCTGATATGTTAAGATCTATGTAGATGGATTCAATGACCCCCTTAAAGGGGTCCATGAATCCATATATAATGCTACAATTATAATAATTTTATACAATATAGAGTATAAGTTTACAATATATAATATTTTTATATTATCTTTGGAAGGAGAGACAAGAAAGTGAGTTGTTTACATTGCCACCTTCTTGAAGTCTATCTATAATAATAGAATTCTAAGAAAATATCCCATCTCCATATATATATATATGTGTGTGTGTGTGTGTGTGTGTGTGGTTAAAAAAATATCATCCCTAGTTATTATAAATGTTGTTAAAAATTAACATATTTATTTAATCATGGAGTTATCCATAGGAAATTAATTGTTTTAATATCAAATTTATTGTTTGCACCAATGACCAGCATGGATAGTCAAATCAAATATTGACATTTATATTTATTTTGGCAAAGTTCTTTTTTTTTTTTTTCACTAATGCCTTCATTATAATTTTAGTAAAGGTAATATTTAGATAGTCAAATTAATATTGATATTTATATTTTTTTAGCCACAACGTTTAATTTTTAAACTTCATTGATTTATGTTATATGTGTGAGCTGTTTAAAATATAAGATTAAATATTCATATTTACATTTAATAAATAGATAAACATAACATTGCTTATGTTAAAAGTGTGAGCTCATTTAAATCTAATATTAAATATTCATATTTACATTTGGTTAATACTAAATATATACACCTAAAATATATTTTTATATACCTATTTAGTAAATAGGTATGAACCTTATTTAATTTAGGTACGAATTTTAGTTAATTTTTTAATGGTGTATGAACCTTTGTTAATTGTGTAGGTATGAATCTTAGTTAATTTTTTAATTGTGTGGAAACCTTTTCTAATTGTTTAGGTATGAAACTTAGTTAATATTTTAATGTTTTATGAACCTTTATTAATTGTTTAATTTTTTTTAATAGTGGATAGATAAGGTAATTTGATGAAATAGCTCCATTTCATGAAAATCGAAAATTGGCTATGAAAGCCCATGTTTGGTAAAAAATGGTTATGAAAGCCCCATGAAAACTGGCTATGAAATTGTTTCCATGAAAGGACGGGAAGGAGATAGTGTTGGAGGAAAATGGGTTGAAGGAATTCATAGATAATGATATTCGCAAGCCCGCAGCAGCAGATGCCCAACTTCTTGATGCATGGCAGAAGAAGGTAGCAAAGGCGAGGAGGACCTTGTTAGAGGGAGTTTTAGATCACATTGTATCGAGTCTCCATGGAAAGGAAATTCCATATGTTATGTGGAAGGCCTTGACAGATCTATTTCAAAGCAGAAGTGACCACATAAAATTTGCACTCAAGGAAAAGCTTAGGAAAATAGAAAAGAATAAGAACAACAAGAAGGCTCCAAGAGCTGCAGCGGCTGAAGCTTTGGCCTCACAATTTGAGTTGGACTTATCTCTCATCGCATGCATGGCGTCAACTGTGATGGGATCTATGTGATACCTGGATAGTGGAGCATATTTCCACGTGATGGGAAACAAAGAACTTTTTAGTAGCTTGGAGGAGAAGGATCTTTAGATGCACATCGAGATGGGTGATGACAGGAGGTATAGTGCTACCGGGATTGGTACAGTTACTTCCAGAGGTAGTCAGGTAAATCTTTCTTATTAAAATATGGCATGCATGTACTAGGCATGAAAAGGAATTTAGTTTCAGTTGCTATGTTGGAGGATCTTGGATATGATGTGGTTTTCAGTGAAGGAAAGGCGTTCCTTCGTCAAAAATCCACAACACAGGTAAAGAATATTAGGGTTTTTGTGAAGAACCTCTACAAACTTGATGTAGATGGCTGTGCAACATTGAGTAGTAAAGAAGGGAAGGCGGTGAGCTGGGATATAGGCGAGTTATGGCATAGGAGATTGGGCCATCTACACCACAGTGCTTTGAGGATCATGCACCAAATTTCTACAGGTCTTCCAAAGGGTACTCTTGTGCAGATAGGCACATGCAAGGGATGTACCATGGGGAAGTATACTAAAGCCACCATTCATGACAAGGATAACCGAGCAGCAGAAATCCTTAACAGAGTTCACTCAGACATGTGTGGACCATTCTCTATTCCTTCCACAACAAATCACATCTATTTTGTGATTTTTGTTGATGATTTTTCTAGAAAGTGTTGGATATTATTTTTGTAGAAGAAATATCAGGTGTTTTACAAGTTTTGTGAGTTCAAAGCACTAGTAGAGAACGATACAGGGAAGAAGGTGAAGGATTTAAGGAGCGAAAATGGTGGTGAGTATATCTCTAATTAATTCAAGAACTTTTGTGCCAAAGAAGGAATTCAGAGAGAATTGATTGCACCTCATAACCCATAATAGAACGGGGTTGTAGAAGGAAATAACAGATCAATTGTGGGAGAAGCTTGAGCTATGTTACATGATCAGGGCCTACCATTGCATTTGTGGGCAGAGGCATGCAACACAACGGTGTTTGTGTAGAACCAGAGTCCTCATCGGATACTTGGCATGAGTACACCATAGGGGGCTTTTTCAGGTAAGAAACCAGATGTTTCATATCTTAAATTTTTTGGCTCATATGTCTATTTCCATGTGACCAAAGATGCCAAGAAGAAGCTATAATTGACAAAAAAGGTTGGGATATTTGTGGGGTACACTGATACTCCCCAAAACTATCAGGTGTATTTTCCAGCTAACATGATGACAATTTTTAGGAGAGATATTATCTTTGATGAGGAGAAAGCCATGCGATTGTCCCTTGAGAGGGAGCTTGATTTGGATGTAGATGAGAAACTCTTAGTTCCAAAGGATGAACCTCACGATGTGGAGCAACCACAAAATGAGGATCATGGAGTGGTAGAAACCACTCATGTAGAGCCATCCACCATAAATGGGAGGAAGCACACCAGAGAGGCTGACATATTGATGCTAGATGTGACAAAGCATGTATGAGCACCTACATCATAGCACAGGAAGAGAAGGTCCCCAAACAGGTACACTAGATACATGACTCTTATGACTGAATGTATTGTGACATAACCATCCTCTTTTGAGGAAGCAGTGCAACAACCAACATGGATTTATGCCATGGTTGAGGAGTGTGACTCCATTATAAGAAATAGTGCATGTGAAGTTGTCCCAAGACCAGTGGGGAAGTCAATGGTTGGATCCACGTGGATCTATAAGGTGATGCAAACAGAGACCTCCAAGAGGGGAAATTTCGAGCCAGATAGGTAGAGGGAGTACAAGCAGCTATACCTCCATGTGTGAGGTGGAGCGATGTGTAGATATGATCCCAAAAATAAATTTGGGCAGGTTCCATTGAGATGGTGTGTCTCATGGATTGAATGTGGATACAAGGAGTGCACATTGTAGCAGTAGTAGGAAGGATCAGTTATATTGATGCAGTAAGATGTCAGGAGGAAAAAAATCAGAGTGATAGGTGTCAGATACTGGAGTGCAGATTAGAGTTGGTAGTAGTGCAGAGAGCACAGATGCAAATGTCAACAATAGCGCAGAGTGTCCAATAGGCATATGAAGTAGCCAACAGTAGTCATAAGACTATGATGACATATGAATTATATTGATTCAATTGTCTGGAGGCTATTAATTTTTAGTAGAGTTGCAGGTGCGAACAAAACTAGGAAGTGTTGTATGCAAGAAAATTACAAAGGTACTAGATCGAGACAGATTGATTATTTTCTTGTTGAGAGGGAGTGTTGAAATTTGCAACAAGAAGAAATGAAATTGGCATCCAGAAACAATACACACTAGTGTGGGATCACAAGTCACATAGTGATGGATCCTAGCGACACATTAGTGTGCAACCAATTTTTAAAGAAATTGGAAAATTAATTGTAATCTTATCTCATAACAACTTGTAATAGTTAACTAAGTGTGATAGACTTAGTTAGCTCAATAATTTTGAGTTGAGGGTCAAAGGATAGGCATGTAGATTGATTATTTTATTTACAGGGTCCAGTTGCAGTTGTAGCACTAGTGTAGTATGAGTGGGATCAATTAACTCACATTAATTGGGTTAAAATCAGTTTATCTAGTTTTTAACTGTTTAATGAGCTAGTGGAAGATCAAGTGAATTGAAATAGATTTAATTCACCAGTAGTGATATACTAGGTAACTGATGATTCACTATTTATAGCTGCATGCATGCTAATTCTGGTGGAGAACCAGTTGAGACAAAGGTCCAAGGCTAGTAAACTATCAGTTGTATTTTTGGAAAACTCCCCAAGTGCAGTTATAAAACCATGGGAATCCCATGATGAATTGTGCAATCAAGGAAGGTTGAATTTCCTATTTAATAGGGTTTTAATTCTATAGGGATTGCGTAGGCATGGTAGGATGAGGGTAGGCTGATAATTGGCTATGTGTTTGTAAAACATTTCCTAGATCAGTGTGATGCAAATGGTAGAGTGTACGAGGTTGTCATGATCACAAATACATTGTATTGCTTCATGATTCCTTGGTTGATTATAAAATAAATATGGAGGGGTTTTGAGAAGTTGCTTTCCCCAGGAATATATGGTGTTGTGTATTGATTTAATTCTTTCTCTTACTTGCATGTGATTGAGAGATAGTGTTTTATATTCTGCAAATATAATAGAAGCATTCAATATCTTGCTTTACCACATTGCATGATTGGATTGAGTGCATTGATATAATTTCTACATGGTATTATAGCCGTGTTAGAGATTTTCCACAACTTTTTCTTTTTTTCTCTCAAACATTTGATGATGTAATCTAATATTATTTTATTATTCCACTATTATTTTATAATTTCCTTAGGAGGCCCATTTTAGACCTCAAAATTCCCCTAATCCACTCTGCATATGCCTCAGTCAAATCATATGTTATGGTTTACACCTCACATAAGTGGAAACATCAATCATGGTAAGAACGCATACATGCCATTGTGGTGGCTCGATATAACGAATCTCCAGACTATTCGAGTTATGATGTATTTGCTAATGGTTGTTGATTCTTATACCTATTTTTCATAAAGACACAAATAATGCGGTCTTAGTCTTACTGGTTACACAACAACCTAAAATTTGGCTATTCATCATTAGAGTGGTGATTAAGAATATTTAAATCATGTTGGAAGGAAATATATATATATTAATTTTTCTATAATGTGAATGAATTATAAATCTTCCTTTTATTGCAAATTAATTGAATTTTTTTACATTCAATTACTTTTATTTGAACATTGAAATATCTTATTATGGTAACACTATTTTATTTTTATTTCCTCTTACTTTTTCTCTCTACACACATATATGATCTTGATATTGAAATATTTTAAGAAGTATAGGAATTGTACATCATCCATATATCAAAAGTGAAAATATACAAATTTTTAATGTTAAATTACTTTATGTCCATTTAAAGTTGATATACAATTTTGTTACTTCGCATAATGTTCAAATTATTTTATTTATGGTTGAAAGTGATAGTTAAATATTTTATCTTATCTCCTTTATACTATATTGTAAGTTCAACAACGAACTAAGCTAGGTCAAAAGGTAACGAAGCTAACATAGTGGGAGTGGGATTATTGACGTTTTCTAATGTTTTTAATTAAAATTTACCAAAAATGTATATTAATTTTGTTTTTATTATAGTTTCCATGTTTTTTTTATTTAAAGAATATTTTATTTTTATTTTAGAAGGGACAAATGTCAACTCAAGGTTGACCATGAAAGGAATTACACATCTCCTTCATATTGTGTTATAGGATCCAACAATCAACGAAAAAATATTCTTAGTAATAATCATAGATCAAACGTTGAGATTGACCGAGGATATTTTATTCAATGATGTTAAATAGAATTTCGTAAATACCATGAAGATAAAATAAATGCAACATTCATGAAGAAGAAACACAAAATGAAGACAACATTAACAAGACACCAAGATTGTATAACGAAGTTCACTCACAATGTGTGAGCTACATCTCTGGGACAAGATTCAAAGTGGAGAGAACTCTATATTATCTTAGCAAAATAATGGAAAAGACATGGAAAAATAGATGTAAATACCTAACATCTAGGAATCACCCAAAAATGCATAGTTCAAACTATACTAGTAGTTCTTCCTTAGATTTCTACAACTTTAGAGTATAAACAAGACCAAATTTTGAAATGTGGAAGACTTTGTCAAAGTCCATGCCATGAATTTAATGAAATATGTACTCTTAGATCCAGTGATCAGATCCCAATTCTGACTGCAACAATGGATTCCTTAAATTTTTGTGAGAAACATGAGTATAAAATGGCTTCCCTGTGACAAGTGCAACTCTATCTCATAAACTATGCCAACCATTAATGAAACACATGGGTTTTAACCATGACCCCTCAAATATGCTTCTAGGATCATAATTCTTACAACACTAGTGGGCTCACCTCAAAATGTTGTGAAAAATGACTACAAACTACATATGGTTCTATCACCTTCAGTACAAGCCCCTTTGTGTCATAGATTATGCCACATATATTTTAATATTATATGAATATTACTATTACACATACTTCATTTATATTCATGCTTATACTAAGCAACATCTCGTTGGGTTTCATGCACTCAGGCCTAGTCGACTGCCTTGTCATTTTACGTGTTGTATGGGTTTCGATTCATGCATACGAATTTGAGTTTATATAACATTGTAGTGGGAAAATTTAACAAAGTTTTTACTTTTCATATTGGTTCACATGAATATGTAAGGGTTTGGTGGTTTGTAGGTCATGGGTTGAAACCCTGAGGGCTATTGGTAATTCTATTATATAAATAATGGTGAATGTTTAATACGAAGTTGTAATTCCCCAAGTTTAATTGGCCAACCGAGAACTACCACATGATTACTCTGGATTGGCCTAGTAGTTTTTGACTTTGCCAATCATGTGCTTCCATGTAGCAGCCTCATATTGGTCCACTTAATGATCAATAGGGTGCCACGTGGTGCCATTTGATTGGGAAACATGGTAGGACCCCATTGATCCACATAACCTACCACTTGTCCATTGAATTAGTGCCACATGTTGATACCATATGCTACCATAACATCCTACGTCTGCCACATCACCCTCATATGCCCTATTAACTGGGCTTCCATGTGGCATCCTATGGGAGTGCCACATGGAAATCTATGGTTGAATTTTGACTTGGAAATTTTTTTGTTTGTGCCAAACTTCAGTTGATAATATATTTGTCATACAGACTCAGATTGAGTTATTTTTGATGTCATTTAAATAGTCTTGATGAGATGTACGACTTGGAATTATATCCATTAAATTTTGAACACTTCATTTTTGAGGTTTTTTGGAGCCACTTGGATCATTTCTCCCTACTAAAGGACTTTTGGACACCAAAGGTTACATACAAAGATCATGAATGTCTCTCTCTAATTTACAACATAACCTATATCTTGTCTAATGTAAGAAAATAAAAAAATATCACTATGTTGCATATTCAAGTGATTCTATACACTTCATCGATTTTACAAGTTTTTTCCCATATATGGGGTATTTAAAAAGTAACAAGTGATTTGCAATAGTGACCACACTCAACTACTCCAAAAGGCTATCCATATTTTACCTAACCAGGATAATGGGCTTTCTTCCTACAATTGTATTTCTTCCTAAACTTATTCATCCACTTGTTCCGTTATGTGGATAAATCCCTCTTGTGGACAAGAGTGATCTCCCTAGTATCCTGCGGATAGCTAGAAACAAACATCCATTTGTAAATCATTTTCTCTAGACCATTTGCAATTCATAATTATTATAAAATAAGAAAGAGGACATGCTCTTACCTTGAAATTCGATGTTCAGTGCAGTATTTTATCCAGTTGCTTCAAATATGTTTCTTCAGTAGGTAGAACCTACAATCAAAGATAGAAAAAATAATTAAAATCACCTGCAACATATAATAATTGAGAACAGCGAATCTAACTCAGTGATCAAGGAATCCAAGTATTGAATTATTCAAATAGACACAAGAACAACTCAATGAGAAAAGGAGATCCATATGTATTATCTTGAATGAAAAGAGTAACTTTACAACCTGTTGCCTTGATGTTGTACAAGTTCCTCTTGGGGCCGTGAACAATCGTTCCTTCTTCAGATTGACAAGCCTTCTTCTATTTGAACTAGCATGAAGTTATGGACATGAGTGTGTGATCATTCTCATACCAATAATGACTAGTGTAGAGAGTATGATCTCTTGGGAATTTCTTCAGCAATTACCTTATACAAGCTAGGTACAATCTACCCTTCTGATCGAAACATGAGCTCAATTTATAGGGAAATGGAGGTAGTTTCAGTTCCATGAAGAGGGGGGTGGATTCCTCTCATGAAGGGATTTGAGCTCCATATACCAAGGGATAAAATACATGAGTGAAGGGATAGAGCTTCATGAGTTGAGGGATAAAGCTCAAACTGATTGCGCCTTTAGAAGCTTCCAGTTGGGACAATATTTGTCCAGCTGGGCTTCTAGAACTTACTTTTTCCTTTATTTGGCTGTTTACGGGGGTCCGTAGGTTTTATAAGCAGAACGTGTAGGATGTGCCGTAGGCTATAGAAAAAATATCTGCAGATCCGCATGAAAGAGCTAGGAAAAGTGTTGAGTTAGAATTTTTATGGTTTTAATGAGATTTTCTCCAACTCCAAGACATGGTTTAGGAACATTAGGTTTTTTGACCTCTAAAGGAGCACAATATAGGTAGTGGTGAACCTATATAGACAGTCAAATGTCATGGTAACAAAATAACGTGTAACAGATTGCCCCCTAAAGTATGAAGTCTAAGGTAGTTATGAAGAGTGAAGTGCTTTATCATTATGAGGATTGGATTACAGACACACCAGTCAAAAACCTATAAACAAATTCAATAAAAACACATATATGTATATCATCGCCGAGGTAGGAATTCCCATACTCAAATAAAAACTAACTAAATGTTCTGGTACAGAAATGATTTTAAAATTACATCAATAGTAGACATAGCATGGATGCAACCATCTATCATAAGTACTGTACTATATCATGAATAATAAAACTCATCGCAGCCTGGATGGTGGAAACTAGATCCAGGGTCTTGATTTCCGCTTCCCGAACTAGTACGATTATATCCATGTGATTGATAGAAACATGGATAGAATGGTAGAAATGACTTGATTACCAGTCAATGATGTGAACTGTTAACAAGTGTGAGAGAAACCACCAATAATGAAAATGGCTCTCAAAGTACTTAGTACAATCCACGAAGTGTGAATGAATGATTTGCAGTCGAGCACTTCATGGAATCTTTCGATCGAAGGTCAATGATGCAACCTATCGTCAAAGGCGAGAAACTTGCCATTAAGGCATGCAGATCCCAAGGTACTGATAGGATTCTAGATCAACTTTCTAGATAATGAGTTGTCGTCGATAGAAAACGACCCATTGTATGAAAGCCCACAACATGAAACCATTAGATCAAGTTTTGACGAAATATTTACAAGGACTAACTCAGGGATGGTCAACGAAAATGGAGACAAATGTTTGCAATGAATGGTTTATTTAAACTGTCTTTTGAACATATAATGACACTGCAGATGGTTTGGTAATAATTGACCTAAAGCTAATACCCAGAAACTGGTTGAAGAATTTCAATGTGATTTTGATTAACTGTTAGACAAAGGATTTTCCCAACCCAGGTACAAGTGTGAAAAAAGTGTCATGTTCAAGAGTGGTATACTGCTTTTAAAACAAGGGTGACAACTAGATTTCTTTTCTCTTTTCCCCCACCATTACTGGCAAGTACCTCTTTATTTTTGACAAGCTTGAGGAGGATAACATTTTCTTATTGTATAAGTTGATCCTTCGAATGAGTCCAACTTAGTGCTAAAATAGAACCTTAGGAAGGTGTGGTCGTTTCCTGTTTGTAATTAACGGGTCCTTTACTATTAAATTTTAACGAGTCCAGTATAGGAGAAACTCGATGTTTTTTAGTTGTATGGAGTCAAAAGAAAAACATAAGTAAACTCCGTGGTTGTAATTTTTCGTAAATTTAGTCTCTCAAGTCCAAAAAAGGATAAAATAATGCAAAAGAGAACTCTATTGACGATGATTAGTCAACATATGCCTTTTTCGTAAATAGTCCATTTTAGTCTGGAAAAGGGGTAAACTTATACTGAAGGGATGACTATTCATTTCCTTTAACGAGTTTGAATAATCAAGTACTCGACAATCTTTTCATATCTAGAGAGTCTAAAAAGGGCTTAAAAGAGTTTCTCTTTTCCATAATTTTCAAGAGCCTGAAAAAGTGATGAAATTATACCCATCATAAAAATAATTCTTTTTCACCAAAAACCTGTAATCTGCACAAAAAATCAAAAAATTAAACATAACTGCTCCAAAGAAGTAAAAATATTGAAAAATAGTCTTTTTATGTGAAAAATAAATAAAATATAATATTTCATTCATTAAAAAACTATAAAAAAGAGTTTAACAAAGTAATTTTCACCTTTGATCTTCAGAGCAGTAAATTGAGAGTTTTTGGCCAAAAATTTCCAGAGCCAATATCAGGAGAACCATCTGCTCAAATTGTGATTCGTTAGAACTAGGTAATCCATGACACTCTTCTCTTCATTTCTATCAGATTAAATTCTCTTTTTTGGCTTTAAATTCATTTTTTGCAGAGAAATTATGTTCAAAATTTCCCTCTCGGGGGTCCACAAGCCATGCATGCGTTACCTGCGGACCTCGATAATTTTCTAAAAATAGAAAATTATCGGGCTACCGCAGTTTTTGTGTGGAGCTCGTGTGAACGTCCGTACTGTCTCCGCACAAAAAATGTGGAGGTGCCCTGACCTGTTTAAAATTAATAAATTATCTAAAAAATGGTTAAATTTTCCCACTCAAAATGTTTCTAACCTTCAAATGCGTCCATTTGCAGACTATTTCACCATGCTAGAGTGGAGAGAACGTGAGCATGAAGATATAAACAATGAAGCCATGAATAATCCTCAAACAATGCGAGTGCTTAAAAATTGTGGTTTGTATAAGTTCTGGGCGATTGAAGGTATGAGAGCACAGGTGGAGCTGATGACATGGTTAGTGAACAAATGGGATATTTAAAATCAATACTTTATCATTGGCGACCATTAGCTCAAAATCGAGCTCGAAGATATTTATTTTGTCATTGGATTGTCCAAAAGAGGAGAAGACATATCCTTGTTTGGATCTAGACAAGGTGGCCTACCCATTGCTAGTTACAAACAAGATTTTTGCAGTGATGCAACATATCCAAAGGATAATCGCATAGACATAAAAAATATATTGCGATTAGATATTAAAGTGATTGCATTCATGGTAACCAGGCTGTGTGGAAGTGTGACTCCACGTGTAGCCACTAAATCTCAAATGCAGACCGCGGTGGAGTGTTTTAAAGGCACCATTTTCAACTGGTGCAAAGGGGTATTAGCCAACATGAAGTGCCAACTAACCAGAGAAAAGAACGCAAAGTTAAAAAACTTTAGTTATGGTGCCATCCTGATTTTCTTTGATTTGGAGAGAATTCCACTTCTTGCCCCTAAGCTTATTCTAGTGGATTGTGGGGAGCCTAGAGAACCTCATATGGTACGTTGGGTTGCATTAATGGCCTGCCATGGTGGTGATGGCAGTTTAGTGGTTTGGTTCACTCCGACGTACTTTATGTGGCTACAGAATCAAGTCTTCACCATTGTAGACTTCCCGTATGTAGGTATAGATTTCACAGGTGATCCTGAGATGTCCTTGCCTCCAGGGACACAATGGGATGAATCAGGTAAGCGAATCATTTTGATGTGTTTTAAATATATTTTTTATTTTTATTTTATCATCCAATACTGGTAACAAAATTTTAAATGCAGATGTTGGTCGACGTCGACCAGCTACACTTTGCCGCTTTGAAAGGTAGAAAGCAGGGCCTATAATACCACAATAGAATTAGGTAGCAGAGATCCTAATTGATATGGAACACAACCTGGAGAGGTTAACTATAGATATTCCCAAGATAGGGACAAATGACATTCCTCTCTGGCTTCATAGATATGTTACAGGTGTACCAGGACAGTTTAGGAGATTCTTGCGGAAGGTGGTGCGTGCCATAGTCTACTACCATGATCATAATCATAGATAATGGATGATCATCATGGATTGACATATTTTGTTTTTTGTATCAGTATCTATCAGATCATAAGCTGTTTAAACTGATGATCTTAGACGATGTAATATTTTTTGAAAACAAACCTATCTATGATATTACTACTTTCTTTGAATATCTTGTTCAACATGTATCGAATGTCATTTTGGTTAACTATTTTGACGTTGCAAATGTCAATTTAAAACATGATTAGCTAATGCATCGGCCAATGTGTTTAAATTTCTTGAAATGTGTTGATATTCGATGTAATCAAACTGTCGTTCCAAGAGATGAACCTTGAAAAATAATCTCAATAACACTGGATTTTTAATTGCATATACTCTGTTTAAATGTAATACAATGAGTTCCAAATCTAACCTAATGATCAAACGTCGAATACCAAATGAAATGGCATCAGATAATAACTCAATGACTGTGCTATATTCTGCAATATTGTTCTTTGCTTGACCAAGGCTTACCCCATGCATAGAAACTAACTCATTGTTGGGTACTGAAAGGTGTCTTTTAAAACTCCTAATTGCCTCACATTAATTATCAACCTGGGTAAGTCATTTTGTTTCAAGAGTGTACACAATATATGCAAGCTATAAATCCAAAGAGTAATGATGTGAGATAATCTATTAAATTCAGTACAAGACTAAACAGATGCAATAAAAAAACTCAAGCTGTAACTTTTAAAGGAAATAATACATCTAAGATTCAAGACTCAAACCTCTACTAAAATCATAATTAAATCTCACACAAGAAATTTTAATTAATAATAGCATCAGCCGAGAGCACAGTGGCAATAACTCATCTCTTCTTAGCTGATTCAATCCAAATCATACTCAATATCTACAAAGCAATCCAAATGGAAATGATATCAATCTGAGAGTTCAATAGCAATAACCAAACTCTTACAGATGATTAAATCAATGCAATGCGCTGTCTAGATAAATCACGCTGTGATCAAATGATAGCAATACAAATTATAAGCAGAATATATATTATCTCAATAACATGAAGTAATAAACAATTGAATAAAATATATTCACAGAAATAGGAATTATCAAACCAATTAAATGATCGAAACATCAGAAGCATAATACAAAGATGCAGTTAACTCCACCAGAGGCCGGGCCCTTAGCCGCCAGCAAGCACTGCTAAGTTACTTCAGATAATGCGAGAGAACAACAACTTCAATTAGATATTAATCATCAAACTTGAGTAGCATTACAATATAATTCTGTCTTTTCAGAGCTACATTCTATCCATAATTATTCTCATAAATAAATTTATATTCCCTTTCATAATTCCCTCTTTGATCTCTGTTTTTTCATTTAAATACACATAGAGCAAAGAGAAGTTACAACAGAGATGATTACAAAATGATATTCATAAAAAAATTAGATTGTTCATAACCAATTGATCAGTAAGATCATATCTGAAATATCTTTCCATCAATCATTCAACATGAATAAGTCAAATTTGGTATTGCAACCAAGATAATTCGGAAAACGGCCGCAATAGAAAATCTGGGAAAATCGTCTTCAGAGAACCTTCTATTTCTCTTAAAATGAATTGAATTTAGAAAAATTTCTCTTTCATAAGTTAATTCAGTCCATTCTGGACAAAACCCATGTTTCAGATTTTCTAGATTCTTCTCCATTTGCCCACAATGTCCAATACAAAACTGTCACCTCTTATTCCAGTGAATTTCTGAGTTGGAATATTTAATGATGAGCTGGAGATCAAATCTGCAATCTGGAAAATATCTTGAAGGCTAAAATGGTGAGTGATGTTACAACAAATTTATTAATAAACCATCATTGGTAAAATCATGCATAATAATCATCAATTTATTAAAAATAAAGGAGAAGAAATAATATTTATCCATAAGAGCATAAATAATTATAAAATGGAATTATATGATATACCATGATAATTGATGTGATAAAGAATGGTAGAAATGGATGAAATAGGTGTTAAAAAGTGATAATAATAATGACAAACTAGCAACCCAAAATACCCCCAAACTGAATATATTGCATGTCCTCATGCAACCGAAAGCCTTGTTATTAACCAAGCAATAATACAAAAATTATTCATCCCAACTCATGAAATGGATGGAACAATTGAATTCTTCCTCAAATAATGAATATTCAATTTTAACAATCTTGATGAAGGCGTAAAAATTTTTACATTTGACATTCAACTATATGTATATGAAGTTGCAACAAAATATGATATAGGTAACAACAAACTTCATTAACCATTTTCTCAAAAACTAGATTTCTACTATATCAATGCTTTTATGATCCAAAAATCAGATCGTTTTGATGCATGGATCATGAGATATAAAAAAATGGCTATAGGTGATAGTGCATGATTTTTGAAATTTTATGAACTAATTTAGCGTGAAATTATCTGGGTTTGTGTATTTTAATGATACCTCTTTGTTATCCAGAAATCATAAGAATTCAGTTCATAGTTTTAAAGATATATGCAAATCAATTTCTGCACTGTATAAAAATGAAATTGTATGCCTTAAATGAGAAAGAAAGTAGAAAACATCCATCATGTGTAGAAATGCCTCCCCCAAACTAAAGAATTAGCATTCCCTCATGCAATGCTAGAAAACGAATAGAGGTGGTTGCTACAATTTGTTGAAATCTATGCTTGGTGTAAAACAACATGGAAGAGGGGAGGTGTTGAGAATGAATAAGATGGTCATAATAAATAAATAAATGAAAGGAACACTCCCCCAAACTGAAATATTTTGTCTTTGAAGAATGGGAAGTGGTAAAGATGTGGAATGAATGATGATAAATAATGCTTAATGGATTTTGCATGAAATTCTTCTAAATTCGTAATAAATCAGAAAAGTATGCTATTTTACCTCCGAAAAAAATGTGGAATGACATGTATGGACTGGAATTTATTGAAGCTGATGTAGGCTGAGTGGATACTGAAAATGATGCAAAATGTGGAAGCCATGCAAGCATGTCATGTCTAAAAAATTGTGCGTGTTCATGAGTTGAGAGAGCCTGTGTTGTTAGGGGCAATAGTATGGCCTTACTGCGAATAGAATTCCCCCCATACTTGTTGTTCTATTGTAACAAGTCACTATTTTTCATGCAAATTTCTTGAATCCATATTTTTAGTTTTGAATAGCAACAAATAAGATGCATGCAAAAATTTTAATCAGAAAAACTTTTGTATAAATGCAATACTAATATTTTTTCAGATCATCAAGTTATGAAAGAGTTTAGTAATTATATCGCATGTTATCCCATAATGCATACATTCCCCCCTCCAATTGGAAAAGGGATTCCATGACCATAAAGCATATGAAAGGTGTTGTGCTGACGACAAGGCAAGGGAATGATCAATACGACAGTAAATGAAGCAGAGTACACATATCAATGATAGTACGGCAAGAGGTATGGTTATAATGAGAGCAGAGTGTGTAAATATAGTTATGAATAAGAGATAGGACGCTTTGGATTGATGATAAGTTATGAAAAAGAAAAGGACAACAATATGCCAAAAAATATGTTTTTCTGACAGTATTCTAGCCGAGAATGATGCGATTGATTGGAAAACAATTTCGCATGCGTAAAGGCTCAAAACAGGGAAAAATTAAGGAAATAACTTCTCCGATTAAAAAAAGAATAAGAAAAGGGTATTATAGTAATAATTGACGATAAGATATAACTTCAATACCATAAGCAGAGCCTTTGCTGCCAGCAGTTGTCCATAGCCTCGGCAGGGTTGCTTTTTAACCCGTATGAGCAAGGATCCTCAATTTATAAATGGAGAGTTCCAATGCTTTTCTACAGAAGAGATCAGTGTGCTAGCGTGGTAACCAAATAACCACACTGCCATTGACTGGGATGTAGCAAAAGTGATCAGGTCGGCTCATGATGAGACCTCTTGTTCCAAGGATATTTCGCTATCCAATGGATCATAACCCTGGTGTGGTGACCATAATGGGAATGTCACTTCGTTACAGCCTTATGAACATGGTAGGCTGGCTCGTAATGAGACCCCCTATCCTCCATATACAAATTTTTTTTTGCTGTGATTACACAGTTTTATGATAAAAAGAGGGAGGCTCAGTACTCCTTAAGAGTAGAGATGGTGGAAGAAGTTGAACATGTCAATAGAAAAAAAAATATACCCATAATCTCATTTATTACAAACAAAGAAGATTATAACCAGGAAGGGTGGAACCAGTATGGCATTAATATGATCAATCAATATCATGTACAGCAGAAAATGATGCAGTAAAGTAGTATATAAATAACTGTGTCCCTTTTCTTAAAAAGAATCTCTCATCCAGAAGTTGTCCTATTAAAGATAATAATGTTAAGGGTATTCACCTGCCTCAATAGAGTCCATAATTCTTGTCCTCATAAAAGTATTGTACTTCATGCCATGCAAGGGAATCAGAGAAATGGGCTGGGATGGCTAGGAATGATCGTACAAAAGTGTTGTTCTTGAAAATACTCACAAAATGTTGTTCCTTTGAAGGAACAGTAGTTGTTCCCTCTAGGGAACAACAAAATAAAACACACACAAAAAAGTGTTGTTCCCTATAGGGAACAGCAAAAGAAAATCCACACTAAAAAGTGTTGTTCCCTATAGGGAACAACAGCTGTTCCCGGTAGGGAACAACAAAATAAAATACACATGAAAAAGTGTTGTTCCTTATAGGGAACAGAAAAAATAAAATACACACGAAAAAGTGTTGTTCCCTATAGGGAACAACAACTGTTCCCTATAGGGAACAACAAAAGAAAATACACACGAAAAAATGTTGTTTCTTATAGGGAACAACAGAAGAAAATACAAAAAAAAAGTGTTGTTCCTTATAGGGAACACAAAAAAGAAAAAGAAAATACACACGAAAAAGTGTTGTTCCTTATAGGGAACAACAGAAGAAAATACACATGAAAAAGTGTTGTTCCCTGTAGGGAACAACAGTTGTTTCCTGTAGGGAACAACAAAGAAAATAGGGAGAAGAAAAAAATTGACAAGCAATCATCCCTACTGCTATAAACAACAAAAAGACAATCGTAAAAAGAAAGAAAAGCAATAGAGAAAAATAGGAAAAACAATTGTATTTATAGAAAAACAGAAAAAAGAAATCATATTTACAGTTTAAAAAGAAATAACTTTTTACAAAAATAAAGCTGTCGAACGATTGCCTTCTGCAATTGAAACTTGCATGGTGGGGTCCTCATTGTTCAATCACGAATGGAGCAGAAACTGCAATTTGAAGGAATCATTACCTAAAACACAAAAACATAAGAGAAATCAGAAAAGAAACAGCACTTTATTTAAAAATAGTATATAAATAAATAAGTTAAGTTACAACAACTATGATGCTATTTTCTAAGGGAATATTAATCTGTCAATGGAAAAAGAAATGATCTCTTGGAAAAATGTTTTGGCAGCAGTGCCATGCATCTTCAAATGGGAATCAATTCCTCATTTTTTCTGTTATGAAACCATTAGGTAATGAATTGGATAAAATTCCCTTGTTTCATTAAAATTTCTTTCAAGAATCACTCATCCATAAATTGACCTTCTTTATTCTCTTAAGACCTGCAAAAAACGAGTGTCTACTTGCAATAAAACATCAAATCATGGAGAAAGAGATGTGATCAGGCTCTCCTAATCCAAGAACCATGCAAAGAAAACAAGTATTTACTCTGCAAAACAAATCCATAGAAAAATAAAACAAATTTTATTTGTCACCTGCGGGAGAGCAGTGGTCGACCATACTAACCAGCAGTGTTTTAATCATAAATTCTTTGTTTTTCGTCCGTTTTGAGTGATTCCAAAGCCAAATGAAATTTAATTAAGAGATATGTCTCCAATAGAGACATGCTTTAAAAATTCCATGTAATGGTATGTTAAATTTTCTTAGAACAACCTGCCTAATAGAGTCATTTTCGATTTTCCAACTTAGAACAACAGTTGATATTTCAAGCATAAATTTTTCATTTGATGATGGATTAAGCTGGTTCAAATTGGAAATGAAAGTATATTAATTTATTTATCTCCAATAGAAATATGTTTTGAATACAATAAGAACTTATTTGTGAAATACTTTAATGAACAACTAGAAAAACAAAGTTTTAAAAGTGTTGATTTAGGATAGACAGTCAGTATTTGGGTCATATTTTCCGCATACGATATCTAAATTGAGTGATTCAAATTACCTTGTAAACTATATTCATAGAGGAATATACCATTGAAACATGTTTTAAAAATATAGTCATTTAGGCCTCCAAAAACTCACTGTCGCAACTCTGTTCCTGAGCTGCCTACTAGACGCCCTGTCAATGTTTTGGTTCTAACTTTTTCGTTTCAAATCAAAATGGAGTGATTCAAATTGGGTTGGAAATTATAAATCAAGAGCTACTTAGGATAGAAACATATTTTAAATATGTAGTCATTTAGGCCTCCAAAAACTTGCTGTCCCAACTCTGTTCCTGAGCTGCCTACTAGACGTCCTGTCAATATTTTGGTTATAAATTTTTCGTTTCAAATCCAAATGGAGTGATTCAAATTGGGTTGGAAATTAGAAATCAAGGGATATTTAGCATAGAAATATTTTTTAAAAATATTCACTTTTGGTCCCTCAAAACATGTCTGTCCCGACTCTGCTTTCAGAAATTTCATCAAGCCCACAAGCCAAAAAATATGATATTCAAGAAAATTTTCCATATTAGTGATTAAAATGAATATTAGTGTTTTTAGGACTGTTATTTTCAATATAATACATCTACATATGAAAATAAATTAAAATATTTATCACAGATGTTGATATTCACAGCGTGTTGCAAAAGAAACAATTTTTTTTTTTTTTTTTTATACATAATAATAAAAATGTATTTATTTATTTCCTTATTTATTTATTTTCTACACTAACCTACTCTTTTTTGAAAATTGAATATGATTATGTATAAGAGTACTTCCAGTGGAGCCATTTTCGAAATAAGGCCTCTATTATGTACATACCCAAATTTGAAAAATGCATGTTAATAAATAGTAGGGTATGAGTAGCCAACTTCCCTTGAAAAGATGGTGCCAAAAATTGTTGAAGTATGGAGTGATGATGTAAACAAATGGAGTGAAACCAATCTTCAATGTATCCCTTACTTTCTTGATTTCCCATAGCCGTCATATCATGAAGTTCTTGAGTGTTTAAAACGACTTGTTGATGCAGGCTAGAAGAAACCTCATTTTCTTTCATAACCTCTATAATTTTTGGATTTGATACATTCTGAATCTCAGTATAAGTTTTCTCCAATGGTGCATGTGAGGTAGAATGGGTGGGAAGGGTGGCTAAATTTTGCAGTTCAACACTGTAAGCATGTTGTACTGGTTTATTATGGTGAGGGTGTGGAATGAGTTGAGTAGGAAATTGTGTAGGGAATGGAGCATTTTGATGATGTAGTTGATTGGGTTGAATGGATGATTTTGATAGACAAGAAAGATGTTGTGGAAGAGCTGGAAGATGTGTTTGTGCTACGAGATGAGGGATAGTAATCATGCAATCGTAATATGAACCGTGCCAAACTTGTAGACAAAACTGGTGGTGGTTATATTGAGATTGGCATGGCTGCCCTAACATATGAATATTCCATAATGGATTATGCAAGTAAGAGAATGGAGAGAAAGTGTTTTGAACCGTACTTGTAGGCCATGATTTCCATGGTTTTGACCTTGTTGCAGCTTCCCCATATCTTTGATATGATACTTCCATCCTAGATAAGGAAGAACAACTATTTATGGGATGCTCCTTTCGGTAATGAGGGAAAAACACTTCATCAAATTCTTGATTTTTCTGAACCTGCAAAACATTCAATTGTAAATTTAGAGAGCTAATAAAATCATATTTAAAATTTTCAAATAAAACATTGATTTCAGCTTTTATGTCTCTTGTTCTTGTAGTAAATTTGAAAAAGAAAGAAGAAACTTCTCTAGAATTCTTACCAGCCTTGGAAATTCCTCTTCAATACCTTATGCACAATTCACAAACATCATCATATGATAACTGAAAAACATCAGCTTTTCCTATCAGATTTAAGAGTTCTAAAAATTCATCTTTGATTCCTTTAAGAATAAGTGTTTTCAAGGTCTCTTTTTCTAAATGCTTATGCTTTGATTTTTGAAGGTTATATTGAAATTGCTCTACATAGTCCTCCAAGCTTTCATATTCCCCTTGTATCATACCGAAAATATCTTCATTGGATTTGCAGTAGTCTTGGTACTTCTTCAAGAATATGTTCTTCATGTCCTCCCATGTTTGGATGCAGTTCCCACCAAGGTTCATGAACCATCGGAGAGCTGCTCCTTTTAGAGTAAGAGGAAACACTTTCAACCTTCGATCATTAGTACAATAATCATATCCTCTACAAATTATTTCAACTCAAATAAGAATGTATCTGGATCTTCATTTGTCAAACCATGAAAATTTGGTAGAGACGATGGGGGAATTATGTGCATTTGTGTCACACCTCCTAGATCTTTGATAGGGAATTCAAAAGTTGCAATGTGAGCCATTTCTTACCATAATAGAATATGTTCTTCATGTGTTTTTTTGAGGATTCTCCTTCAAATGTTCCTGTCAATTGGTTAGTGAAGTGGGTGGTGCTTACATCACCACTCGAGTGGAATTACAAGATTTGTTTTCAAAAATTCTACCACTAAAATTCCTACTTCAATTCCTACGCAATTCTGCTGAAAAGAGGGCGGAGGAGAAAGCACTTTACTTGCTCGTTACGCAGGTTCTTACCTTCCATTTTCAATACCCAATTCTTTCACAGTAGACAAACATCAAACACCTACTTCAACTTCTATGCAATTGTGCTGAAAAGTGGGCATAGGAGAAAGCACTTTACTTTCTCGTTACGTAGGTTCTTACCTTCTGTTTTTAATACCCAATTGTTTCTCAGCAAAAAATATCAAACATAAATCACTCTCTGTGAAATGGCAACACTCTCCCCGACAACGACACCAAAATGTTGGGTGCTACAAGGTGTCTTTTAAAACTCCTAATCGCCTCACATTAATTATCAACCTGGGTAAGTATTTTTGTTTCAAGAGTGTACACAATATGTGCAAGCTATAAATCCAAAGAGTAATGACGTGAGATAATATATTAAATTCAGTACAAGACTAAACAGATGCAATCATAAATCTCAAGCTGTAACTTTTAAAGGAAATAATACATCTAAGATTCAAGCCTCAAACCTCTACTAAAATCATAATTAAATCTCACATAAGAAATTTTAATTAATAATAGCATCAGCCGAGAGCACAGTAGCAATAACTCATCTCTTCTTAGCTGATTCAATCCAAATCATACTCAATCTTTACAAAGAAATCCAAATGGAAATGATATCAATCTGAGAGTTCAATAGCAATAACCAAACTCTTACAGATGATTAAATCAATGCAATGCGCTGTCTAGATAACTCACGTTGTGATCAAATGATAGCAATACAAACTATAAACATAATATATATTATCTCAATAACAGGAAGTAATAAATAGATGAATAAAATAGATTCACAAAAACAGGAATTATCAAACCAATTAAACGCTCGAAACATCAGAAGCATAATACAAAGAAGAAGTTAACTCCACCAGAGGCTGGGCCCTTAGCCGCCAGCGAGCACTGCTAAATTACTTCAGATAATGCGAGAGAACAACAACTTCAATTAGATATTAATCATCGAAATTGAGTAGCATTACAATATAATTCTGTATTTTCAGAGCTACGTTCTATCCATAATTATTCTCATAAATAAATCTATATTCCCTTTCATAATTCTTTTTCATAATTCCCTCTTTGATCTTTGTTTTTTCATTTAAATATATATAGAGCAGAGAGAAGTTATAATAGAGATGATTAGAAAATGATTCCCATAAAAAAATTTGATTTTTCATAACCAATTGATCAGCAGGATCATATCTGAAATATCTTTCCATCAATCATTCAATAGGAACAAGTCGAATTTGGTATTGCAACTGAGATAATTTGGAAAACGGCCGCAACAATGAATCTGGTAAAATTGTCTTCAGATAACCTTTCGTTTCTCTTAATATGAAACGAATTTGGGAAAATTTATCTTTGATAAAGTTAATTCGTTCCGTTTTGGACAAAACCCATGTTTCGGATTTTCCAGATTCTTCTCCATTTGCCCACAACGTCCAATATAAAACTGTCACTTCTTATTCCAGCGAATTTCTCAGTTGGAATATTTAATGATGAGCTGGAGATCAAGTCTGCAATTTGGAAAATATCTTGGAGGCTAAAATGGTGAGTGATGTTACAACAAATTTATTAATAAAACATCATTGGTAAAATCATGCATAATAATCATCAATTTATTAAAACTAAAGGAGAAGAAATAATATTTATCCATAAGAGCATAAATAATTATAAAATGGAATTATATGATAAACCGTGATAAATGACGTGATAAATAATGATAGAAATGGATGAAATAGGTGTTAAAAAGTGATAATAATAATGAAAAAGTAGCAACCCAACACTCATTAGTGGGTGAATAGATAACCCAAGTTGGGGAAGAAATTTTCGTTTACTACGACAGGCACCATCAGCAAAACCAATGTACATTTGAAGGGATGTCGATATATGCATTATCAAGAGTAATGAAGATAAGTATTGATAGTAATAAAAACAAACTTAAACTAGACACACTTATCTAATCTAAGACATACTATATAGAAAAATAACTAAAATACAAGTGAGATCTTCACACGAGAATCAAGCATAATGTCTCTTCAGATAAAAATAATTTCTGGACTTATCTAAAGAGACCCCATCATAATCAGTCAATTCATAGGCCCCTTTTGCAAGTACTCGCTTGACAATGTAAGGACCATGCCACATTGGTTCGAATTTCCTAGCACCTAGCTTATCATTAGCTTGATCATATACTAAGACTAGGTCACCTTCTAAAAAAACATGAGGTGTAACACTTCGATTATACTGAGCTTTCACACATTTCTTATGAGCCTCAGAAGCTAATGCAATGGTGCGTCGAGTTTCATCTAATTGTGCCAAGTACAAAAAGCATTTTTCCTCTTCATAGGTAGCTGGTAGTAACTCTATGGCTAATTGGAGTGATGGTATTTCGCATTCAATGGGTAACACAGCTTCTAAACCATAAACGAGTTGAAAGGGAGTGAACTATGTAGAAGTTTTTGCTAAGGTTTGGTATGTCCATAATTCCAAAAAAATCATGGTATGCAAATTTGATTTGTAAGTTCTTATAATCCGTTTAATTATGGTGGTTAAAACTTTATTAATGCCTTTGACCTGACCATTAGCTTGTGGGTAATATGGAGTAGAGTTATCATGGTGCAGGCCAAGTTGATCGGAAATTTTGGTCATCATTGTATTTCGAAAATGACTCCCATGGTATATGATAATAGCTTCGGTACTCTGAAATGAGAAATAACATGATTGAATACGAACATAGCTGCAGTTTTTCCATCTGCCGCGAATGTAGGCATCGCCTCGGCCCATTTGGTAAAGTAATCCATAGCGAGAATAATATACCCATGCCCCCAGCCGAGTCAGGGTTACATGTAATGAAATCAATGCCCCATTTCATAAGAGGACAGACAACAATTATTGGGTGAAGAGGAGCTTGTGGTGCACACATCTTTCGATCAAATATTTGGTAGTTATGGAATTTTCAAACCGCAATAATATAATCTTTGAACATTGAACACCAAAAATAGCCAGTGCGCAATATATTTTGGGCTTTGGTATACCTAGACATATGACCACCACATGCTCTAGAGTGGTAGTCATTCAAAATCCTTCCAACCTCTTCGTGATTTATACAACGTCGAAAAACAGAATCCGCACCACAACGATAAAGTGTGTCACCAACAATATTGTATTTCTGAGATTGATATCGGATTCTCTGTTGATTTGAACATGAAATCTCAGGGAGAAAAGTTTGGGTTTAAAGATAAACGATGATATCTCCATGCCATGGATCTAACATACTGGTAATAAACAGAGATTCAACTGCAATGGTATTCTCTACCACAGTTTTCGTCTTAGTATTGGGAAAGTCACACATAAGTTCTGCAAACACTCGTGATTTATTAGATTTAGATTTCTCAAATTCCAAATAAAACTCTTGTAGGATAACAATCCATTTAGATTATTTTCCCCTGATTAATTATTTTGTCAAAATATTTATCACTGGGTTGCAATTAGATATCACTGTTGTCTTTCATAACAATATGTAATGACGAAATCTTTGAACAACTTGAACTGCTGCCAAGGCCAATTTCTCCACATGTGAATATTTAATTTCGGTTGGATTCAGATTCTGACTTAGATAGTAAATCACATGCTCATTGTGAAATTCATCCTCTTGAACTAGAACCATTCCAACAGTGGAATCAGAAGCTTCTAGGTATAAAAATTAGTCCTGGTTGTAATTGGGTGGATAAAATAACGATGCATGGGTTAACACGTGTTTTAGAGCATCAAAAGATTGATAAAAAATATCATCCCAAATAAAAGGAACATTCTATTTCAACAACCAGGTAAAACCTTTTGTTAACTCAACATAGTTTAGGTTAAATTTACGCATAAAGTTTTCTTTCCCTTGAAAATTTTGGAGTTAGCAAAGAGTGGAAGGAGGAGGTAAATTTATGATGGTCTCAACCTTTGAGGGATCGATACGAATGGTAGCTTTCAAAACAATGAATCCTAGTAATCGTCCCGATTGCACACAAAAAACACACGTGTGCGGATTCAAATGAATATTGTAATGCCTATATCTCATAAAATTTTCTCGTAAGTGAGTAGGATGATCTTCTCTATGTAATGAGTGAGCAGGTAAATCATCCAGATAAGGCTGCACAATATGTTTTATGTCATGAAAAGCGTAAGACATTTCCCTTTGAAAAGTTGCGGCAGCATTATTTAATCCGAAAGGCAGTTTACAATAAGAAAATGTTCCCCAAGGACATATGAACGTTGTTTTTGGTTGATAAAAAGGGAGTATGTTTATTTGATTATAACTGGAAAATCCATCCATAAATGAAAACATTTCATTTTCGGCACAATCATCAATGATTTGGTCGATATAGGGGTACGATAATTTTCTTTTGGACATGCTTTATTAATATCCCTATAATCAACACATACTCGTATAGTCCATTGTTTCTTGGTAACAAGAACTATATTAGATACCCAATCTGTTAATGTGATTGGATAAATAAATCCTGCATGCAGTATTTTTTCAACTTTAGCTTAATAGTAGTAGCTTTTCTCAGATGTATCAGACGTAATCGTTGTCTAATAGGCTTTGCATTCGGGTATGTCTTTATTTCATGAACGCCAATATTTGGATCGATTACTGGCATCTCTTCATAGGACCAGGCAAATATGTCTCAGAATTCTTGAAATAGGGCTTTATATGTATTAATTTCATCAATTATACAAGAAGCACCTATATGAATGTTTTCAACAACTCTAGGTTTAACTGATATGTCAATAGGAACAGTTGTAGAAATGTTTCCAAAATTAATCTCAGAATCTGAATTTGTAATCGATATTGGATTATGTGGTTCCTTGACATAATAAAATGTAAAAATAGATGAAAAATCATTTTCAAACCTATCAAGTTCAAGTAAGAATGAAGATCTACGATGTAGATCATCCCAGGGTAATTCTTCCATAGAAAAAAAATTTCGAATACTTTCATCTGTATGAAACACTTGTTGAAAAGGATCAGAAATAGATGTCAAGGCTGAGATTGATAGTGAAGAGGATTCTTAGGTGATCACATTCATTGGATCAGGATTAGTTGAAATTGTGTTAGAAAATGAATGTACGACTGCATATGCCATCTCAAAAGGACTAAAAGGCATCTCGCCATTGAAAGAATTCATTTCTGACTCTGAACTACCCAAGTGTCATTGAATGGTATAGTGCTTGATGAAATCATATTGATGTTAGGAATGGTACGCGGTACGTTGGGTGGAGGCATAGAAAAATTTCCCATCAAAGTGGAGTCCTTTAGTAAACCTACACCAACATCTTCATAGGGGATAGTCGATTTTCCTATATGTTGGATACTATCTGTAGAAGTTGGGTTAGATGAATAATATGACAACTGATCAATTTTCACAATATTTCCTTTATGTGGAAACATTATTAACCGAAAGATAGATGAAATGAAAGCAGTCATGGCATAAGACCAACTTTGACCCAGAAGAAGGTTATAATCCAGAGGAGCATCAAAAACTTCCACATCTAGATTAACAGTTTTACCTTCTAATTCTATAGGTAGATCCTGTAAAATTCCAAACGGATGGAATCCTCTTCCATAAAAAGATTTAAGGATTGTTAGAGATTGGTTGAGTGTCAGAGAACCAAGATTTTTCCAAAAATTTAACGACATTATGCACATGGATGCCTCCTCATAAATTACAGTACAAAAAACTCGTCTGTTTTTTACTAAAATACTGAAATCTGAAAAACCATTTGATGAGGGAGACTTGGTGTAAAATTTTCTAGATCAAAGACCATGAGATTAGAATCCTGAGGATCTATAGCTCCAATAACTAATAAAATTAATTTCCTTTGTGTTGGACATGATTGTAGCACTTCTAAGGCTGACATTATTGAAGGGGAAATCACCAAGTCTTCAACAATGTTGTAGTTATGAGAAGCTCTTGCATGTGGATTGAAAGCTGATTTTCGAAGTACACCTTTAGCGCACGGTTTAATTACTAGATCAAGATTAGGTTTATTGATATGAAGTGGATCAGAAACTGAAGGAGATGTAGCTGGTGTTGAATTAGAATTTTCTACCTCTTTACCAGTTACAGGATTTTTACTTCCATAGTCTTGCGATTGCGTCGCAACCATAACCTCAGACATCATTAAAATATCTGCTGATGAATGTGAAGAAGATCCTATCATTTTGCTATCTTGAGTAGGAAATGGATCCTTCAAGACATCGGGTGTGGGTGAACCTTTGATGAATTTAGAGACCTCAGATCGATGCGGGCACTCTTTAGTAAAGTGATCATCATCACAGATAAGAAAAGGATAACGAGGTTTTTGTTTATCATCAGATGGTTCATTATTTTCAGTTTTTTCCTTGGGAGATGTAGTCTGTTTGCTTTTATTCTTTCATTTCTTCTTATTACCGGTTTTGGATTTAGCCATAGATGAATCTACAACATGAATGTCGGTAGAAGTTTCAAGGGAAGAATCTCCTTTCGATGAATCTGGTAAAGTTATGATAGGAGAAGTAGTATTTGAATACTTCTTCTTACTTTTATTTGTGTTAACTAAACCATTTACACAGTTTGTAGCATGAGACCCTGAAGGAGTTGCAGTTATTTGACCAGGACATGGTAAGTCAATATTTTTTTCGTATAAAGTACTAGACTGTGTATATACTAGGTGTGAGTACTGAGCTTGAGAAATGACCTATTCTTTAGTAATAACTCCTCCCTTAGCCACATCTTTAGTGATCTTTGGAAGTAATGATTTGATGAACCATTATGCCAAGATCTGATTTGCAATAAAGACTTTCACTAAACATCTTCTACGTCTCCATTCATGTATGTGATCTGATATGTATGTAGACGTAGATTGTTTTAATGAAGTCAATAGTTTTGTGCCATTGCCATATCTAACTGGAAATTGAAAATGTGTTAATAAAGTTGTTGCTAAAGCATTGAAATTGTTGAATGAGCCACCTGGTAGTTCAATATACCATTTTTCAGCTAAACCTATCAGTGTTCTCTGAAACAGTCGTAATCGAATGGAATCATCAATCAAAGATTTAGATGTGCACTAGAGGTGGTAAGTCATGACAGGGTTTGAGGGGTCCTCTCCCGATTTACCTTCAAACTTAGGAATATCACTGGGAAAATTATTCGGCATTGGCGGCCAATATGGAAGATAATAGATTGGATCATTCGTTAGGCATAAAAAATCAAGTAAATTCAAAGCTGCAATGAATGGAAACCAACGGTTAGGGTCCTGCTGAGCAAATTGATAACCTTGTGGAACTATACCAATACCAGGAGGAGGATGTCTAGGATATCCTGGAATAGCCTATGCATTTGGGATTGGAATACCTCCCGGATAACTAGGATTGGCTAGACCATATTGAGGTTGAGCTGGTATTTGATACATGTAACCAGGGTATGGTTGATGCTGGTATACTAGATTTTGAGCTACAGGTCCATATTGATACTTCCCTTGATATGGTTGATAAACAAACTGAGGTTGGCTTGTTACAATTGTACTTGTACTAGGTTTTCCCATAGGCATCTGAATAGTAGTTTGGACTGTGGGTCCAAATTGTTGAGCAGTGACGATAGGGATGAATAATTACTGATGTTTCCTCATGTTCAGTTCATCCAGTTCCTGATGTTTGTCCTTTCTCAGATTTATTTTATTCTAACTCACTTGGTGTATACTCAGGGGGTTTCCCTTGCATTCTATGTGATTGTCTAGGTAATTCAACCACGATTAAAAAATTTAACACACGAAATCAAAGAAAATTTCAACAAAATGTCCTAAAGTCTCTAAGGAAACAATCAAATTGATCAAACACCTACAAAATTTAAGAGAGAAATCCACACACAAACAATAGATTCCCACACTAAAAACACTAGTTGGTGTTGAAATCAAACATTGTAGAATTTTAATGTATAAATAGCGGTTGGAATAGTTACCCCGACAACCTGCTTAATGAAATAGTCTGGTGCAAGTCTCTCCACTTTTACCATCTCAAAGTGAAAAGTACCCTCTAGAAATTCCAAGTGAGTCTAGTCGATGTCTAATCCAGGTACAGTGGGGCATTCCCTCCACTGTCACCTTGGGAAATAATCCTAAATTTTATAGCCACTAAGGTCACCAATGGGAACAAATGTACTTGGGGAAATATCCTACGATCCGATATAAACACAAGGGCAATGTAACTAACTCAATCCCCTTGAAGGCTCCTTGATATAATCCAAGGTTTAGCAACAAGTGACCCTAGGCTCCTCGACAATGGTCTATCCGAGGTTTACCATTTTTAATACGTGCACATTTGCTATCTTTCCCAATGAGATAGGTATGACTACCTCACTAGTTTGTACATGATCTCGTGCTTGACTCTTTTAAGAAGAGCTTCCCATAGCACAAATGCTACAATTGGATTTTTCCTATCGCAAGATCGCTACTTGTTTGTTTGACCTATCTTGGAATGTTAATTACAACCTGTTCCAAGACACTAGCCTAAGCTATATTGGTGGAAAATAGCCCTAGAAAATGTAAAAATATCTAGATTAATTTTATTAAAGCATTGTTTTTAATTTGGTTGTTTCTTAAGACAGAAGGTATGGAACTGAAACTTCAATGATGTTTTATGATCCGACTCAAAAATATGCTAAATGCATCTATATGAAAAGTGCAACTCTTTTCTTTTAAATGAAACTTATTTAAGGGAAATATTGAGGGATTTAAAAATTTTCAAAACATCAATTCTTTCATTCCTAAACAAAATCTTTGAAAAAAATACGATTTCTTTGAGAACTCAATTTCATAAAATGATCAATTACTCGTTCGAAATGAAATCCTTTATCAATCAGATAAAAAACTACAGATAATTAAACAAACCATTTCCAAAAAGAAAACCATATCTAAAACTCCTAAAAACATAAAATTCAAAACCAAAAGAAGAAACTCTAATTTTGAACCCTGTCTAAAAAGTTTTGAGGACATTTTCTCTTATTTTGTGATTGAACCAAGAATAATTTCTACTTATCTCAGCAGAAACAAAAACACCCAACAATGGTTTAATGTGAAATCAGGCCTTAGTAAGCTTAAAGGTTCTTCTAAATTTGCAAATGAAAATGAAAATCAATTTTCATAAAAGTAAGGTTTGCAACAAGTTCAATGGCTTAACAAGAAAACAACAACATACCAGTAAGCTAAGGTATATGAAGGTTTCTGATATGGAGCAACAATGAAGTAGGCAAACACTCACTCATAAAATGAAAATCATATGAAAAATCACATAAACCCAAAATTTTCTGAAAGCAACTCACACATAATACTTTGACAGTCAAGACAAGTTGAGGAAAACATGGAGAATCTGGTAATCTGGCTCCTAAAAGGAGAATTCTTAATTTTTCAAAAAATTTCCACAAGTCCGCAGGTTCTAATGGAGAACAGTGCAACACCGCACTATTCTGAACTAAAATCTATGGAGGCTACTGCACTGTCTTTAAATTAAAATCGCAGAGGCCAAGAAAAATATAGAAAAAATAAAAATTCAGATTTTCTTTTCAGGGATTCTGATAAGTTATCTACCCAACCCAGTTTTTAGACTAGTCAAAATCAGGATATTCTTAAAATGAAAACTGAAAAATAAAAAGGAAAACTAAGTTCTTTCCCCGCTGGAGTTGCCATTCTGTTATGTAGATAAATCCCTCTCGTGGACAAGAGTGATTTCCCTAGTGTCCTATGGATAGCTAAAAACAAACATCAATTTGTAAATCATTTTCTCTAGATCGTTTGCAATTCAGAATTATTATAAATAAAGAAAGAGGACATGCTCCTACCTTGAAATTCGATGTTCGGTGCAACCTTTTATCCAGTCACTCCAAAGAGGTTTCTTCCGTAAGTAGAACCTACAATTAAAGACAGACAAAAGAATTAAAAGCACCTGCAACATATAATATTTGAGAACAATTATTCTAACTCAGTGATCAAGGAATCCAAGTTTTGAATTATTTAAACAGACACAAGAACAATTGAATGAGAAAAGGAGATCCATATGCAGTATCTTGAATGAAAAGAGTAACTTTATAACCTGTTGCCTTGATGTTGTATAAGTTCCTCCCAGGGCCCTGAACAATCGTTCCTCCTTCAGATTGACAAGCCTTCTTCTCTTAGAACTAGCATGAATTTATGGACATGAGTGTGTGATCATTCTCATACCAGTAATGACTAGTGTAGAGAGTATGCTCTATTGGAAATTTCTTCAGCAATTAATTTATACAAGCTAGGTACAATCTACCCTTGAGATTGAAACATGAGCTCAATTTATAGGGAAATGGAGGTAGTTTCAATTCCATGAAGAGGGGGATGGATTCCTCTCATGAAGGGATTTGAGCTGCATATACCAAGGGATAAACTCCATGAGTGAAGGGATAGAGCTCCATGAGCGGAGGGATAAAGCTTGAACTGATCGCACCTCTAGAAGCTTCCAGTTGGGAGAATACTCATCCAGTTGGGCTTCTAGAACTTACCTTTTCCTTTATTTGATTGTTTATGGGGTCCACAGGTTTTATAAGTAGAACGTGCGAGATGTGCCGCATGCTATAGAAAAAATATATGTGGATTCGCAGGAAAGAGCTAGGAAAAGTGCGAAGTTATAGTTTTTAGGGTTTTAATGAGTTTTTCTCCAATTCCAAGACTTGGTTTAGGAACATTAGGGTTTTTGACCTCTAAGGGAGTACAATATAGGTAGTGATGAACCTATATAGACAGTCAAATGTCATGTTGAAAAAATAACGTGTAACATGTTCCTTCACGATTTTTTTCATAAGCTTATTATCCTTCTTTGGATGAAAGTTTGGATGGAGCTTTTAACATGTGGCTTTCTCATGTCCACCCTTTTTACAATGGATACAATGGTTTTTCTTCATCCAAACTTTCTTGACTTTATTTTTATCCTAATGTGGAGAGGGATATTTATGTCATGGCTTCTTCCTTGAATGATTTTATTTAGTAAAATTATGGTGTGGAAAATTGTACTTCACTTATCCTCCGTAATTCTCACCTCCATTTGTATATTACTGATACTCATGATTGCTAGAACTCTGTGATGTGATATCAGTTTTAATCATGACTGATAGTCATGATTTCTAGAGTGGTATGATGTGCTCTTATTCTGAACTGATTTATATTCTCTTGCTTATGTAGCTTTGGAGTGTCTTTCATCAGTGGTATTGGGCATTTTTTATTTAAAGGATTTGGAGAATTTTCCATCTTCCTCTCTGACATAGCCTAGTCCTACACATTGTGGTAGTTACACCACTTGGATACGATTTATAATGCCTTAGCTATTAACTCCTATGCCATTTCCTTCATGTCAAATCTTCTTCATTAGCTTTGAACCAATGTCTATAGTGCACTTTTCAAAAGCACCAAACTCATCATCATAAGGAGAACATGAAACTAAAGAATCAATGACACTGTTTACCTCAATTTTTTATTCTGAAGCGGGTGAGGATGGATTTTATAAGCCTTCATCACACTGCAACTTTTCCAATTCCTATTCTATTGGTTGTAATTGAAGCTGCAAGAAATTCTTCTCCTCTTATGCTTCTCGTAGAAATATCCTCAACTCAAAATTCTCTTACTTGAATTCTTTGGTTGATTTCCTCAGGTTATTTGATCCACATATTCTTTGATTATTTTCCCTTATTTTTTCCAACACCCACAACCAAATAGGTACGATCTTCATCTCATTACATGAATTTAAATCTAGGTCATGTTTCAACATAGCAAGATTTTTCTTCTTCCATTTTTTACATGACATATTAGGATTTAGCTTAGGATGTAGTTTCTAGCAGTGATCCTCATCATGGCCATCTTTCTTGCAACTAGCGCAAGAGGGAGTTTTTTACTTTTTCTTTGTTGAATTTTCCTTCTTTGTATGGTCATCTTGTTAATCCTTTCCCCTATTTTCAATATGAAAATCTTTCACACTTCCTTAATATAGATTAGTGGGACAAAATAACAAAAATTAGTGGTGAATATAATTGTTCAAAGTGACATATATTTCATCAAAATTTCTAGTGATTCTAAATGAATATTCAATTAGTTTGCTTCCTAAACTCTTCTATAAAAATTTGAACATTTTTACTTCGACCTTGTCTCAAAATTTTCCACTCCATTATTTTTTTTTTCCTGTAACAAACTCAAACCATGATGAAATCAGTTTACCATTATGTTTGTTTCCTTTTTTAACTTTTATCTCTCACCATACAAGATTTGTTCCTCGCAGTCGAAGAGATGCCAACTAAATCTTTGCTTCATCCTACTTGATCTATTGTATACATAAGTAGACCACAATATTTCTAATCAAATTGTTTATCATATTTGCATAAGATTCTCCATTAAAAATGGGAAGATCAAACTTTACATAGAAATTTGACAATGGATTTTTAGAAGAATTTTTCAGAGGACTATTTGAATGATGAGAATGAGGGGAAGAGGAAGAGCTTGAACTTGAAGATGGAGATTTATGATAGTGTTGGATGCCACCAACATATAGGGGATATCCCTAATATTATGTTCCAATTAGACCTCACACCATTTGGTGTAGTAGTCCCATCTAGAATATGTTTTGGTTTCCATTTACTTAAAGATATTCCTTGTCTTTAGTAGTTAGCACAAGAGAGAAGTGCACATGTGATTTTTAAAGATAAAGAGAGTGTGCCTTGTGAATGTTCTATTGTAGAAGTATCAAGTTTCTTTCAATGTGAGGGAGGGAAAGTGAGCCTCTAAAGGAAAATTAATAGTACTAATCTAATAGAGAATCTCCCCATTCATATTGCAAGTCAGCACCACAGATGGTTTAACTTCCCCCATGGCCTAGTTTGGAGAATATGAAGCATTTTGAAATAAATAAGTGTAACAGAGCATAGATAGATCAAAGAGGATCTAGAAATGGTATTTCCACTATTGGAGGATATTTGTTCAAAGCATTAAGTCTAGAAGGTTGGAGTTCACTTTTACATGGGCACAATAGCATCAAGATGCATCATTCCTTTAAGGAGCACAAGACTGTGAACATTAGAAAAATGCATGCTTGGGGGCATTATGAAAATTTTACTATGCTTTTGGAGTTGTCAGTTTTTTTTTATAAAAACAAAGTTAAACTTCGGGGAATTATAAGGTTTATTTTTCAACTCGCCGAAGTAATGTGTGGAGGAAGACGATATTTTATTTTGATGATGTTCACTATTGGCAAGCATGGCTTCATTGTGCAGTAGATTTTGAAGCTCTATTTGTTTTAAACCAACAATTTTCTCACCATGGAGGACCACTTTCTTATACAAGGAGGAGGCACTCTCTTGTTATCTACTATGGAAACAAAGTGATTTTTTTTGGATATGGTTACAATGTGTTGATGTGATGTCCCCAAAAATGACCTTGATAACATATTTCCTCTTTGCCTAGAGTTCCTTTTCATATTTCTAGCTAGATATGGCCCTCTTGTTGCCTTTAGTTCGTCTTCTGAATAAATTAGGGTCTTCTCAACAACAACATGGAATCATGTAAGTAAATACACTCACAATCATAAATTTATAGTTTCTTTCTTGATGAGATTCTTCTCTTCCTCTAGGGAGACACTTCTTATTTCTGGTGCTAGTGACGGGTTAGTTATTCTATAGATTTATATTTTAAGATTTTCAAGGAGTTCTGTAGAACTAATTGTGATTTGTGCAGACAAGAACCTTCCTATTTGAGATACTATATCATTCAAGGAATTTGGCTAGTTCAAAGAAAAACTAAATATTGCATATGATGGGATCCTTTCTTGCTTACATGAAGAAATTTCCACTTAGTAATACTTATTAGAAGAAGAAAAGGAAAATGTGAAACAATTGGGTAGTGAGATACAAATTTTAATAAAAATCTTAGAAGCTTTACAAAGCAAGGTTTCCACTTTATCAAGTGAATTGATGACAACAAAAATAATACAAGCACAAATTGAGTTATAAATTACCAAGTTAGAAAATGATAGATATGTAATTCATGATTCTATGGAGAAAAGGGTTTGTGAAGGATAAATATTCTTGACTAAATTGTCTAGTGAGATATATTTAATAAGAAAAGCATTATATATAGTGAGGAAAGATTTATTTCTCCTGAATATGAAATTACAAGATAGTAAAGTATCTTATGAGGCCATATACATAATGATCTCAATATTTTTTGCTCTGATATGATATCCCCCAAGATAATGAAGAAGGTTGACATGATTTTCCTTTTACAGGGCTACAAAGAACCACTATCCCTTTTGAATAAAAAAATATCATCATAGTCACATATGCCATTTTATTTAATTATTCCATCTCTGTGATAGAGATGTGATTATATTGAGCATGACCATGGATCTAGTGATCATAGAAGAAATGTTCCATTCAAGGAGTCAGTGAAAAGTATGAAAAACAACAATATTATGCATTATCTCTGGAACTATACACAATTGGGGCTCATAGAGTTAAGCTTGGGTCGCTATGACACTTTTCAACAACACAATAAACACATATCTTAGGATTTCTAGCAACAATTTGTATTTCCCTTCATAATTTCTCCTCTACCTCGTCGCAAATATTTTTGTCATATTTATGAAAATGAAAACAACACAATGAATGAACTCATCCATAACATGTTTTGCACAATGTTATTTTTTTATAATTACGAAAATGTTGAAATCAGGTAAAATACATTATTAATTGTAAAGGTTATTAGTAATAAAAGAGTCATGAGGAAATTGAAAAGTCATTGGGAAGGTGAAAGGTCACTCCCCCATTTCTATAAATGTATCATCATTTTTTTGACCCAATTAATTGTTCCTAAAGGACCAACTGACTATTTCACATTAGATTTTCAACTTGATATCTTGCCTTTCCAATTAAAATTTATCCACACAGTTTATGTAAGAGAAATGTTGGTATGACTAATCACTATATCCCTTATAAAAAGTGAAACTACAATGATAAATGAATCAACTCATAACAAAATCAAGAACTATACTTCTAAATAAATAAAATGATTCAAAACATCAAATTATAAATACTTTCTGTAGGAAAAAATAAAGGAAAACTATCAAGAAATGAGCTATTACCTAAGGAATAAGTAATAGAAACGAAAGAAAAAGAACTATAGAATTATATTATCAAAAGGAATTTTCTACAATAAGAAACATGAAATAATGTTATTATGATAATATACAAGAGACAAAAAAAAAAGTAACAACAATCCCAAATGAACTATTGAAAGTAAATACAACTCTGCAACGACCAACTATAATCTGTATTTAAAACAGAACATGCGATATGAAAATTAATTCGAATAACATGAAATTGTAAATTAGAATGATTAAGTAAATAAATAAATTAAGAAAAATAACGGAACATGGATTTAATGGTACATATGAAGACAACGTTGCTTCCATGATTGGGCCCAAATTACCACAATCAAATTTCCTTATAAAAGGAATCACACAGCAAATTAACTTTGGATAACAAAACATTTCAATGAATTATAGAAGATCAATTATAATCAATGTCTTCTCAAGTTCACAACTATATCAAAAATATTACAACTAAGCAACCTCTCTTAGGTCTGAATTCCTAGTCTTTATACTATGATTGTAGAAGATAAAAACAATACATATATTTTTGATAAAGTGAAATATTGAGAATCTGAATGTTCTCAAGATGCTAATTTTAAGTTACAAAAAGTCTTAATATTTTCAGATGACCAAGTTGGAAGTATTTCCTTAACTGATTTTCTTCGAATAGAAATAAATTATATTCAATTAGCCATGATTGGTCAGAACAACATATAGCTATCTAATCTTATATGATCAATCCGGGGAACAACATCAAGTAAAAACTCATCAATATATTCTTGTTAAAAATATGGATCCAACTGTGAGTATGTAACTGTTTTTTGATTGAATCAGTTCATAGATGAAGTAGAATAATAAAAACACATTAAATTCTTCTACAATCCATATTACAAATATTATCATATCATAAATTCAAGAAATAATTAAGAAAATAATATAAGAACTAAGAAATAAGGTAAGGAAATTATAACAATTATGAGGCCAAACATCACCCCCCAACTGACCTTTTTGCATGAGCTCATGCAAAGAAATGATTAACATGTAAGGCAGTTAAGGAGTAAGCTTCATAAATTTCTTCTCCTATATTCTTGAATCCATTCGTACTTCTTATTGAATAATTAACTATGTTCAGTCTTCATAAAATGTATTTGAGTCATTATGCAACGTACTTATCAAAAGAATACAGAAAATAATATTTATTATTGTAAAAATGACTTATTAAAACATGGGTTTCATGCTTGGGTCATATTTATATTATTAAAAGTCCCCATTGTGGACTCTTAGGATTATTTTTGAGTCATTAGAGTCATTGTATATTTAAAGAGACCCTTCTTGGGCTTTTGAATAATGTAAAAATGTTTATTATTGAGTCAAATGTGAAATATGTGACCTCCACACCCAGTCGACCTTAAGGAGATTAGGTCAGCCTAAAGAGGATTGATTCAACCTCACTTAAAGCCTATAAAAGGAAGGACATCAAATTCATTTACAACATCTTATCTCAAGCTAGTACGATATCTCTCTAGAAGTTGGAAAAAGTGCGAAGTGGGTCAAGGAAGCTAAAAGGAGTGTGATTTGTGTCAAAGTGATAGAGAAGGAGAAAATTGATGTTTTGGTGCTAATATCTCTCCATTTAGTGCCCTAGTTTGGGAGATCGAAGTCCTTTTGTGTTGTTGTTGTTATCTGATGTTGTAACTGCTACATAGTCAAAGTTGGTGGGGAAAAGTTGTTGCTGCTATTGGATAAAAGATCTGAAAAGGCTAACTTGGTGTAGAGGAAAGGTTTGGTCTATGTCTTGGGTGAAGATTCTCAAAAGAAAACCATTGAAGGAATATATTTTGATTGGGTTTTCCTTTAGAAAGGGGTTTTTCCTTGGCATAGTTCCTATATCTTATGTCTTGTGTTTTTGTGATATTCATACACACATAAGTTGGTAATTTCTTGATGAAATATAATCTAATAAAGAAGTAAAAGAAGCCAAAATAATTCACAAGTAATTATCAAGAAAGAGGAATCAAACCTTAATCTACTTGCATTGA
Source organism: Pinus albicaulis (assembly GCA_034641835.2). Lineage (NCBI taxonomy): Eukaryota > Viridiplantae > Streptophyta > Pinopsida > Pinales > Pinaceae > Pinus > Pinus albicaulis. The sequence goes on from CM076569.1 coordinate 735,832,999, forward strand.
TTTCGCAACATGGTATCAAAGATAATGTCACGAAAGGTTGAAGATCACTTTTTTGGGTCAAAATTATTGGACATGGATTCTCCCTCTTTGATAAGCTATATGATAATGGGTATCAGAATTGTAGGATGTGGGATCAAAAATTAATCCACTACTTATTCAACAAGGTCAAAATTAAAGGATTTTTGGCTTCTCTTACAGGTTCTCTTAGTGATGACAATGCATGGATCATTTATAGGGGAGCATCAAGACACACGATAGGAGAACATAAACAAATTCATACACAATAAAAGGATCCATATTCCCATGTAGCGGAATTTTGTGACATAAAAAGTTATGTTGTTAGCGGCTTGGGATCAACATCGTTGAAGTTCGAAAGTGGATCAAAGTTGCACCTCAACAACATACTATATGTTCCAAGTTTGAAAAAGAACTTTATTTCTATTTATTATTTAGAAGATAAAGGAGATAAAATTTATTTTGTTGATTGAAAAGCATTGGTTTGGGGCAGAGGCTCTAGAATTAATAAATCTAGAGTTATTGGATTTCATGAAGGAAGCCTATATAGGTTCATCACTCCACCTCCTAAAGCTTTGATTCATATGGAGATTAGTCCTATTGAGCTATGGAATAGGAGTTATGGTCATCTAAACTGCAAGTTTATTCCTACTCTCAATCAATTGGTTAATGCCATCCCCAATATGAAGTAATATCATGAAGGTGTTTGCAAGGGATGCTCTTTGGGAAAACAAACAAGAAAGCCATTTCCGAATAGTGAAACTAGTTGTACAGAAATATTAGATCTCATTCATTCTTATGTGTGTGGGCCCATGTCTGAAAAATCTCTTGGAGGTCATCTCTACTATGTAACATTTATATGTGATCATTATAGAAACACATGGCTCTAACTTCTCAAGACAAAAGATGAAGTATTTGATAAGTTCAGGGAGTTTTGAGCTGAAGTGGAAACCATAACCGAAAGAAATATAAAGGCTCCATGATTCGAAAATGGTGGGGAACACACTTCTAAGGAATTGATCGCAAATTAAAACAAAGCAGTAATTAAGAGGAATCCCATTGTTCCCTACTATATTGAATAAAATGGAGTTGTTGAAAGGAAGAATAGGTCTATTGAAGAAGGCATAAAAAAAATGCTCCTTGATCAAGACCTACTAAAATTATTATGGAGAGAAGCATCCATGACAACTATATACATTCAAAGTAAACTTCCCCATAGAAGTCTCAAGAATATAACTATCAAAGAAGTATTCACAACGAATAATCTGAGTGTGGATCACCTCCAAATATTTTGAAGCCTTACTTACATCCATGTTCCAAAGGACAAGTGAAAGAATTTGGATTATAGAAGAATCAAAAGAATATTTTTTGGATATAATCTCTCCTCAAAAGCATATAGAATCTACATCAAGGAACGAATACATATTGAAGTAAGAAATGATGTCATATTTGATGAAAATTAGGCCTAGAAGAAGTCAAAAGATATCACCATTGATTCCGATGATAAAGAATCTCCAATATTCCAAGATGAAAAAGTACACCATGAAAACCCCACTGCAAATAAAGAATAAGAATTAGTACCAAGTGAGACTATTCAACCTGTGATCATTTTGACCACAGGGATGAGGCCAACTTGGTTAAAATCTACTTTGGAATATTCCGAAGGACATGAAGCTATGAAAGGAACCTTTAGAGAAAGTAAAATATCAAAGATATATTCTTGGTATGTTGCATATATTAAAATTTTAAATGAAGCTAAAACATCTACATTCAAAGAAGCTATTCATCAGGAAGTTTGGAAAAATGAAATGCAGGAATAATATCAATCCATTATGAAGAATGGTGTTTGCGAAATCGTTCCTAGACCTAGTGACAATTTGTTGTCATATCTAAATGGATCTACAAGATCAAGCATGCTATTGATGGGAGCATAGACAAGTACAAAACAAGATTCGTTGCAAGGGTTTTCTCTCAAAAGGAAGGTATATATTATGAAGAAATACTTGCACCTAAATCAATGTATACTACTATTAAATCTTTGGTTTCATTCGCTGCTACAGTGGGTTGGAATATCCATCAAATGGATGTGAAGACCACATTTCTAAATGGGACCATTGATGAATAAGTATAAATCAAATAAACTGAAGTATTTGAAGTGAATAGCAGGGAATCTCATGTTTGTAGACTTAAGAAGGCCCTATATGGCTTGAAGCAAGCTCCTAGGGCATGGTATGTGAGAATGGATGCATATCTCATAAGAATTTTTTTCGTGAAGAGTATTGTTGATCGAAATATTTATGTCAAGGTTGTGAATAATGAGCCCATCATTATTCTATTATATGTGGATGTTATATTCATCACTGATGTGGAGCATATAATTCAACAGTTCAAGAAGATATTGGCAGTTGAATTTGAGATGAAGGATCTAGGACTAATGCACTACTACTGGGTCTAGAAGTATCACCAAAACCTAGGGAGATATATTTGGGGGGAGAAAATTACAACACCAAAATGTTGCATAAATTTGGGATGATGGGCTCCAAGCCCATGACTACTCCTATGATCACCAATCTCGAGAATTTGTGGGGTTCTGACTCACATCTCATGGATCCTACCTCCTATGAAAATTTGGTGGGCACGCTAATATATCTAGTAAAAAGTAGGCCAAATATATGCTTTGTAGTGAACATTCTTAGTTAGTTTCAGTTGGATCCTTTTCATGATCATTGGATAGCTTCCAAACACATATTGATGTATCTTCATGGCACTATACATCACTTCCTAAAGTACGATAGTAAAGAATTCAAGCTAATTGGCTTCACATATTTTGATTGGAATGGCAATGAGACCGATGGAAAGAATGCTACACGTGGATTTTTTAGTCTGAGGTATTCTATAATTTCATGAATGAGTAGGAAGAAATATCTCGTTGATTTAAGTAGTGTTGAGGTAGAATATGTGGTTGTATGTGAAGTAGGAAAGGAGGTTTTTTGGTTAAGGAAGCTTCTGATATATTTGTTCGAGAAGTTCCTGGGTACTACTATGATTAACTTGGATAATAAAAGTTGTATCAATCTATCTGGATATCCTATGTTTCATGCTAGGACGAAGCATATCAAAAATAAGTTCCACTTTATTAGGAACTTGGTGTAGGATGTCATCATGAAGTTGGAGTACGCCTTGAGAGATGAACATATGGAAAAAATACTAATGAATTATCTTCCTAACAAGAATTTTGAATATATCAGAGACAATATTGGTCTAGTATATATTCATGATTGCATTGATGATAATAAGTTGGAAGACACATGTTGAGGCTTTTCAACTGAAGCATTGCTTGTCAGGACATTGAGCCGGCACTTTGTATTGATGCTTGATAGGGTGGGTGGCATCAGGTGGATGCACACCTAGATCCCTGGGTTGGTTGTTAGTAAGTAAGATTTATGGTACCTATAGAGATTGAAATCTGTAGTCCATCTTAGTCCCACTTGGACAGATTGCCTTGCTGAGGAATCTAGTCCATGGCATTTTGGTGCCTAAATTATTGAGAGACCAATTCATATATTACCCTAGTGAAGAATCTATTCCATGGAATTTTGGTTCCAAAAATATTCATATTTCATATAGTTTGAGATATTCCATTGCATTTTTATATTATGAATACCTCCCTAGTTAATATGGAACGTTGAAGAATGTAACTAGGTTCGGTATTCATAAAATGTATTTGAGTCATTATATAATGTACTTATCAAAAGAATAAAGAAAATGATTTTTATTATTGTAACAATGAATTATTAAAGCATGGGTTTCATGGTTGGGTCATCTTTATATTATTCAAAGTCTCCATTGTGGATTCCTAGGATTAGTATTGAGTCAATAGAGTCATTGTGTGTTTAAAGAGACCCTTATTCAGATTTTGAATCATGTAAAAATGTTTATTATTGAGTCAAATGTGAAATATGTCACCTCCACACCAATTCATCCTTAAAGAGATCAATTCAGCCTAAAGGGGACCAATTCGACCTCACTTGAAGCCTATAAAAGGAATGAGATCGAATTCACTTCGATCACCTCATATCAAGCTAGTTTGATATCTCTCTAGAAGCTAGAAAAAGTGTGAAGTGGGTCAAGGAAGCTGAAAGGAGTGTGATTTGGGTCAAAGTGATATACAAGGAGAAAATCGAAGTTTTGGTGCTACTCTCTCTCCATTATGTACCCTAGTTTGGGAGGATGAAGTCATTTTGTGTTTTTGTTGCTACCTGATGTCATAAATACTACATAGTCAAAGTTGTTTAGGACAAGTTGTTGTTTCTATTGGATCAAATATCTGGAAAGGTTCAATTTTTGTGGAGGAAATGTTTGGTCACATGTCTAGGGTGAAGAGTCTCGAAGAAAACTATTGAAGCAAGAGAATTTTGAATTTTTTTTCCTCGAGAAAAGGGGTTTTCCTTGGAATAGTGCCTACATCTTGTGTCTTGTGTTTTTGGGATCTTCATATACACATAATTTAGTAATTGATTGATGAAAGATGATCTAATAAAGAAATAAAAGAATTAAACATAATTTACAAGTAATTATCAAGAAAGACGAATCAAACCCTAATGTACTTGCAATGATTTCTCAACACTTCTTTGTTCCTGAAAGGTCACATGCTTACCTGCCTCTAATAAGGCATATTCATATTTATAATAAGACTGAGGGAACCAAATCATATGACACCTATACTTGCACCCTATCCAATTTATACCTTTTTTCAGTATCAGGTGAATGTACTCCTATACTCTAGTCATCACGAGGGTTCAAAAATAGGAGAGTTGCATTCTAGAGCGAAGTATGTATTTCATACCATTTTTCTCCCTCTGTCAGAAGACCTGGACTTGTACTATTGTGTCTCTATTCACCTATATCTATATGTTTTTAACCATTGATACACCATTATCCAAATTCTTTGTGAATTCCAGTGTTACTTCGTTATCAAAGCCCTGTAATCGTCTTAAGTATTCTAACAATCCTTCTTAGTCCAAATTGTTATGCACTTGCTTCATGGCCTGTAATTGAGCAAGATCATAACGTATCAAATGGCCACCAGTTTTTAGCTATTAAACAAGAAGGTATTTTCATATGGAAACAACATATTTCAAAATATACAATGATAGTAACACTGCACTTCAACAACCATAACATGAAATGATAGTTTTAGAAATTCAGGTAATAAATCATATATCCCTACCTCCTTTCCTTGCCAATAGATTTGAAGACTGACAAAGGTCGTCAGTTAGTATTTTATTAGGTTGGCATATTTGACACAATTAAGAGATAAGGTGGTATTAACTAGGCATGGTAGGATAACCGTTAGAAATAGAAATGGGGGACGAGGTATATTTTTGGCACGCAAGATAATCATCAAGCCATTTATTAATCGTGAGGTGTAATCATGAGGTTGATTATTATAATATGTGGAGTATGACAGAAAAATAAAGGCATGCAGATATTTTTAGGAACGATAGATGGACGGAAACAATATTCACCTAAGGAGTATCGTTAGAGAAAGAAAACGAAAGAAATTAATTAGAATACTAAATTTCCGAAAATATTATATCCTTGATATGAAGAATTATAATTATTTTCTCATGGAAAACAAACATAACCACTTTCTAATAGGGTTTTATAAAATTCCATAATAAATCTAATGATCTTCCTTTATTAATTTTGAGGAGACAAAATAGCCAACATAAATTGTAATATTTAAATTTACTTTAATACCACGGGAATTTCCTTTGTTGCCTGGAGGTGTCCATATCCTTGACAAGGTTTACTTTTTAACCCATTGATATGCTAGTGTCCCACTAACTAGGAAAGATTCATAACTTTTTTTATTTTGTTTATAAAGCATCTATAGAAGGACATTATACTGGCATGGTAACCAGTTAATAACAATTCCATTCACCAAAAATAGTGAGGTGAATAAGCTAGATCATGATGAAAACACTTGTCATTTGACCCAAAGATCGAAGGCCATTACCCTGGCTTAGTGACCAGAATTGGTATTTCCATTCCACTATATCCTATGATAATGGTAGGTCGACTCGTGATGAGACCTCCTACCCTCTATTTGATTCTCACTTTACTTTGTTATTATTTTTGTTAATCATAAAATATTATTTAGTAATGGTATGACATATCAACTCCTTAAGAGTTAGGGATGGCGTGAAAAGCATTATAATAATTACGTTTTTTCTCACTAATTTTGTCTCAAAAATTATTTTTCAAACAGGTCACAGAATCATTAAAAATTGGAATGAACGAAAGCTCTTTACGTGGTGATAGGAGGAATGAATTATGAGTAATTTTATAGATTTCTTACAAGATCAAGGGAGTTAAAATTTTAGGAAGTTAAAAATCCAGATAATGATTTCTTATAAAACATAATCATTAGGTAAATTAGTTGTCCAACCATAATATCGAAAGAGGGCTGAAAATATTCCTTACCCTAAAGAAAAATAAATATTAACAAGCTAAGTAAATAGTAATTGTGTCTAAGGAAACAAAAATGTGGTTAAGGAAACAATAAATATGATGATTGGTGCTATGAAACAAGAAACAAAAACTGTGACTAAGGAAACCACAACTATTACTAAGGAAACAACAATTGTGATTAAAATATGACAATGATGTTTGTATAAAAATATTCACGATGTTTTCCTAAAGTGAAATAAAATAAATACCATAAAAAGATTAAAAAACTATTTAAATTACATACAGAATGAAATATATTTCGATTTTTTTTGACCTAATTGTGACTGCAAGGACATTTAATCGATCAACTACAACCTGTAAATTTGCATAGTTAATAATTTCATGAAGAAAATATTCTCGTGTAAGTGGCTATTGGTATACACGAAGTTGGTGCCCATTGGCAAGGAAATAAATGCCAGAATTGTCAATCTTAGTAAGGCACATCATTCCATTTCCATAAACTTTAGTAACTTCATAAGGACCCAACAATATCATTTGGATTTTACCTGGAAAGTGTTGGAATATGGATTTATATAACAATGCCCAATCCCCTTTCTCAAAGGTTTTGTTTTTAATCATCTGATTGTGCCATTTAGCTCTTTATTTTTGAACTATTTTTGTGCTTTGTAAGGAAAGAAAGTGCATTAAATCCATTTCGTTAAGTTGTTGGAGGCATTGTTTCTATGCCTCCTTAAGATCCAATCCAAATTCCTTAGCAATTCTAGGATTCTTGACATCAAACCATTAGGGGAATTTTGAGGTCTAAAATGGGCCTCCTAAGAAAAATGTACAACCAAAATAAAATTTGTAAGAACCAATAGGATTCAAGATGATGATGTCAACCATGGGGGATAATTCACCACTTTTGGAGTAAAAAAATTAAAATATTAAAAAATAATAAAATAATAAAACTACTTTTTCGACTTTTTTTTCAACTTATCTCCTTAAGTTTTTACTCAAATTTTGAGTGGGAGTACTTGTTGTATGCAAAATTTAATTCCTCATTCAAGGAGTACCCATGTTGTATACTTTCGATGCACCCTGCAACACGAAAAATGAGAAATACATGAAAAAATGTGATTGAAATCATGTTTTTCATGTATTTCTCATTTTTTGTGTGGCAGGGTCCATTGAAATTATGGAACATGGGTACTCCTTGGATGCGGAATCAAATTATGCATCCAATGACTATTGTCGCTCAAAATTTGAGTAAATCCATAGGGAGATAAGTTAAAAATACGAGTTGAAAAAATAGTTTTTTCTTTTTTCCCTATAAAATTTGATGATGTAATGTAATCTTATTTTATTATTTCCACTATTATTTTATAATTTCCTTAGGAGGCCCATTTTAGACCTCAAAAGTCCCATAATGTCAATCGGAAAGATTGGTTCCTTGCCAAAAACAAGTTGATAAGGTAAATAGCTAGTAGTATTGAGCCAAGTATTGCAATAGTCCCATAAGGCTTCAAGAAGCTTGGAGGCCCAATATTGGAAGTTTGTAGATATTTTCTTATTTAAAATCACCTCCAAGACTTTGTTTTTAATTTCCAACTACTCATTTTTGTGTGGGTGGTAAGGAGAGGTAACTTTGTATTTGATATGGTATTTTTGTAGAGTGGAAATTTTTATTGAGTACTGAAATGTGATCCCCATCATTTACAAGCTCTCAAGGTAACCTATGTCGAAAGGAAATTTCGAATAGAAAATTGTAACTACTTCTATGGCTCTTGAGAGTGATACCGCTTCCACCCATTTGGTTACTAGTTTGTACATGTTAGTGTCAGTATTTGCATCCTTCCTAAAGTGATCAAATAAACTCTTTCATGTCATGTTAAGGGTCATGGAATATTCTGAAATTTTTGTCATTCCATTAGGTCATCATGAAAAAAATTGGTCACTTGGTGCAGATTTAGGTTTGATATGACTCCTTTCAAGAATGTTATAATTTATTTAGAATTTTCTTCGATAATAATCATATGTGAAAGAACACTGTCGACGCGTTTCGAACCAACCACACTGGTTGGTTCGAAATGCATCAGTTGTTTTCTTTCACATGTGATTATTACTGAAGAAAATTATAAATATTTAGGATGGATCACACAAGCCTAAGTTCTGAAAATGTTATAACTTGCTGGCTCATTTCACCACTTTGATGAGTGTACCATTAGTCATGAGTTGTCATCATCATTTTAGTCATTTTCATCATGGTCTCATTCAGTTAGAGTCTTCATTATGTCTTAGGGTTTCCAAGGTCATCGAATCACCATTTCATTGCATAAAATCCCAAAAAATGAAGGAGTACCAATAAATGAGTTTGATTTGTAAATTTGATTTTAGAGCAAAATGTAATTTTATTTTTCCTAATTTGTAATAAATTCTCAAAATTCCAAGTAGCTGCACACCCAAATTTCCATCAGAAGATAAGCCAAAGTTCCAAAAAGTAAATTAGTGTTCCTAAGCCATCAAAATATGAAGTTCAATAATCTAATTCAAAAATTAAAAGATAAAGAGCAATGAAAAAACAATTTCAAAAAAGGAAGGGTGGGTCCCAAGGTTGTTTAATGACATTTATCCAAGTATAAAGGCTACCAAAGACCAAGAAGACATTCATTTGTATCTTCAAAGCATCAAGTTGTCATCCTCCTAAGAAAAAAATAGAGTTTTCCTTCAAATAATCAAATTCTGGGCCATTCGCTACACTTTTTCCATAGGCGCTACGCTTTTTCCAATTGCATGTTGTGCTTTTTCCAAAGGCACTGTGCCTTTTCCCGTTGCACACTAAGTTTTTTCTCTGCACAATGCGACTTTTGCATAAGGGAGCCACAGTCCCTGAACTTCATTTTAGAGGTTCTCATCATCAAAGGGTTTCTACAGCTGTTTACATGTAAGTAGCATCAACCGTAGCCCCTCGTTTCAGTTTGTGGTGTCAATTTCATGGTGTATACACTTCATTTAATTTTATGCCATGTTCTAAGCAATTGAAACCCTAGTTCTTAATTTACAAAATTAATTACTCTCCCCAGGACCCATACACCTTCCCTACACCCTAACGCACTACCAACTACACATACACTCACTCATTCCCATTCCTAAGCCCTATTTCCTGAAGCCTACCACCCTAGTTGTGCTTTCCTAGGTAGCTAGATACCCCCCTGTAATAAAAATTTCCTACCCTATTTCCCTAACTATATCACCCTCCCACTACTTCCCTAAGCTCACTAATCCCTTCCTAAATTCCCTCAATTTTTCCCTTACTTATCACAATCCGCTAACCCCACTATCCTACTCCCTTTCCCTTACCCTTATTCCCTACGATTTTCAAAGATAAACTGAGAATAATGCAAGAAGAAAGAAACACAATGGAGGAAGAAAGAAATGCCAAAGATGAAGACAAGAAAACATATAACAAAGGAGGGAGGATTTTGATATTAGAGCCAATAGTCACTAGAGAACTAATGGAATCACCCTTACCTGTCATACGTTTCCAGCATGTGGGTTGCATTGAATTTTTTGGGATGGTACAAAGAGTCCAAAGTCACCCTACTTTGACCAGGTTTTTCATCAGCAACCTCCAAAACAACTTTTTGGGAAAAATACTGAGAGGGGGGGGGGGGGGGGTGGGTGAATCAATATTTACGACTTACTCAAATATTTTTACTTTTTCTTACTTCAAAACCCATACGCTACTATGCTGAACCAGACTCGCGTATACACGTGGATATCCTTCATAAAACTCGCGTATACATAGAGATATTATTATGCCATTTAATTATTCACTTAGTTCTATGCAACATTCTTTCTTCTGATAATTAGATAACAATAAGCATGTGTAGTAATAACAGAATAAACCATCACACATAAGCATCACACATGAACACCAGGATTTTAGGTGGAAACCCAAGTCGGGAGAAAACCACTGTTGTCGTTGTCTCAGCCTTCAATATTTTATTATAAAGAAAACATCTTACAACCATGTAATCGGTGCGTACTCATACCAATACGTTGTGCACTCCACTCTGGCTGCATGGGCTACAACCTTCTCTCGTTTACCAGCCTCTCTTGGAAGGGAGCTACAACCCCCTGCTTCTCGTTTACCAGGCTCTCCTAGAAGGGAGCTATGACCCCCTGCTCTCATTTACCAGCCTCACTTGGAAGGGAGCTACAACCCCCTGACTAAAGGCTACAACCCTCAGCACCACCATGGACCACATTTCATCAATTTTCACACTGGATCCAAAAGCTTTCTTTAGAGGACAACTTGCAGGCCACTTTTCATCATATTTTCAGACTGGACCCACTCCACACATTTAAGCTCAATCATACATCAAACTGAAACTCATTGACAGATAACAGTAAACCAGCATAACAGATCAGACATTTCATACCCCATACTTCAGCAAACCCTAGTTTGCATACGCGCTTTCCTTTCACTGATCCAGCGTATATACGCGCCTTCATGCATATAAACCCGCATATACCTCTGCACATAATTCAAAACTAGTTTTACATTCCATACGCACTTTCGCTGAATTAAACACGTGTATATACACGCTTTCACTGTTACAAACTTGCGTATATATCTTCAGATATTAAGAGCAGCATACTTTTTCAAATTAGATATTCAGTTCAGATTTAACCCTTCACTTCAGACAGATGTTCACCTCATCTCAAATCTAAACATTCCATAAACAAATCTAGAAGATACAAATACATTTCAGATCTAGATATCCTTCTTCATCATTTTCTTCATAGGTGCATCACAGATTCAGATCTATCATCAAACTGTTACCCTTTCCATATAGACATACTTCAGAGTGAAGTATTCATTCAAACCCAGACTCATGCACCCCCTTTGCACAATGATTTTCTTCTCCTTATATAGGTTTACCCTTTTTCAATACCATGAGCCAAAACGACATTACTTTCAATGGTATTCCTGGATGGGATCACATAGACATACCAGCGCTCAATACAATGGGTCAATACCATGGTAGTAACCCCTGGTTTTACATATTTAGAGCACATTTGACCATACGCGACTTGGCACGTTATTTCTCGCGTGCATACGCTACTTCTATTAATAAAACCCGCATATGCATTGTCACATACACTTTTCATCATTACTCTTGCACATACTGATATTTCTTACTTCTACAACTTTTGTACTACTTGTAGAACATCAGATTTTCATCATTAATTAGTATATTAAGTCAGTTTCCATCAAGTACAAATTCATCAAGTAGGTTTCCATCATCTTCTTCAAGTGTTGCCATCATCTTCATCAAGTGGGTTGGCATCAAGGACAACACTCTGCATCATATTGCCAACAATCTCCCCCTTTGGACTTGATGGCAACCACGATGGTGTTTGATCACCACAACAAATAGATACATTGATTATAACCATTATACAATAACCATGTTACTGTCCCCTTATTCAAACACCATGTCACTCTCCCCCTTTGACATCAAGGGCAAAGGGCGGATCAAAACCAACACAAGGTTTTTCTCCTCATGTAGATAGAAGAGCGTTGTAGATCTGATGTGCATTGAAGTTACCATGCTCCCCCTGAGTTCATGCTGAATGTTCAAACATATTTTCCAATGAAGTACATGACTCTATGACCTTCCTATCACCAAGGACTCATACTTACATCAAAGATCCAACCAAGTGGATTTACATATGAGACTCAAATACCAAACCAAGAGGGTTTACATATTTTGACTCAAGTACCCAACCAAGTGGGTTTACACATTTTGACTCAAGTACCCAACCAAGTGGGTTTACACATTTGATCAAGTCCTTACATGACTGAATATTACAATTTACATCATACGTCTCAACATGACCTTTTAATCAAATTACAAATATGAATTTTCATGACCAATACCAGAAAGACCTCAAGAGAGATCATATTTCATAACCAGCATAATGCCAAAAATGCATTATACTCAGAAAAAATAATGCTCCCCCTAAAAATGTGCATCCACGCATCCTTTCCATATGACCAAGGCTCCTCCTTAGCTTGTGCAACCTGAACACCATAAACTTCAGCAACAATATCTGCATGATCTGTCCTTATCTCTGAATCATAAGACTTCCATCTCATCCATGAGTGAAAGCAGAGAATACTCTTCATCAGAAAAGCAAACAGGGTTCATCCATAATCACAAGAAACCATGTAACATGTCATCATCATTTAGAACTGAGAAATAATCAGATATAATGCCAATAATACAATCATTAATAGTCAGACTGTTGCTCCCCCTGAACCTGTGCTCCTGATCTTCAGCTATCATACAAATTTTCTGATCATAAATGCATACGCGACTGTCTCCACTGTAACTCGCGTGTATACATGGCTTTAGTTCACTGAACCCGCGTATGGAAAGTGAAGCATTGAACACTTCACATTCCTTCATCTCCCCCTGAGTTTGTACCACCTGTACCTGTCTTATTCACATCAGATGCTCTGTCAGAAGCAAACATAACCAGAATAACCAAACCAACTGTGAGAATCATCATACATTGCTCCCCCTCTGATGATACATTACTAATCCCTATAATGTATCTCACATCTCTCCTACAGTCATTCAGAGAAGTAAGCTTTAGAAGCGGATGACTGCTGTAGGGTCAGTATTCCTTATGTTTCTGACCAGTCCTCCTTCCTTTTCCAGCTTTGCTTGAGATTTCTAATTGTGTGCTGGAAATTATCCAATTTCTCAGATCTGTTCATCTTGCATTCTTTTTCCACATGTCCATACTTGTTACAAGCATAACATCTTATATGACCAGAGAAGTAAGCATAAGGATCATAGTGTGTTTCTCTGTTCTTCCTTCTATTGCAATCAGCTGCTTTATGACCATACTTGTTGCATGAAAAACAATATCCCTTGAAGCAACCAGAGTACCTTTCTGAATAGAATCTGTTTGACTGTGACTGAAATGATCTACTTCTACAATTTGCTGCAACATGCCCATAACTATGACATTTAAAGCATTCAACATTATTGATACTTCTATAGTTAGGAGCGAAATATTTCCTTTGAGAATTCATAATTGTTGGTTGCCCTTTTGTCTCTTTCACTACTTCAGGTTTTGCTTTGACATCCTTTGAATCTTTAGCACTTCCTTGTGAACTAGATTCTCCTTTAACCATTTCATGAAAACCCATACCAAGTTTAATAGAGGGAGACCTTTGACTACTAAGAATATTGTCCAGAATCTTAGTACTATCTTGAAACCTCAAAAGTTTATCCTTTTCTTCTAATTTACCTTTGAGAATGTTTACCTCAACTTTCAATCTTTGGCATTGCTTCTTCATATTTTCTTCGACCCTTTTTCCTTCTTCTACTTGATCATTCAGATTTAGAATCTCTTCTTTCAACCCATTTTCTTGATCTTCAAAAGTTTGTAAGAGTTCTTCCTTCTTCTTATTCGATGATTCGAGATTTTCTTTCAGAGAGATGATTTCTGCTTCAAGTTCTTCATTCTTATTATTTGATATTTCCGGATCTTCTTTGAGCGAGATGATTTCAGCTTCAAGTCTTACATTCTTCTTGTTTGATGTTTCGAGATCTGAATTTAGATCGTTGATTTATGATTCTAGTCTTTTCATTCGATTGGATGGATAAGAATGCAACCTTTGATACATGTCTACCTGTCCATTCAACATTTCTATTTGTTCTTTCATTCTAGAGATCATCTCATCGTAAATAGATTCTTGTCTTTTAGATGCTCTTTGTTGTTCTTCAATTTTGATCTTGATAGCTTCCTCTAGATCCAAAACATTACTTTCACTATCTTCACCATTGCATGCACAAGAAAGTGAATCACAAGAACAATTATCAATACATGTTTTATCTACTTCATTTTCTGCTGCATATGTTTTCTGAGATATCTCCTTTTCAGTAGCCTTCTTCTTTTGCTTCTTTTCCATGAGCACTTGTAGATCTTGGTCAAAATCTTCTTCATCCACATCATTCTCTTCATTTGTATAATAACTCTTTCTCTTTTCAAATTGTTTCCCTTTACCATGATTTTCTTCATAAGGACATTTAGCAACATAATGACCAACTCTTCCATAACCAAAACATTTGAAGGGAAGCTTACCTTTGAATCGTCCAGTTCCTAGTTGCAGTTTTCTCACAAAATTTGCTTCTTCTTCTTCAGATATATAATTTGATTCCTTGACATCTTCTTTTTCTTTTCCTTTTGCACAAGCCTTAAAAGAAATTTCTTTGATTTGAGAGGGACCTCCTTGTCTCATTTCATAAGCAGTCAGAATACCATGAATTTGAACAATAGTAAGAGTTTGCAGATCTTGCCTTTCTTCAATAGCTGATACTTTTGACTCAAATTTTGAAGTCAAAGATCTTAAGACTTTTTCCACCAGAGTAGTATCGGTTATGGTTTCACCCAAACTTCTCATACGATTTACAATATCATCTAGACATAAAAGAAACTGGCAATACTCTCATCACTATGCATCTTCAAATTTTCATATTCAATTATGAGGGTTTGGAGTTTTGCACTTTTTACCTTTGTATCTCCTTCATAGCTCAGAATGATTTTGTCCCATATTTCTTTTGCTGAATTTAGTTGCATCACTTTAGCAAATTCTGGTTCAGACATGCTTCCTAATAAGACATTGACTGCTTTGGAATTGATTTCATATTTCTTCCTTTCTGCTGCATCAGTGGGAATACTTGCCGGATATTGATAACCTTCTTCCACGATTGCCCATACTTCTGCACCAAGACTTTGCAGATATTCTTTTTTTCGTATCTTCCAGAATAATAGATTATCTCCATTGAATAGAGGTGGCCTTATAGACATTACTCCTTCATGACTTCCCATTGTGATGGATCTCCTTCAAGCGATCAAGCTTCTACAGAAGGACCTGCTCTGATACCAATTGTTGGGAAAAATACTGAGAGGGGGGGTGAATCAGTATTTAGGACATACTCAAATATTTTTACTTTTTCTTACCTCAAAACCCATACGCTACTTTGCTGAACCAGACTCACGTATACACGCGGATATCCTTCATAAAACTCGCGTATACATAGAGATCTTATTATGCCATTTAATTCTTCACTTAGTTCTATGCAACATTCTTTCTTCTGATAATTAGATAAAAGTAAGAATGTGCAGTAATAACAGAATAAACCATCACACCTAAGAATCACACATGAACACCAGGATTTTAGGTGGAAACCCAAGTCGGGAGAAAACCACCGTTGTCGTTGTCTCAGCCTTCAATATTTTATTATAAAGAAAACATCTTACAACCATGTACTGGCGCAGACTCATACCAGTACGCAAGCACCCACCTGTAGAAGGCTACGACCTTCTCTCATTTACCAGCCTCTCCTAGAAGGGAGCTACAACCCCCTGCTTCTCGTTTACCAGCCTCTCCTAGAAGGGAGCTACGACCCCCTGCTCTCGTTTACCAGCCTCATCTGGAAGGGAGATACAACCCCCTGACTGAAGGCTACAACCCTCAGCACCACCATGGACCACGTTTCATCAATTTTCACACTGGATCCAAAAGATTTCTTTAGAGGACAACTTGTAGGCCACTTTTCATCATATTTTCAGACTAGACCCACTCCACACATTTAAGCTCAATCATACATCAAACTGAAACTCATTGACAAATAGCAGTAAACCAGCAGAACAGATCAGACATTTCATACCCCATACTTCAGCAAACCCTAGTTTGCATACGCACTTTCCTTTCATTGATCCGGCGTATATACACGCCTTCATGCACATAAACCCACGTATACCTCTGCACATACTTCAAAACTAGTTTTACATTCCATACGCGCTTTCGCTGAATTAAACACACGTATATACACGCTTTCACTGTTACAAACTTGCGTATATATCTTCAGATATTAAGAGCAACATACTTCTTCAGATCAGATATTCAGTTTAGATTTAACCCTTCACTTCAGATAGATGTTCGCCTCATCTCAGATCTAAACATTCCATAAACAGATCTAGAAGATACAAATACATTTCAGATCTAGATATCCTTCTTCATCATTTTCTTCATAGGTGCATCACAGATTTAGATCTATCATCAAACTGTTACCCTTTCCATACAGACATACTTCAGAGTGAAGTATTCATTCAAACCCAGACTCATACACCCCCTTTTCACAATGATTTTCTTCTCCTTATATAGGTTTACCCTTTTTCAATACCATGAGCCAAAACCACATTACTTCCAATGGTATTCCTGGACGGGATCACATAGACATACCAGCACTCAATACAATGGGTCAATACCATGGTAGTAACCCCTGGTTTTACATATTTAGAGCGCATTTGACCATACGTGACTTGGCACGTTATTTCCCGCGTGCATACGCTACTTCTATTAAGCAAACCCGCGTATGCCTTGTGACATACACTTTTCATCATTACTCTTGCACATACTGATATTTCTTACTTCTGCAACTTCTGTACTACTTGTAGAACATCAGATTTTCATCATTAATTAGTATATTAAGTCAGTTTCCATCAAGTACAAGTTCATCAAGTAGGTTTCCATCATCTTCATCAAGTGGGTTGCCATCAAGGACAACACTCTGCATCATATTGCCAACACAACTAAGTGACTCTAGAAGGGGTGAATTTCACCATTTCTACTGATATTATTGCAGCAGCAACAGGGATACCCAATGTGGGTGAAAAGTGGTTTAAGACTAAGGATTTGGATGCCCGGTTGTATGAGCCTTACCTCAAGGCACCTTACAAAGAAAACATCAAAAATATCTTTCATTTTGGCAAGTTGTTAAACAGGTTTGATCCCATCATGAAAATCATCATGAAATACTTCAGTTGTGAGGGAAGATTCTTTATATTATACAGCTATCACATCAGGTTTCTCATGCATTTCACTAGGGTAAAATTTCTCAACCTCCCCTACTACTTGTACAGAAGCATTGATAAAATTATTGCCTATATTGTGAAAATTAGAGATTTTGAGCTTCATATGAACAACCTCCTCCATCACTCTCTGATCAAAATCATTATCCTCACCACCTTAATTAGCTGGACATATCATGGGAGAATTTCATAGAGGCCGATGTCTTCATTGTAGGTCCAAGTCAACATGCTAGACCTATTCCACCAACAGCGTCATTTCCTCACATGAAGACTAGGAAAACTAGCAGGGCTACAGTTAAAGAGGCCAAAGAAGCCAAAAATTTAAAAACTTACCATAGGGGACCTAGGCAAGTGTTTTCTCCATAGATTTTCTAAGGGGCCTTGCCTTCTTCATCAACAAAGCAGGGAAATCAAAATAAGAAAGAGACAATTGTTCAAAAGGAGGAAGACCTTCATGAGGAAGAAGGAAAGTTTAACTTGGTGGACTTGAATGTCCAAGATGATCATGAGGCCTCAAATATGATCATCAAAGAGAAGGATGCCATAATCAAATAATTTCAGGACAACATGGCAAGAACACAATTTTTCATATCCTTCCTTGAACAAGCGAACAAGCAGTTGAAAGAAAAACATGTACTCATGGAGTTAGAGTTGCTAAAGGCAGAGAGACAAGACACCAAAGGTAAAGTAGTGATGCCACCTGATGAGTCTGACCATGGTGAGACTAAAAGCACCAAGACAATACTAAAAATAGGGGGTCTTAACAGAGCTTTAGAGCAAGAGAAACATGAGGCAGAGCAACTCCGTTTTGAGGAAAGGATTGCAAAGGGAATTGATGAGGATAGAGAAGTGTGGCTTGATAGTGTTAACATCCATCTTGAGAAGCTCCTCCATAAGGCCAACAAGGACAATGAGATGCTTAGACACATGGCCAACATATACATCACTAGAAACAAGATTTGCAACATCAGGATTAAGCAATTCAAGGAGAAACACAAGCAAATCCTAATGAAGCATAAGGATGAGGAAAAAATTGAGATTCTTGCTGATGCTTCCTTGATTACTTGAGACACCTTATCAACACTTCATCTACTAATTTTGAAGAGTTTTGGGAAATTTTTCAGGTTTTTTGCATTTCTGCAAATTTTTATGGACTTTTTGCATTGTAAGTTTGCAAAAAGCACAGCGTGGGCCACACTGCGCTTTTTGTGGAGGCCTCGAAATGAATAATGGGTTTGATATTTGGATTTAGAGTGATGTCTACATGAAAATTTTGACTATTGGAACTCAGAAAAAAGAGAGCTTTTGATAGGTGGAAATGGCCAAAAACCACTAAAAAATCACCTTTTTGCCTCATTTTTTAGACCTTCGTTGTGCTTTTGGAGCAGTCATGGGAGATTAAATTTTTGAGGATCTTCACTCAACCATTTTTAGTGCTTGAGGACAATTTTTACAACTATACCGGAATATATTTCCAATGAGCCATCTTGGGCCCAACTGGGACTTTGGGAAGGAAGTAAAAAATCAGTATTAAGGCCCACACTGCGATTTTTCGCAGCCACACTCCGTTATTTCCAAGAACGTTGCACTTTTTGCAGTTTCCTATTTTCTTCAAAATTTTCCAGTTTTATCAGTTGATAGATGGATTCAGTGACTTTTTACTGATGTAATGATGAAATTTAAATTTAATTATGTCCTAAATAGCTACTAGGTGTAGATACATCATGTAAAAAGGTAATTTTGGTCAAAGTGAATCAGTTTCATGGATGATAGGGATGAGTTGGCTAACCTCCATAATCACTAGGATTCCAGTTGTACACTTATTAGATCATCTCCACAAGTCAGGGATTCAACCCCTGAGAGTGGGAGAAGTTTTTTTGGCCTATATCTTTCATTTCCTTTCTCATTGAAATAGTTGGATGCTATAGAAGTTGATCATTGAACACTATTGTAATCAGAATTTTGGAAAGAAATAACAGACTGAGTTGCATCTATTTTGATGGGATACCTGTGGTAATGTGATTTGACATTGTTTATTCTTATTCTTTTCAAATTGTGAATGTATTATGATTTTATGTTCATGCCATATCTGAATGTAATTGATTCCTAAGTCAGAAATACATAATTGATTAGCTTATGCTTTGTTTTGGAGGAATAGTTACAGTTTTGTTTTCATCATCTTCTAATTGAAAAGAATTCAGTTTCCCAATGTTGTTTTCTGAAAC
The DNA here is from genome assembly GCA_034641835.2 of Pinus albicaulis. Lineage (NCBI taxonomy): Eukaryota > Viridiplantae > Streptophyta > Pinopsida > Pinales > Pinaceae > Pinus > Pinus albicaulis. The sequence continues at coordinate 735,852,660 of CM076569.1, forward strand.
CCTAGCAGTCTAGACCACTCCATACTGATACCTTAATGTGTTAAGCTACTTACCTACCTTGCCGCATTAGATCCCTGCAATTCTTATCCTTGTTTTCCTAGAACTAATTTCTTCTTTGACCTATTAACCATCCAACACTTCAATTCAATAAAAAAAACTCTAGTGCTACTATACCTAGCCTAAAATATCATTTATCCAATCATCTTGGTTGTGGTCTTGTGGAGAGATATCTGTCCTACCTAGTAGGGCTAGCTACTTGGAAAAGTATTAGTCTCTAGTTACCTTTTCTTGTCTCCTTTAGCCTCGGAGATCTAGTGAAGTGATAAAATCTTAGCTACCATACTGAGGAGAAAGTGACAGATCTTCCCTGGTTGTCCCATTATATTGTCGAATTCTTGGTGTGTGGATGATAGGTCTAAGATTTCATGGAGGTTGATCTGAAAAGTTACAGAGAAACAAGTTGTTGAACAGTGAGCATTATGGCTTCAAGGAGATATACCAGATCAAATCTAGATACTCATCCAGTTGATCCAGTCGAATATCCATAGAGGCTTGTTAGGAAGAAAATATATAAAAAAACAAAAATTCAGTCAAATCCTATTCCATTGGTAATATCTTCTTCGCTACCTGCAAAATTTTTATCTCTTGAAGGTATACCTTTTGATTTGAAATTTGAACTATCTTTATTTCGATCTAAGTTTGAAACCTCACTATCTGATATATTTTTTGACCCATTAAGGCTTTCAGAGGTAAATCATTATCTGAGATAGATATTAGTTCCTTAAAACTTGACGAGAATCTACCTTTTGAAGAAACTAAGTTTGAATCAGAGTTTGAAACTAAAGTCTAGAGTCAATTCTATAGGCTTGAAAGTTTAGAAAAAAAAATTCAATACCAGTCAGAAAAAGCCATAATCCAATATCAACAAGAGTCAATACCCATCCTGACACAATCATAGTCAGTTGTTCCTTCTTCTTCTGTACCATATACTTCATTACCTATTCAACAAACTCCTTCTATTGTCACTCCTATATTTCACTCAGTAGGAATCGTGGCCAGATTTTTACCCCTCATTCTACCAGGCCAACTTGATGCCTTACCACAAGGATATGGCCAGAGACTCCCTCATTTTATGAGAGTTCTCAAAATCACTACAAAAAATCACATAGTCAAAGTCACTGACTTTATTGACCTAGAAGAAATAGTTGCAAACAATGCTAAAATGAGAATCATAGTTCAAAGCTTTTCTGGAGAGGTTAAAACGTAGTTCAGATCATTGAATGAAAACTCTATAACCACTTCAAACCAACTAATAGATGCCTTCATAGCTTGATGGGAGGTGAATAAGAATACCTTGGAAATCCTTTCTGAACAAAATAATCTGAAAAGGGAACTAAATGAATCAGTACAAGACTTCACTGCCCATTTTAACAGAGTATAAAATTCCATTCCCAATGAGATCAAACCTCCTCCAGGTCTGGCTCTGTTGCATTATTTGGATGGATTCTATCCAAACGTGGCCTATCAATTGAGAGAAAGGAATCCTGCTACATTAGAAGACATGCAGAAGAATGGAATCAATGTGAAAGCTAACTTGTCCATTAATAAGTCAAAAATGAAGAGTGAAAGGAGAGTAACCATCAAGGAAGAATCATCCTCATCCTTGGATTTAAAACTAGAAACTTTGATAAGAATAATAGAAAGGATGGTTGAGAGGATGTCCATAATAAAAAGGCAGCCCAAAAAACAAGCTAGAAATCATAACTTCAGAGGACATCAACAATAGCCTCAATTCATAATCAAACAAAGAGAATAGACGGAACCTAAGCAAGCAGCACAAAAACAACAGATTTAGACACCCTTGCAGAAAAAAATATGCTGAAGGAGTTGAGGAAAAATAAGAAGATCATATTGTTGAAGAAAGCCATTTTTTTATGGCTGATGGCCAACCCATATTTTTGAAAGAAACTGAAGAGTATGTTGAGAAGGAATATGTGCCTAAGGATGAAGAATACATATTGGTCATTGATCATGATTTTGAGGTTGAATCAGATGATTATCAGCGAGGCTACTTGAATGCACTCAGCTCACAACAGAGGCAATACTCATTGAGGGGTAGAGATGTCCCAATAAATCCTATTCAGAAGCAGGCATCCCAACAAAAGGATACTCAATGAAAGCATAATCCTCAAAGTAATCAGAATAAAGGAAAATAACTTGCATCTACAAATAAGAGCAAGGTTAGTAAACCATCTAGAAGCACACCGAGAAAAGAAAAGGACAGCCAGAAGAAAGAGGCTACACCAAAGGATCATGCCGACCAAAGGGACAATATCATTAAGGAGGTAGAAAAAACCATTCCTTTCAGCTTAGAAACTAAAATTTCCAAATTTAAAGTGTCTATACCTTTAACCGAACTTGTCAATAACAATCAATATAAGTCTCATGTAACCAAAATGTTAAAAGTAGATCCTTAATCTGATATACTAAATGTCGAACATGATCAACCTGAACTTATCTTTGGTCAAGAAATAGACGATTAGTTAGAGGATAGTGAAGTTCCCCCATTATATTTGAGTCTGATAATCCACCATAATATCCTTCAACATGTTATGCTTGACTTAGGAGCTTCCCCACAATTTGATGTTGAAAGCCATTATCGATAAATTGGGCCTAGATATCACCCACCCTTACCATGACTTGTATTCCTTTGATTCGGGTAGAGTCCGTTTTCTGGGTCTTATTAAATATTTAGAAGTTTCCCTTGAACAAATTAAACCAAAGAATGTTTTGATGGATGTGCTGGTAGCTAATATACCACCACGGTTTGGTATGTTTCTATCTAGATCTTGGGGAGAAAATTTGAGAGGCACTTTGCAACTAGACTTCTCTTGTGCCACCATCCGGGTTTTCGGACAATTGAGAAAGTTGTACCAAGAAACAAAGATGAAGTACATGATAACCAACAAAGAGAAGCCTAGAAATCATCTAATTAATTTGGTACATACAGATTTAGAATCATTCATTTTTTTGAATGATAGCGCCTTGAATGATGTAGATAGTCATCTTGTAAAAGTAGAATATATTCTATAAAATTCTAATTGTATCATAACAGTTTTAGATAAGGGAAAAGAAAATCTGCCAATTTCTTTAGAGTAGTCATCAGATAAGGCAGAGAAAATTTCATATCAGAATCAAGAAGTGGCCCAGAAGTTTGAGACAGAACAGAAATTAGAATTCCAACACTTGGATGATGAAAATGGTCTATGGACCATGGATTTTGATGGTGCCTTGGGGAATACGGGGTAGGCATTGGGATTTTCATCTTCATCCCTCTTAATCAACCTGGTAAGGTTCCTAAAAATGTAAGGTTATGTTCATACAAGTTGGCTTTTGATTTTTCTAACAATGAGGCAGAATATGAGGCATTGATCACCGACCTCAAGATTTTGAAAAGGTTGGGTGCAAGAATAATTTCAGTTTATGGTGACTCTGAACTTGTGATAAAACAAGTAAAAGGGGAATACCAGCCCAAGCATCCATGAATGAGAATGTACAGTAATGTTGTACTAGATATTCTAAAGATTTTTCCCGAACATACATTGTCACTAGTGCCGAGAAGTCAGAATCTTGTGGCATATTCTCTTGCTACAACAACAAGTGATTTCAAGATCCCTATATTTTCCAATAGAAAGTTTGAAATCCATGTTAAAAATCATCCCAATGTTCCTGACAACTTGCGGTATTGGCAAGTATTTTGGGATGATAAGAAGTAAACAATTTTCTGTAGAATGAAGGAGAATTTGAGAATTATTCCATTGATGAAGTTTATGACAAGGATGATCAAGTCATCAAAGCCACCCAGGTTGATATTTTACAGCTAAAGGATAACAATATTCTAATAGGTTTCATACCTTTGGAAGAATTTTTTGATCAAGATGATGTAGTGAGGAAGCCAACATTGGTTCGTACAAATAAAGGTGTGGAGGATGTAAACATCGGAACAAAAGACAAGCCAAAGATGGTCAAGCTGTCGAAGCCTTTATCTCTTGAGGTAAAAGACAAATACATTGATTTACTTTCTAAATTTTCTGATGTTTTCGCTTGGGATTATGCAGACTTGAAGGTCATCTATGATAAGAATATTATTCAAGACACCATTTCAATTAAGCTCGACCAAAAGCCCTTCAAGAAAAAGCTAAGAAGGATCAACCTAAGGTTGTTGCCCTCGATTGAAAAGGAAGTGAACATACTTTACAAATCAGGTATCATTGTTCCTATCAGATTTTTTGGCTGCATATCAAATCTAGTCCCGGTAAGGAAGAAGACTAGAGAAATAAGGCTTTGTATTGATTTTAGAAATTTGAACAAGGTGTCCCTTAAGGATAATTATCCCCTTCCCAAAATGGATCACATCCTACAAAGAGTCATTGGAGCATCCCAGATGTCACTTCTTGATGGATATTCAGGATACAATCAGATTTTAGTGCATGAGAAGGACCAAGATAAAATTTCCTTCACGACACCTTGGGGCACATTTAAGTATGCTAAGATGCCATTCGGACTAAAGAATGCAGGGGCCACCTTTCAATGTGCCATGAAAATAGCCTTTGAATATGAGAAAGATGTTTTCTTAGTGGTATATTTAGATGATTAGAGAGTTTTCTCTCATTCCGACGATGAACACTTGTATCGCTTAAGGATTATATTTCAGAAACGCAGGAAATTTAGAATCTATATTAATCCAAAAAAGAGCCTTTTTTCCATGGCAGAGGGAAAGCTTCTCAGTCACATCATCTCCAAGGATGGAATCCAAATTGACCCTTCTCGGGTTGAGGCAATTTAGGCTTTCAAGGGTAAGATCAAATTCTTACACATATTTATTCCAAATTTGGTTGAGCATCTTCGGGAAATTACCAACATGTTAAAGAAAGAGAACGAGGTAAAGTGTTCTGAGGATGCCATAAAGTCTTTTAAATTAGTGAAGTTTAATTTGACCACATCCCCTGTTTTAATCAACCCAGATTATTCAATTCATTTTCTCATTTTCTCGTTTTCCTCCTAGCATACATTGGCTGTAGTCTTGATGCAGAAAAAGGACAAGACTGAGCAACCCATACCATTTTTCAGCAGCACCATTAGGGATGCAGCTCTTCTGTACAATATCATTAAGAAACAAGCCTTGTATTTTGTAAAAGCTTTGAAGGATTTCCATGTATACATTTTACATTCACATATTCTGGCTTATGTCTCTAATGCAACAGTAAAAGATGTTCTTATGAAGATAGATCCAGAAGGTAGAAGAGGGAAGTGGATAGCAACAATGTTAGGATATGACTGTGAGATTAAGCCCACAAAGCTAATCAAAGGTCAGGGCTTAGCCAAGCTCATGGCTGAGTCAAATTTACATGCCCTAGACATCAAACTCATTCAAGCATTGTCCAATGAAGAAGAGGATGACACTCTTATATAGGTATCTGATATATTTCTTTTGTCTCCATGGCATTCAGATATTATATATGTTCTTCAGTATTTAAATCCTCCTCTAGGCATGTCTAAGAGAAAGGGTAGGTATTTGAAATTGAAAGCTTCCAAATACTGCATTTTGGACAACACCCTTTATTGGAAATATCCAGGAGGTATTTTGATAAACTACTTAGTTGAAAATGAAGCAAAAGAAGTTATGAATTATTTCCATATGAGAGATTGTGGGGGCCATCTGTTTTGGAAAACCACAGCTAACAAAGTGTTGAGAACAGGATACTACTAGCCAAATATTTTTGCAAACTTGTACAAAACAATGATGAGTTGCCATGAGGGTCAAGTGTTTGAAGGTAAAATAAAAATTCTTCCATTACCTTTGCAAACAATTTCAGTACATGCATCTTTTCAGCAGTGGGGCCTTGACTTCATTGGAGATATGCATCCTACATCATCTGCACAACATAAATGGATCTTAACAGCCACCGAATACTTCACCAAATGAATCGAAGAGATCCCAAAAAGGCAAGCAACCGATTTAGTAATTATTCAGTTTTTGGAGACTAGAATTTTGTCTCGTTTTGGTTGTCCTCATAAGATCATTAATGACAATGCTACTACATTAAAATCGAATAGAATGGTTGAGTTCTGCGACATGTTCAATTTGCATCCAATTTTAGTACATGCACCTTTTCAGTAGTGGGGCCTTGACTTCATCGGAGAGATTCACCCTACATCATCTGCACAACATAAATGGATCTTAACAAGCACTGAATACTTCACCAAATGGATCGAAGAGATCCCAACAAGGCACACAAAAAATTTAGTAATTATTCGGTTTTTTTAGACTAACATTTTGTATCGTTTTAGTTGTCCTCATAAGATCATTACCGACAATGTTGCTGCATTCAAATCAAAGAGAATGGTTGATTTTTGTGACATGTACAACATCAAGCCAAGGAAATCAACTGCCTATTATCCACAAGGTAATGGTTTAGAAGAACCATCTAATAAGTCTTTGATTAATATCATAAAGAAGATGCTTGAGGCAAACAAGAAGAATTGGCACAAAAAGTTGGTAAATGCTTTATGGGCGGGCAGGGTGAGCACTAAGAAATCTATAGGAATGTCCCCTTTTCAGTTGGTTTATGGTGTATACAATGTTTTTCCTACATCACTTACAGTCCTGGTAATGAAATTGTTGCAAGAAGCAAGAAGTGAGGAAAATGATGTACAATGTCGGATGAATAAGATGATCCATCTTCAACAGACGAAAGATGAGGTATTTGAGAACACCTCAAAGCTTCATGAGAAGATAAAGAAGGTGTATGAATGCAAGACCAAGGAGGATGATTTTAATCTTGAATATGTAGTCCTTCGATGGGATGCAAGGAACGAGGAAAGAGGGAAGCACGGAAAATTTGAAAACCTGTGGAAAGGGCCATACAAGATCTCAACTTTTCATGGAAAACATGATTTCATATTGAAGGAGATGAATGGAGAAGAATTCTTATGAGGAACAATCAATAGTAGGCTCCTTAAGCATTATCTTTTGTGATGTAGATTTCAAATTTCTCAATTCCATTGTAAATATCATTTTACCTTTCTACAAGTGTGAAGCAGAGAATCATTGGAGCTTGGAGCTTGAGGTGAAGGCCATAAAGTTTTATTGGTTTTTTGTTGTTTTAAAAGATAATTTAGTCAAAGTCAAGTCAGTTTTGAGACGGTTTTGAGTCAGTTTTCAATCATTTTTCAGCCAGTTTTAAGTGAGTCTTAAGTCAGTTTATTATGATAATTTTTTCAATATTCAGTTTTTTTTTAGCTTTTGACTCCGTGTCCAATGGATAGGAACTTGGTCTACGGTGTTCTTGACACCTCCAAGGAGCTCTCATCCCTCAACTGGAGCCAATGTTAGTGTCAATATTTTCATCTTTCCACTAGTGATCAAATAAACTCTTTCATGTCATGTTAAGGGTCCCATTCTAAAAAAAAATTCATTCCATTAATTCATCATGAAAAAATATGGTCACTTGGTGCAGATTTAGGTCTAATATCACTCCTTTCAAGAATATTATAGTTTGCTAGCTCATTTCACCCCTTTCCTGAGTGTACCATCAGTTATGAGTTGTCATCATCATTTTGGTCATTTTCATCATGGTTTCATTCAGTTAGAGTCTCCATTAGGTCTTATGGTTTCCAAGATCATCAAATCACCATTTCATTGCTTAAAATCCCAACAAATGAAGGAGTACCAATAAATAAGTTTCATTAGTAATTTTGATTTTTAAATTTGATTTCAACGAAAAATGTAATTTTATTTTTCCTAATTTTAATAAATTCTCAAAATTCCAAGTAGCTGCACACTCAAAGTTCCATCAGTAGATAATACAAAGTTCCAAAAATCCAATCAGTGTTCCTAAGCCATCAAAATATGAAATTCAATGATATAATTCCAAAATCAAAATATAAAGAGCAATGAAATGTCAATTTCAAAAAAGGAAAGGTGGGTCCCAAGGTTGTTTAATGACATTTCTCCAAGTATAAAGCTCCCAAAGACCAAGAAGGCATTAATTTGAATATTCAAGGGTTCAAGCCCTTAGCCTCCCAATAAAAAACCCAAGTTTGCATTCAAAAAATCGATTATGGGCCATTCCCTGCTCTTTTTCTAGTTGCATGTTGCACTTTTTCCAGTTACACGCTGTGTCTTTTCTCTACATGCTCTGCTTTTTGTAGAAGGGAGCCACGGTCCCTAAAATTAATTGCAAAGGTTCTCGTCATCGATTCATGGTTTCTACAATTTTTTTCAAGTAAGTGGCATCTCCATAGCACCTCCTTTCAGTTTTTGGTGTCAATTTCATGGTGCATACCCTTCATTTCATTTTATGCCATGTTCTAAGCAATTGAAATCCTAGTTCATAATTTACAAATTTAATTACTCTCCCAAGGATCCATACACCTTCCCTACACCCTAACTCACTCCCCACCACCCATACACTCACTCATTTCTGATTCCTAAGCCCTACCACCATAAATGTGCTTTCCTAGGCAGCTATATACCTCCCTGTAATACAAATTTCCTACCCTATTTCCCTAGCTATTTCACCCTCCCATTAATTCCCTAAGCTCACTAATCCCTTCCTACATTCCTTCAAATTTTCCCTTACCTATCACAATCCCCTAACCCCGCTATCCTACTCCCTTTCCCTTCCCCTTCTTCCCCAGGGTTTTGAAAGAGAAACTGAGCATAATGGAAGAAGAAAGAAACACAATGGAGGAGGAAATAAATGCCACAGATGAAGAAAAGAAAATATATAAAAAAGGAGGGAGGATTTTGAGATTAAAGCCAATAGACATAAGAGAAATAATGGAATCACCCATAGTTGTTGTTAGCCATCAGTATTTTTTACATGTTAGTGATGACTATATCCATAGCTGAGTTTTCTAGAAGCTGAATTCTATATGTCAATCTGTCATCTAGAAAACCCTCATAAAACTTTTTTCGCCCTCTTACTTTTCAGTCCGCCCTTGTCAAAATTAAAATCCATTATCACTATCTTTTCTAGCTTCAGCCCTCCTGGTCTGCCCATCAGCTCCAAAATAAAAAATCCAAGTCTGTTTCAAAAGTCTCCCCTATGTTAGGAAGTGGCGCTCTAAGGCATTTCACCCTTGGCAACCATCAAAAGGCCAAAAAACCTTCATCTGCTACAGACCAATCATGAACAACCTCCTATTCTACAAATCAAGTTGATCACAGCTCTAAGTCACGCCACTTATATCCCTAGGTCTCAGCACTGCATAAACCACAGTCTCAAGCTGATTATTAGGTGTTTCATAGTGTTTTATGGATTCTGCAAAGACAGGAAATATAACTTTGTCTCAGGAGAAAATTCTTGAATCTACAGTTAGAAGAACAGCTGCTTCTAAATGTAGCATGAGCCTGAGATATGTCTGCAAAACAGAGAGTCACTCATCAAGACCTTGCAGTTTTTCTTCCAGCATGAAAATCACAGTAAGAGAAAGACACCATTGTCACAGCAAACTGGTAAATTGTCATGGCCCAGAACCTCCTTCATTTACAAGCAGAGGGTTAGGGCGCCTCCTTCATCTACAAGCAGAGGGCGCTGGCCAGTATTGACTTTGAGGATTTCAAAAGTCCAGGTTTGCTTTTTACTAAACAGTGAAACAGAGATTCTAGGTTTTCTGAGTGTAAGTGATAATCACAACAGGGATAGAATCTGAAGTATGCAAGTTCAAAGGAAAACAGAGTTGGGTCTGATAAAGGAAGTCATTTGAAGTTTTCAAATCATGTGAATTGTTAAACTTTAGAGAGGCATATCATGAGTAAAAACAATTCTAATCATAGGCAGCTTGCTTTCCCACAAGACCAAATTGAAAAGATGCTGACAAATCATGTCATTACACAGGCAGAAGAAAAGGTGTTTGTTTTTCAAAGGGCGCTGACCTCCATAGTCACAGAGATTATCTTTCAAATAAATTGTCATAAGTTAACCAAAGTAAATGATGACATTTCAGTTCTCCTCAGACCAGTACAGTGAGACAGTGACACTTTGACTAGGGTTTTTCTGAAGCACAGTGATGATTGCAAGCAGAGGTGCTAGTATTGATGTTTTTCAAGTTGTTTGCTTACCATCACATCCAAGGAAAATCTTTGTCAAACAGGTTTATCAAACAATATTCAGATAATTTTCCAAGTGAAGGGCCTCCTTTGTTCATGAGCAGATGGCCAAGGCATTGAATGTTGTTAAAAACTGATTGGTCTAAGATGTAGTGGAAAGAGACAAAGGAGGAAAGCAAAAGTCTTTACACAGGTAAAAGATGGTGTTTATGTTTCAAAATGTATTGGTTTTCCTACTCATAGGGAGATTTCTTTCAAAATATACATCATGATGGACAGGAAACAATATGAATGTGTATGTCATTGATACAAAAAGGGGCAGTTTCCTTAAGGGAAAGGGTCAAACAACACCCCACTGTCACATGCCAAGAATTCTAAAGGAGCGCCTTTCAAGTAAACAGAGAAATATGGTATGAAGAGATGCAAGCAAAATATGGCACTTACAATCAAAGAAGGAGCTTATAAATCACCTGGAAGCAGAAATTATCAAACAAGTTGGAAGAGCACAGACCATCTCCTGTTAAATAACAAAAAACAGCTTTCAAATGCTCTTTGACAGATTTTGAATGGTTTTTCCTTGTTAAAATATCACCTAAACTGGCAAAGCAGTAGACAGGTTTGAAATTATGGATGATTCTGTTACAAAGAAAGATCATTGCACTATTAAAAGGAACTGATAACTGTGTTTCAAAGAACCCTGTTCTTCTTGATTCATGAGCTTCTCCTTTCAGAATATACATCACAAATAATGGGAGGCATTTCAGGTTTTTTTCCCAAAGGACATACAAGTTTATGAATAGGCAAAAAGGTTATTTTCATGGACTGTCTTTGTTTAGATGATTTAAAACAAACACAGTTTTTCTTTATTCCAAAGAACAGATATATCATAAATGATACACCTACAGGCAAGAAAGTATGTTGAAAGGGTGAGCTTTTCTTAGATCAAGTCCAAGAAGACCAGCAAGTTTGACACCTGCATTGGAGAAAAAGTTGAAGAAGTTGTTAAAGACCGAGGCTGTCAAAACAGGTTGACAAAACAAACCCTGTCCTTTCATAAACAAGTCAGAACTCAGGTATTCTCTTGACAGTTTTAAAAGAGGGGTTGTTTTACATCATAAATATCACCAGTATCATTAAACACAGTGGCAGAGATTATATGAAGGTTGTTGATTTATTTTTTCCAAGTTTGAAGTTCAGTGTTAAAGTTGTCACACAAGGAGAAAAACTAGCAAGAACCCCCTTCAAACACCTGTGCATAAGTAAAACAGAGCTCTGGCCTTTATCTCTGATGCATGCATCGCTTGTCATTCCGAGTTGAAATTGCGCCGAGGAGTATTGTTGAAAAAGGTCAAAAGACTGTGTTTACCCTGCAAAAGACGACCAAGAATTCATGTTACATTTAAGAATATGACTGTTGGAGAGTTTTGTTTTATGTCAATAGAGTGAGGTGAAGAGTGCATTTTTCATTGTCAAAACAAAGCAAAGTCCTTTGGTTACCCTCGGCATCAAGCAAAGCAAGCTTCGGGTCAAATTGCAGAAGTTGCACAGTTTAAACACCGCGCGACGTGCCTGCCGATGCGCGCGACGCGCTTGGGAGCGAGTTTACATAGGCAGCCAGTGTACGCGACGTGCCTGTACAATCGCGCGACCGCCTGTACACGGCGCCCGACACCCGACCCGACAGGGCCACCCGTTGGTAAACTGCAAGCCGTTCTTTCCCTGAAGAGTGCCGTGCAGGCCTAAGGACCTCCAGAACTACCTCCAGCGCTCCACAAGAGTTGTGCTTTGTGTCTTGAGGTATTTACACACTTTGCCCCTAAAAATTTGTGACTGTTTGATGGTATTTGGAGCCAAGAATAAGGTTTGAAACAAGTAAAGTTGAATGTTTACGTTCAAAAGGAATAAAGTTTTTCTGAGTTTGGGATAGCTCATATTCACCAACATAAGGCTTATCCAAACAGGCCACTCCTTCTGTGTGTTTCAAAACCTAGTATTTATCCTAAAAAACAGTCAATTTTTAGCAAAAAGAAGTGTTATCCAGGTGGGGGTGTTTTAGTCAGAACCCTATTTTGAGACAATTAAAGGCAAAATTCAAATTGACTGATATGCACATATTGGTGAGCTGCATACGAGGGGGTTGATGTTTTGATCCAAGGAGAGCTTATTCACTGTTAAACTGCTACAAATTTTCACAACTCTGCATTCAAAATTTTCAAAACCTTGTCACCATAGCTGAAGAAATAGTGTTTGTTGTGTGAGGTTTCGAGGTGTAAAGCTGTAATAAAATGCTGGCTATGTCATTCAAAAGCACCTACAGGAGATAATTGGTTTTGAAACTAAGAGCAGTATGATTTCACTTTGATTAATCAAAGGATCAGGGATCCTATACTTTCACAGCATCAAAGGACAGAGGTTAAATCCATAAACTACAGAAAGGGCAGTTTACTCCTGAGTTTTTTAACTTAATTGTTTTTGTTCATTCAAGCTTATTTCAACACGAGTTGGTATTCAGATAGGACAGAGACTTTTTCTACAAAGAAACAGGGTTTACATATTTAACAGGAGCTTATATTATGGGGAAGAAATAAGCTGCTACAACCCTTATTAAAACTATAGAGCTTGTTTCAAAGACTGTCACCATTGTTCCATAACAGTGAGTTTGGATGTATGCACACACTGAAGGTTAAATTTGTATGTGTATGATCCTGTTTGGTGGAGTGACATATATATAGAGAACAATGAAGTTTAGTAGGAGAAAGGGTTCTTGATCAAGAAGAAATTTATAGGTTGAAGCTACAGGGGAAGGTTGCTCACGCTTCTCACAATGGGACAGTATTCACTGTGTTTGTTGGTTGACTGCCTTGTGTTTTTCAAGCTTATTGAAGTTGTTATCCATCCAAAGTAAAGGTTTCTCTAACATAACTAGAGGTGTTACATTGGTAGGAGGTCTTGCCTATTTTGCAAAGTAAAGACTCTTGCAGGCTTGTTGAAACCTTTTTGAGGCATTTTCCAAACACTCTGTTACCTTGTTCAGAAATATAGTGACTGTATACCTACACTGAAGTTTGACTGCATATCCATAAGTCTGTTGTTTTATTTGCACTCCAAGAAGAGTAGGTTGTTAATGATTGAAATTCTACCTTGAGGCAGAGATACAGGTGTATTGATTGACATCTAAAAAAAATTCACAGAACAGGGTGATTTTAGCACTTCTCACAGCCAACTCCTCCTAGCAGTCTGCCCTTCTTTTCACTGTATTATTTCATATTGAAAATTTTTTGACTGAAATATTCTCAAGGTGGAAGGCCACTTTCTGAAGAGCAGGGTTTTAATGATTGAATTTTACCTTGGAGACACAGATATAGATGGGTTGATTGGCTTCTAACAAATTCACAAGAAAAAGTGATTTATTAACACTGTGCACAGGAAAATTACCCAACAGTCTGTCTCCTCTTTACTATATGGTACCCTATTGAGAAATCTGCCTGGTTGAGGTACATTCAAAGGTAGAAGGCTAGTTTTAAGAGAGCAGAGGTTGTGTATTATAAGAAACTTGTTGCAAACCATCCAAATCACATTGTTTATCTGTCAAAGCAGTAAAGTGACACAGTTTGACTCCAACAGGGCATTTTACATACAGTGAGGCAGTTTGTCTCTTCCAAAGCATATTCAGGTCAAAATGCCTCCAAGGCAAGACAGCAAGAGCGGTCCACATAAAAGATATGAGCCCATCTCTACAGAAGAGATTAATGCTCATCCATCTGTACTTTTCAACTTCCATGAAGTGGGCTGCCTAGATTTCTGCCAGAAGATAGAAGAAGTCAAGATTTTTTCGCCATTAACACACTTGTGCGCCCTGAGATTCAAAGAAAAACATTTCCAAGTGGCGGGTCTTGATTTCAAAATTTCTCCAAGGTATGTGTCCAAGGCCACCAAGATCCCGTATCATGGCGAAAAATGGTTCAAATAGGCTCATCTTGACTTAGAGGATTACAAGCCTTTCATCAAGCCTGAACATAGAGAGGTTTTCACTGCTATTTTCCCTTTTTCATATCTCCTTGACAGCTATGCTCCTCTTATGAAAGTCATAATGAAATATTTCACTTGTGAAGGGAGGTTTAATCGAATTTATGCCTACCATGTCCGATTATTGATGCATTTTACTAGAATCAGGCAACTAAACCTCCCTTACTTTTTGTTCAAGAGCATAGAGAAGATGGCATCTACTGTCCAGAAGAAGGCCCCACCTCTGCAAATCCCTTCCCTTTTTCATCATTCTTTAATCAATATTATCTTCCTACACTAGCTAGAGAAGAAAGAGGTTTCATGGGATTTATTCATCAGCCATCCAGATTTTGCTACTGTTCCTCCTGCCCATATTTCTCCTACTCATCCTGTCCATTGCCCGGTACCTTTGTCCAGTAGGCCTACTCCTAGAAGGCTCAGGATGTCTACAGGACAGTCAAGTCAACAAGAGGAAAGAGATGAGCAGCAATAGTTAGATGATGAGGAACAACAGCAAATAGGAAGTGAAGGACAGCAGGTCCAAGATGAACAGCAGCAGGTACAAATTGAGGAACAGCAGCAGACAACAGATAAGGAACAGCAGCAGGTGCAAGATGAAGAACAGCAAGTTGGGTAGGAAATTGAGACACCTCTTGAGGCACAAATTGAACAAGACATTGATGAAGAGAAGCAAGCTAATATTGGCGAACAGGGGCAGCAAAGTGAACAGCCAGGAGAAGATATCCAGTAGCCTCAAGAAGGGCAGCAAGTTCAGGAAGATGTCAAAGGTAAATCAGTTGTGCTTCCTCCTCTCAAAATAACAAAGCTCAGCACAGCAAGGAAAAGAGGGGCTAAAGCTGCCACCCTAACAGTGACAAAGATTGTTCCTAGCAAGAGGAAATCGCCCAAAAGGACACCTTCTAGCATGCCAAGGAGGAAAAGCGCAAGATTGGCTTTCAAAGGTAAAAGCAAAGTTGGAGAAAGTACAAAGCATGGAGGTGAATTAGCTGTCATCCCTATCCAAAGCGATGACAGTGATAATGAGGCCTGCCTTCTTGAAAATCTCCTAATCCATAAGGAAGGGAAAATTGAGGCATTAGAGGAGGATCTTCAAAGGGCAAGGAATTTCAGCCACTTCTTGGAGATTGAAAAAAAACAGATGAATGTGCACACAGCTATTCATGAGGCACAGGCGATCAAATATAAAAATGAGGCAGCTAAGGCGCAAGCGAGAATAGAAGAGCTCATTGGGGAGTTTGATGAGGAGGAGGAGGAAGACTAGCCTAGGCAGAAGAGGCCTAGGACTATAGGGCTTAAAAGAGCCTTGGAAAAGCAGAAAGCAGAAGAACAGGCCCAGCTCCAAGCTTTTCCTCTCACTGCACTCCTTGAGCAGGAAATTGAAGAAAACAAAGAGGCATGGCTTGAAAGAGCTAACAAGCACTTGGAAATGAAGCTTGAAAGGGCGAATAGAGATTTAGAGCTGCAAAGGAAGAGGACTCATCACTTTCAGAAGTTGAATCAGTTTGCCAGGCGCAAACTAAAGGCAGTCCAAGAGAAATTGAAGAAGGCAAAGGGGAAGCGCCCGGCACGAAAAGAGGAGAAAAGCATATCAGCCCTTGATATTTTGGCCTCAGCTTCGGAGCATGTTGCTATGGACCCCTGAGAGTCATATGTGCCAAGTTTGGGCCCATTTCGACAACTTTTTGTTTTTTGGCATTTTTTGGGTTTTTGGTCGAAAACTCATAAATTCGCCATTTCAGTTTGAAGATTTTTTAAAGGAGAAGGATGATACCAATGGATTCCATAATTCTATGAGCAGGTCCCTAGCAATTTTCAGAGCATTTGGAGATCATTCACCCCCTCAAATTGGCGAAAAATGCCCTCTTTTTGCACATTCTGCCCTCCATATCAGCAGTCTGCTATTTCCTGGTTTTTTGCACACAGGTACAGTTTTGGGGAGCTTCCAGGCATCAGATTGAGATGATTTCAATTGTGACGAAAAGTAGACACAGAGATCTTTCCAACGAGCTATCATGAGCCTCATTTCAACATCAGGAAGGCTGCCAATTGCCTCTAGCAAGTCAGGGGACCTTTTTCAGATATAAATATGAAGTATTTTTGTAATTTTTGAACCTCAAAAATCTGCTTTTCCCAAATGTGCGTTTAGCTATTTTTACACTTGGGAAATGATGTAAAGTCAATATAATTTCTGTTTTCAGCAGTTTTTTTAGATATTTTATGGGATATTTTGTGCCTTGGGCTTTGCAAATCCTCAAGGACAAGTTTAGATATTTTGACTTGGCCAATGGGATAGCTAGTTGCTCCATGAGGTTTTCCTCCCTCAAGCCTATTTATTCCACAAGGCTTCATTGTAAAACAGAGGCTGAACTTGAGAGAAGAATCAATATATTGGTCATATGAGCTTTGAAGAACATACTTGTGTTATGATTTTTGGACTGCCTCTTGGATGATTTTGAGGAATGATGAAGGATTGTTGATGGATTCCATGACATGGTAGAATGGTATAGTTTTTCTTGCTTTGTTGTTGTCTTCTAGTTTTCATTCATGATACATGATTCTTGCTGCTATAGATCAGTAGAGATTGGTTTTGAGATATTTCCATGGAGGCACCTCAAAATTCCTGAATCTTCATAGCTTGATGTTTTCTTCTTCCTTAGTTATGCTAAAGAATTCTTAACTGCTCTTTAGTAACTTAAGGATATTATTTGCTAGTTTTATTTACAAGTTCTATGCATGTTGAGTAGGATGTATGGTGTGCCCTGCCAACCTATAAGCTGTCCATGGTTCTATCCATAAAACTTTCTCTTTGACTGATTAGCTTATCATCTTGTTGAACCAAGGAGGCCTAGTCCCGATCTAGCCCTTTGCCTAAAACTATGAAAGATTGTTTGTCCAAGTGCCCAATAACTTAAAGACTGTGTTTAGGCATTCCATCATGGTTCTATGAGTTGTTAGTCCTCCTTATGTGTTTTCCCCAAAGTATGATAGCCATTTCCCAAAGTTAGAGGGTCTTATACTTCTATGTATGGCTGGAATGTTTGATTTCTATGTATTAATTAGCTCATAGTTACATTTAACATGATTAATGGCTTGCTATAACATGTTTATGTCTGCTATCAACTAGTTACACTTGAAATCCCTTGTCTTTCACCAACTTGATGTTCATTTACTCCATTTTGCCCAAAGATCCCTTCTACCGTGAATCAAATCGGCCCTACAGCAACCTTACATCATCATCTCATAGTTTCCTTGGCCATTTTGACCCCATAGCCCAATTTATCTATATCTTGTTACCCAGTTTATATCTTTGATTAGTTTTATCCCTCACAAACTTAAAAAACCAAAAAAATCAAAAACTCACTTCATAACTAACCTAATATCAGAACACCATAAGCAAACACATCGATATCTTTTACATATAATAGAGAGAGCCCTCTCTGAGTCCAGGAAGGCTAGGTCCTTGGGCTCCAAAGCTTGGTTTGATGTTACATCGTCATTTGGCTCGCTAATCAGCCAAATCACAGGACCCTAACAGTTGTCATATGTTTCCAGCATGTGGGTTGCATTGAATTCTGTGAGATGGTACAAAGAATCCAAATTCACCTTACTTTGACCAGGGTTTTCATCAACAACCTCCAAAACAACCAAGTGATTCTAGCAGGGGTGACTTTCACCATTTCCAGTTATATCATTGCAGCAGTAACATGGATACTCAATGTGGGGGAAAAGTGGTTTAAGACTAAGGATTTGGATGCCTAGTTGTATGAGCCTTATCTCAAGGCACCTTACAAAGAAAACATCAAAAAGATCTTTCCCTTTGGTCAGTTTTTGAATATGTTTTCCCCCATGATGAAAATAATCATGAAATACTTCACTTGTGAGGTAAGATTCTCTAGATTATACATCTATCGCATTAGGTTTCTCATGCATTTCACTAGGGTGAAATTGCTCAACCTACCCTACTAATTGTACAAAAGCATTAATAAAATGGCCTACATTGTGCAGAACAAATATTTTGAGCTTGAGATGAACAACCTCTTCCATCACTCTCTGATAAAAATCATTTTCCTTCACCACCTTAATCAGCTGAATATATCATGGGAGAATCTCATAGAGTCTGATGACTTCATTGTAGGTCCAAGTCAACCTGATAGACCTATTCAACCAACATCTTCAGTTCGTCATGGGAATACTAGGAAAACTAGCAGGGCTACAGTGAAAGAGGCCAAATAAGCAAAAAAGGTCAAAACCTACCCGAGGGGGCCTAGGAAATTTTTTTCTCCACAGATTGTGGAAGGGGCCTTGCCTTCTTCATCAACAAAGTGGGGAAATAAAAAACAGAAAGAGACAGTTGTTCAAGAGAAGGAAGACCTTCATGAGGAAGAAAGAGAGTTTAACTTGGTGGAATTTGAAGTCCAAGATGATCATGAGGCCTCAAATCTGATCATCAAAGAGAAGGATTCCATAATGAAAGAATTACAAGACAACATGGCAAGAGCACAATTTGTCATATCCTTCCTTGAACAAGAGAACAAGCAACTGAAGGATAAAAATGTACGCATGGAGATAGAGCTGCTAAAGGCAAAGAGATAAAACATAAAAGGTAAAGTAATGATGAAACATGATGAGTTTGACCATGGTGAGAATCAAATCACCAAGAAAAGACCAAAAATAAGAGGTCTTAAGAGAGCTTTAGAGCAGGAGAAACATGAGGCAGAGCAACTCCATTTTGAGGAAAGGATTGCAAAGGAAATTGATGAGGACAAAAAAGTGTGGCTTGACAGAGTTAAAATCCACCTTGAGAATATCCTCCATGATTCCAAAAAGGAAAATGAGATGCTAATACACATGGCCAATAGATATATCACTAGAAACAAGATTTGCAACATCAAGATTAAGCAGTTTAAGGAGAAACACACGTAAACCCTAATCAAGCATAAGGAGGAGGAAAAACTTGAGATTATTGCTGATGCTTCCTTGATTTCTTGAGACACATTATCATCACTTCATCTAACAATGTTGAAGAGTTTTGGGCAAGTTTTTAGGTTTTTGGCATTTCAGTAAATTTTTATGGACTTTTTGCATAGTAAGCCTGCAAAAAGCGCAACGTGGGCCACTGTGATTTTTTTGGATGCCTAAAAATGAGAATGGGTTGCATAATTGGATTCAGATTGATGTCAGCATTCAATTTTAACTATTTGCACTTAGAAAATAGAGATTTTGACAGGTGGAAATGGCCAAAAACCACTAAAAAATCACATTTCTACCTCATTTTTCAGATTTTCGTTGCACTTTTGGAGATGTCTTAGGAGATTCAATGTTTGGGGAGCTTCAGTAAACCATTTTGTGCTTGAGGAAATTTTTGACAACTAGATTGGAAGATATTTCCAATGAACCATCTTGGGCCCAATTTGGAAATCGGGAATGTAGTCAAAAATCAGTTTTAAGGCCCATGTTGTGCTTTTTCCCATCCACGCTGCGTTTTTTCCAAGCATGCTGCGCTTTTTGCAATTTCCTGTTTTATTCAAAATTTTCCAGTTTTATCAGTTGATGGACGGATTCAGTGAATTTTTACTGATGTAATGATGAAATTTAAATGTAATTATGTTATAAATACTTACTAGGGGTAGATACATCATGTAAAAAGGTAAATTTGGTCAAAGTGAATCAACTTCATGAATGATAGGGATGAGTTGGCTAACCTCCCTAATCTTTAGGATTCCAGTTGAGCACTTAGTTGACGAACTCCAAAATTCATGGATTCGACCCCTGAGATTGGGAGAAGTTTTTTTTGGCCTATATCATTTATTTCCTTTCTCATTGCAATGGTTGGATGTTGTAGAATTTTATTATTGAACACTATTGTAATCAGACTTTTGGCAAGAAATAACAGACTGAGTTGCAACTATTTTGATGGGATACCTGTGGTAATGTGATTTGAAATTATTTCTTCTTACATTTTGTAAAATTTTTAATGTATTTTGATTTCATATTCATGACATCTCTGAATGTAATTGATTCCTTAGTAAAAAATACATAATTGATTAACTTATGCTCTGTTTTGGAGCAATAGTTACAGTTTTGTTTTCATAATCTTATAATTGAAAAGAATTCATTTTCCCAATGATATTTTCTGAAACCCTAGCAGTCTAGACCACTCCATCTTGATATCTTAATGTCTTAAGCTACTTACCTACCTTGCCCCATCAAATCCCTGCAATTCCGATCCTTGTTTTCCCAGACCTAATTTCTTCTCTGACCTATTCACCATAAAGAAACTAAATTCAATCAAAAAAACCCTAGTGCTATTATACCTAGCCTAAAGTCTCATTTATCCAGTCATATTGTTTGTGATATTGTGGAGAGAGCCCTCTCCTGCCTAGTAGGGCTAGCTACTTGGAAAAATATTGAACTGTGGTTACCTTTGCTAGTCTCTTTCAGCCTCAGAGATCCAATGAAGTGCTAACAATACAGACTAGAATACATGTCTTCTGATTTGGAGGTGGATTAAAGGGATCTAAAAATTCCGTTGCACATCTTTCAAAGAGTTCCATAACAATATGTGGTTGAAGGGGAATTTCATCGTCTTGAATGGGATGACCCATCCTTTGAAAATTGTTGTCACTCTCGACATATTTCTTTTCATCTTTAAATATTGTGTGCCAAAAATATCCCAGCTATAATAATCTAAGTCCAGTCCTTTTATCCACACAATGACATCCACAGAGTTCATCATTACAAGATCTGAGGATAGCATAGATTTCGTATTATCTTATACATCTGCAAATTTGAATATCAACCCCCGTGTGGAAGAGGTAACCATATATCCATGAAAATCATGCACTACCTTGGATAATAAGCTTATTTTCCTGGGATGACAAATGCGATGGAAATTTTCCAGATGCTAGGTAATTTTCAACATCAACATACCACGATGTTTTGATGGTCACAAAAAGTATATGTTCATACTGAAATTGGTCTTCCACTGGTAGAGGGCAAACAAAAAATGGAATTCTTGAGAAGAAATCTGTGACAATGTTCTCTTTTCCTGACTGATCCTTTATAATAACTTCAAAATATTGCAATAACAGTAACCAACGAGTTAATCTGCCATTAGTAACATGTTTGTTAGCTAAATATCGAATAGAAGAATGATCATTGTATATAAAAATTGGATATCGTATGATGTATAATGACAAAATTTATTTATAGCGTAAACAACAATGAGAAACTCTTTTTCTATCACAATATAGTTTAAATCTACAGGTGTCAAGTTTTTGCAATGATAAATTGTGTAAGGCTTCTTATCCTCTTCTTTTTCGATAATTTCTCTTATCATCGTATCTAATGCATCTCATGATATATGGAATGGTATACTCCAATTTGGTCCCTGCAACACAAGAGTTATTGAAGCCAACTTTTTCAGATATGAAAAATAAATGTCGCATTTATCGACCCGCTCAAATTTCACATGTCAAGTTAATGTATACAATGGTGTCGCGACTTTTGAGAAATGTGTTATGAAACAATGATAGTAACTATCATAACCAAGGAGACTACGTAACTTTGTTCGCATACAATAAATAGGGAGTGTAAGAACTACCTCGATCTTAGCTGGGTCTACTTGAATACCTGTAGCAGAGATAAAATTTCCCATGAATACACCTCTTGTCATCATCATGTGGAATTTTTCATTACTAAGCCATAACCTGGTAGCTATAAATAGTGCAAGAAACTTTTTGAAATTTTGTAAATCTTGATCAAAATCATTACCATAAGGGGTGAAATCATCCATATATAGTTCACTCCTTTTATTAATTAAATAAAAAAAAATCTTAGAATTTCCCTTTGAAAAGTCATTAGTGCATTGCATAACCCAAATGGTAAGATTCTATATGCAAATGTTCTCCATCGATAGGTGAATGTAGTTTTATCTTGGTCTTCAAGACCAATCTGGATTTTATTATACCCACTAAATCCATCCAAGAAAGAAAAATATTTATTTTCGGCAAGTGTATCAAGGAATTGGTCTACAAATCGAAGTGGAAAATGATCCTTCTGCATGGCTTTCTTTAGTTCTATATAATCTACACAAATTCTCCACTTTCCATTCTTTTTAGGGGCTACCACCAGTGTTGAAACCCAATGATTTTTAGAAATAGGGTATATAAAATTAACATCAAGAAGTTTTTGAAGTTCTTGTTTCACTATGTCCCTAAGGTGTGGATTCACGAGTAGAAAATGATGAAATTAGTGACTAGGTGACTAAAAAATTTATTCACCGCAATTTTTTTTGGTGATTTACTACTAAATTTGAGAAATTTTAGACCAAAATGAAAATGACTAACATAAATGACTAATTTAGTCTAGGGATAAAATATACGACTAGATAATAAGTGACTAAACTAAAAGTGACTAACTTAATTGACTAATTTAGTCTAGGATTAAAATATATCACTAGATAATAAGTGAAGAAATTAATAATGATTAATGTAAATGACTATTATAGTCGCAGAATAAAAATATGAGAAAAAAAAAGTACAAAAAGTATATGAATTAGTCATTTGTGTTAGTAATTTTTAATTTTGTCACTCGAGAAATGGAAAATTGAAAATTTGATACCGAAGTGTTACATTTCACTACAGGGGTCTATGAATCCATGTGCGGTGTTAAAATTAAGAGACAAAGGGTTCTTTGAATCGATCTACAGTGTTAAAATTCTGAATACCATTTTATCTCTAAATTTTAACGTTGTAGATGGATTCAAAGACCCCCTTCTTTGAATCCATCTGCAGTGTTAAATTTAGAGACAAAGCGGTCTCTGAGTCCATCTGTACTGTTAAAATTTAGAGATTCTCATCTGCAATGTTAAAATTTATGTAGATGGATTCAACGACCCCCTTAAAGGGGCCCATGCATCCATATACAATGCTAAAATTATAATAATTTTATACAATATAGAGTATAAGTTTACAATATATAATATTTTTATATTCTCTTTGGAAGGAGAGACAAGAAAGAGAGTTGTTTACGTTTCCACCTTCTTGAAGTATATCTATAATAATATACTTTTAAGGAAATATCCCATCTCCATAACCATATATATATGTATATATATATATATATATATATATATATATATATGATTAAAAAAAATATCTTCCCTAGTTATTATAAATTGTGTTAAAAATTAACATATTTATTTAATCATGGAGTTATACATAGGAAATTATTTTTTTTAATATTGAATTTATTGTTTGCACCAATGACCTGCATGGATAGTCAAATCAAATATTGACATTTATATTTATTTTGGTAAAGTTTAATTTTTTCTTGCTCTAATGCCTTCATTATAGTTTTAGTAAAGGTAATATTTAGATAGTCAAATTAATATTGATATTTATATTTTTTTGGCCATAAAGTTTATTTTTTAAACTTCATTGATTTATGTTATAAGTGTGAGTTGTTTAAAATCTAAGTTTAAATATTCATATTTACGTTTAATAAATAGATAAAAATAACATTGCTTATGTTAAAAGTGTGAGTTCATTTAAATATAATATTAAAACTTCATGTTTACATGTGGTAAATACTAAATAGATAAACCTAAAATATATTTTTATATACGTATTTAGTAAATAGGTATGAACCTTACTTAATTTAGGTATGAACCTAGTTATTTTTTTAATGGTTTATGAACCTTTGTTAATTGTTTAGGTATGAATCTTAGTTCATTTTTTAATTGTGTGGAAACCTTTGCTAATTGTTTAGGTATGAACCTTAGTTAATATTTTAATGTTTTGTGAACCTTTGTTAATTGTTTAATTGTTTTTAATAGTGTATAGATAAAGTAAGTCGATGAAATAGCTTCATATCATGAAAATCGAAAATTGGCTATGAAAGCCCATCTTTGGCGAAAATTGGTTATGAAAGCCCCACGAAAACTGGCTATGAACTTGTTTCCATGAAAAACAAAGATTTTTGCCTCGCGAAAACTTTCTATGAACCTTGTTTCCGTGAAAAATAGCTATTCTTACCCCACTAAAACTTTCTAAGAACCCAGTTTCCATGAAAACTCTTTATTCTTACTGTGATGAAGAGGTCCATTCTAGTTTACCCTATTCTAAACTCTCCATGAAAATTAGATTTTCTATCCATGAAGTTGAATCTTTGGCACCAAATGTTTTCCGTTGGAAGGAGGTTTTTGGTATATTTTGAGATATTTGAGACAAATTTGTGATGTGGTTAGATATTTTTAAGGCTTGTGAAAATTTCTATATATTTATAGCATCTTCCATGGATAGAAGAGAATTTGAGAGAACTTGGAGGCTTTTGAAGAGGTAGGAAACAACTAATTCAAAATTGAATTGTGCAACTTTGGAGTTGGAATCATAGGTAATTAGTTGGGTTTACATTTTTCTTATGTTCATACATTTTTTACTACCTATTACAACCCTAAAAAATAGATGCAGCTTATTAGAGACAATTGATCATAATAATGAAATGTCAAGGGAAGTACATGTTGACTTTGTAAATTAATCAGTTGTATATGCTCGTCTCCCATCCCGACAATATCTTACCCACTTGAGTTGTACATTGCGAAAGAATCATAGGAAGTCATTGGGCTCCCCTTGGTCTACTTGAACCATTCCCACCCCCTAGACCTGATGAATTTTCTCATTTTTCCAAGTGCCTCATGTTTCCCCTATTTGTGAAATGGATGAGGAGGAATCTTGTGTTCATTCCATTGCTTTTGATTTTATTTTTCTAAGGGATCAACCAACTAAAAAACAAAGACTGTGTTCTTATCCAACCATCTTTCTCGCCTATCGCTCCGTCAGTGGAGGAAGAGGCATCGATCGTTCTCCGAGCACACTACTGAACCACATCCCTTCACTTCTAGATCAAAGCCTAGTAGCATACACCTAATTTTATTTTTCTTAATTTTTACAAAGCAAATGAAATTTGAATGGAGGCATATCAAATCATTTGAAATTCCTACATTAACTTTGATCTCGTAAAATATATGTTAGATCCACTTGAGGGACAAGAGATATGGAGCTATATAATTGTGTGTGAGTGATGGGAGTCTTGTTTATTCTTTATATAATACCTTTTTTTATTCCATGGGGCATTTTCTTCGGTCACTTATTATAATGTTTCAAAGGAACTAATGAGAAATATTTCAGTGGCACACTCTTCTGATATACAACACATGCTACTGGAGATTACATCCATGTGAGTGATTTAGGGAAATATTCTTTCAATGGAAGAAAAGCTAAGTGATGTTGGATGGAAGGGATAATTAAGGTACATCTAAATGTGATTGGTACAGTCATTACTTCTAGTACCATGAGCTAGGTAGATGGATACCATTCTGTTTCTCTAAACTTGTGAAGGTTTTTTGTAGAGTCCATTACATCAGGGTATGTCTTTCCAAGGATACAATTTTGTTATTTTTAATGTTCATTCAATCCATAGTTTTTAATGTGTGGTTGCAGGGGCTAAAGGGGATAAACATAGTTTGTTGAGTAATGTTATTTGTCATCTAGTATAGGCCTTGGGGTGTTTTCCTATAGTGGTGGTGTCTGGGTGTTTGGGTGATCAAGTTGTTGGGGTTGGTGGACTTCAAGGTGGAGGAATTTTAGTGGATATTATCACTCTTCCAAAGCCCTCATATTGTAACTCAAATGGTTTTTTCTGTAGTATCTCTCTCCCACTCGTGACCTTAGTTGGAACCTATAGTGGTGGGATTGGGCTCAAAGGACCAGGTGCAAAGGAACCTGTGAAATGCCCAGATGGACATTGATTTTAAGTCTTTCCCTTGACACACTCAGTCAAGAGAATCTTCATCCTCATGGTTAGATAAATCTCCCAATAAAATTTAAATCTGGAGGCATAATTCCTACTCCCACATCTAGTGCTTTTATGAGTCACAATGAAGAAAGGCATTTAAAGACATTTCAAACTAGTTGCTAGGGGGGAGGGATGGTTACCTTAAAATTTATTGTGCTTCCAGACCTTACTTCCTTCCAAGCCTATGGGGTGAAAAATTCCTATATGTGAGCTTGTCCTTCCGATGGTTAGAAATAGAAATAGTTCAAGGGTGGCCTATCAATTATCTAGGAACATCACCATGAATTGGATTGAAATATTATAATAGTAAAAATAATACACCACTTGAATTACAATAGTAGGCCTATGGCCCATCCATATAACTAATATGGATGCCTCTCAAATCTTATTTGTACAAATTTTCATTCACTACTCACTCACTAGATTTCGTAGTAGTATATTATGTGTAGAAGTTTCCATAACCCTAGATTCTATGTAAAATATTCCATAGTAATATATTCTGTTGCAGAAAATTATGTGGAAACAAATATTGGAATGAAAACTAGTGCACTAGAGTTATTATTATTTGTTAAATAAGTAGATATTCCCAACTATAAGAAAATAATTGGAAATGAAATACATCGATTAATGCATAAAATTAGTTCTTGAAGGAATACATGAGATTCCCAATGATAAGATAATACTCAATTTAACATCCTAACCCACTAGTAAGAATGAAATATTCAATGGATGGATTTAAAATTCTTAGTGATAGGGAAGATTCCAAAGGATGGATTTATGCACTTAAGAACTATAAAAAAATACCCAAGGGTGTATTTATATAGCCAGCAAATATGTAAAATATCTATAAATATTTATTCTTGAAGAAAATAATTACGAAAGCAAATTATTGGAGTTTAAAATTATTAAATTTCCTGCCAAAATTTCACCTATTCAATTTTTCATTTTGTCTTCTGCCAAGGGTTGTGACCCTTCACCCATGGCATCAACTATAAATAAGCCACCGAGTTAGTCTATTCAGAAAGGAAAAAAAAATGTCATGTATTTTCAGTCTTCATTTGGATGAAAGGAACATGGTCTTTGTACAAGGTTTCGTCTTGGAGTTTTGGGGCAGGGCTCTTATCTTCTCCTAGTAGATATACTTGCTCCATCTATCTACAAGAATCTCTCTTGGCTAAAAATTTCTACAGAACTCTTTCTTTCATCTCATCTTACACCTTGGATACAAACTATGGTATTTTCGCTATTGATCTGGCTTGAAGAATGGTTGATCTCCTTAAGGTTTCACATCTCTACAATCAACAGTGTTCTATACATCTTTGACTGGATATGTTTTTTGTTAATATCACGGTGATTGGATATTTTCTCACGATATCTGGGATCCCACAATCTCACTTGATGAGATCTCATTGCATTAAGTATGATTTCATTCAGCTCGTTTTGATTTCCCTCGTTTGAATATGGCGTCTTGGTTACTGCAGAATTGTATGCATACACACGAGAAAGGGGCCTGTGTCGAATCCAATGGCAGGTACAACAATAATAAGGTTCAATTCTTAATACAAAGATGGATTTGTGCATTAATATAGTTAAATCTGGTTAACTTGGATTTGTGCAACCATTTAATGGAGACAATATCAATCTGTACGTAGGGGTAGAGTAAATAAGATATACATAATTTAGCAAGGGTAACTCACCAATTTTTTTTATGTTCAACATGGAATAGTTATGTGTCAATGCAACACTACATTGAACCATAGAGTTTTATTGGTTGGATCTCACTACATTCAGTATGATTTCATCTGGCTCGTTCAGATTTCATTTACCTCATTGAGTGACATATTCATGATTTATGCATTCACAAAATGAACGTGTAATTTGTATGTTTTAGAAAACTATATACTGTTGGAATATTAATTCCAACTATCACGCAGAGTAGCAGGATGGCAACATTAATGATGATGGGATTGAAATACAACAAGTTTAATTCTGATGTGAATTTCTTGAAGGTTGGCGGTAGCAAATCTCCAATTCTGATCCACACGCAACCTCCCATATTCAAGTTTCTGCACATACATTCTTATCTGCATTCATCTACCACATTAAACTCCACCAACAATATTCATTTCGTAGTAGAAAAATTTTAGGGGAGCATCCAAGCTTGAGCAGCAAAGGGGAAGGCAACCCCTGGAGGAGATGATGTCACTAATCTCTGGACCCACCTCTTTAACAACCACAAGTAATTCCGAGAGATAAAGAGAACTCATGTGAATAGTCTCCAAGTAGCCCCCGGAAAGTATGAAGGGAAGAAGGTTTTTAACCTTAGCATAAAGTTTTGATTTAATTATTTTCCCGCATTATGTTTTAAGTTTTTAACTTTAAGTTAATTTTATTTTACCACGGTACATTTAGATTTTTAACTTTGGTAATATATATTATAAATATGAGATATTTATAATATTGTAATGTCATATATATATGCCATGAGCATTGTAAATACAAGAGAGTTGAATTGCATTATAATTTTTCCCGAAGGTAGAAATAGAGACTGTGTATTTGTTTTAAGAGAGCCCGTAGGCCAGAGAAAAAGGACAGAGAGACAAAAATTGAAGCATTGTGTTTGCAGCAGTGAGTGAATTTAGTTGTAAATCCAGAACTGTAGTTCTGAGGAAGGAAGACTTGTTTTGTAACCGTTCAAGTTTATTTTTAATGAAATAGAATCTATATTTCATCTCTCTGTGTCCACAATTCTCATTTTAATCTTAATC
The DNA here is from genome assembly GCA_034641835.2 of Pinus albicaulis. Taxonomy (NCBI): domain Eukaryota; kingdom Viridiplantae; phylum Streptophyta; class Pinopsida; order Pinales; family Pinaceae; genus Pinus; species Pinus albicaulis. Next base: position 735,881,427 of record CM076569.1, read on the forward strand.
TCTGTGTTATGGAAGAGGAATTATTTTTATTCCTCTGTGTGTTCGGAATTGTTCAGAAATTCCAACATGGTATCAGAGCTAGTCTAGGCGCTCAGTGAATGAAGCAGAGACCGCTCTTCACTGCAAAAGCTGTAAGAAGTTTGATGAAGCAGATTTATCCAGCAGAGAAATCTTCTGTTCGTCTTTTTTTATTTTTATTTATTTTTTTAACACAGTCAAGAAAATTGTCTGGTTTTCACAGTCAAGATGGCAGCAACAAGTACCAGTCTGAAGAATCCCCAACTTCCACAGTTTAATGGGAAGAACAATGAATATTGGGCAATCACGATGAGAGCCCTATTTGCTTCACAGGACATATGGGAGCTAGTTGAGAATGGCTACCCAGAACCAGCAGATGCAATAGTGTTTGCTGCTTTGACAATAGTAGAAAGAGATTTGTTAAAATATAATAGGAAGAAGGACTCTAAATCCCTTTTCTATCTTTTTCAATCAATACACGAGAGTATTTTACCAAGGATTGCAATAGCAACAAAGTCTAAGGATGCGTGGGATATTCGCAAAACATCCTATCAAGGCATGGAGAAGGTGAAGACAACAAAGTTGCAAATGCTGAGGAGATATTTTGAAACTCTTTGTATGAAAGAGTTTGATAACATAGACTCATTATTCACACATGTGATTGGGTTGGTTACGCAGATAAGGTCTCATGGAGAGACACTTGAAGAAAGAAGCATAGTGGAGAAAATATTTTGAAGTCTACCATCAAGATTTGGTGCCATAGTAGTGGCAATAGAAGAGACAAAGGATCTCTCAATATTTACAGTGGATGAGCTTAGTGCATCCCTAATGTCTGATGAAAACATACTGAAAAGAGGAAAAAATTCCTCATTGGAACAATCTTTTAAGACTCAAATGTATTTTGGCTAAGGCAGAGGTCAAGGCAAAGCAAACAAAAGAGGAAGAGGCAAAAGCCAAAACAAAGGAAGAAATAGCCCTGCAAGTTCGAGTGGAAGGGGCAACAATCAGAACCATAATGAAGGCTCAAGTGAACATCAAGCTCATGGAAAAAGGTATGATAAATCCCAATTCCAATGTCATTATTGGAAGAAATATGGGCACTATTCCAATGAATGTAGGAAAAAGCAAAATGACATGAATAATAGCGAGAATGCTAATTTTACAAAAGAATAAAAGAACCAGAAGAATGTGTTGTTAACATGTAATGTAGCACAAGATAGAAAAGACAATGTATGGTTCTTAGACTCAGGTTGTAGTAACCACATGACTGGAAACATAGCAATGTTTTCCAATATTGATGAAAATGTTAAATCTGAGGTAACAACAGGAACTGATAGTAAGATCTCTGTCAATGGAAAAGGAAGAGTAAGTATCCCGACAAGAAATGGAGAACAAAGTTTTGTACTAGATGTATATTATGTACTTGGCTTAAAATGTAATCTTTTGAGCATTGGACAACTCATAAACAAGGGATACAATGTATTCTTCAAAGATGATGTATGCACAATCATGGACATACCTCCAAGCAATAAATTCATTGCAGAGGTGCAGATAACAATCAATAGGATGTTTCCTCTCAAGCTCAGAATAGACTTGAAGGAAAGAAGAAATGTAGCAGTTGTAACACAAAAGGTCTTTCAAGAGGAAGTGAAAGATGAAAACTGGTTATGGCACTTGAGATTTGGACATCTCAATTTCGGAGGCCTAAACTTGTTGCACAAAAAAGGAATGGTAAAGGGATTACCATTGATTGAGAAACCAGACAACCTTTGTGAAGGCTACATCTTGGGCAAACAACACAGAGAAAGCTTTCCAGTAGGGAAGATTATAAGGGAAAAGACACTCTTAGATATTGTCCACTCAGATTTGTGTGGACCAATGCAAACTCCATCTTTAGCTGGCAACAAATATGTTTTGACATTCATAGATGATTACACTAGAGAGACATGGGTATATTTCTTGAAACAGAAGAGTGAAGTGTTTGAGAAGTTCTGCCACTTCAAAAATCTTGTTGAGAAGTAGGGTGGGCACTATATCAAAGTGATGAGAATTGATAGAGGTGGAGAATACATCTCCAAATAGTTCCTACATTTCTGTAGGGAGAATGGCATACACAAAAAATTTACCACAAGGTACACACCTTAGCAAAACGGTGTTGCAGAAAGGAATAATATGACCATCATGGACATGGTCGGAAGTATGTTGAAGGAAAAACATTTGCCAAATGAGTATTGGTATGAAGCTATAAATTGTGTAGCGTACATCTTGAATAGATGCCCAACCAAAGCTATCATGAACAGAGTTTCGGAAGAAGTGTGGAGCGGCATAAAGCAGCATGTCACCCACATGAATTTTTTTGGATGTGTGGCATATGCACATGTCCCAGATCAATTGAGAAAGAAGCTTGACAGTAAGGGGGAGAAGTGTATCTTTGTTGGATACAGTGATGAGTCCAAGGCATACAAACTCTATAATCCATCCACCAAGAAAGCTATAATCATTAGAGATGTGCAATTTATTGCGGAAGAAGCTTGGGATGGAAGCTTAGAGAAAGCTATGAATGTGAAGACAAGTGTGTCTCATGAAGAGGAAGAGGAAGGGAGAACAACAAATAATCCCTCCATGGTGGCTCCTCCTCCACCACCACAAGCACAACAAACCCCACCACAAGCTGGAAATAGAACAACCTTGAGAAATCAAGGAAGTGCTTCTCCAAGCACACCACAGGGATCAGAAACTTCCTCGATTTCAAGTGGAACTCCAAGTACACCAAGAAGACTGAGATTCAGAAATCTCAGTGAGATTTATGAACAAGGAGAATTAAATGATAATGTTGGTCTAAACTCTTTATTTTCTTTGTATTGTCATGTTGATGACCCAATTCATTTTGAAGATGTCATAAAAGAAGAAAAATGGATTGAAGCAATGAACGAAGAAATTGGTGCATTAGAAAAGAGTAATACATGGGAGTTAGTGGACCTCCCTAAAGGAAAAGAATTCATTCGAGTAAAATGGGTCTATAAGACTAAGAGAAATGCTGAAGGCAAGATTGAAAAGCACAAAGAAAGACTTGTTGTCAAAGGCTACAAGAAGCAACAAGGAAGCGATTATGAGGAAAATTTTGCACTGGTTGCAAGGATGGAAACCATGAGAACCGTGTTGTCCATAGCAGCACAACATAAATGGAAGGTTTACCAAATGGATGTGAAATCTGCATTCCTGAATGGAGTGTTGAAAGAAGAGGTATATGTTGAACAACCTCTAGGCTATGAGATTGAAGGCCAAGAGCACAAAGTATGCAAGTTGAAGAAAGCTCTTTATGGGTTGAAGCAAGCACCAAGAGCGTGGTATAGCAGGATAGATGCTTACCTGACTGAAAATGGATTTGAGAAATGTGATGGAGAACCCACACTCTACATAAAAGAAAATGATGAAGTAGAGAAAAATGAAAATTAGATTTTTATTTCCCAAGAAAAATATGTTGAAGGAGTGTTGAAAATATTCAACATGCAGAACAAAGAAGAAAACAGCAAGGATTTTGATCCAAGTTTGTACAAGAGCATAGTTGGTAGCCTTATGTATTTGACTGCAATTAGGCCAGATATTATGCATGCTGTAAGTTTAATTTCCAGATTTATGGAAAGACCGAAAGAGACTCATTGGCAGGCAGCCAAGAGGATTTTAAGGTATGTGAATGGAATGAAGGGGTATGGTATTTTCTACTCCTCATCTGAAAATTTTAAATTGACTAGTTACACTGACAGTGATTGGGCTGGAAGCGTAGATGACAGGAAGAGCACATCTGGCTATTTGTTTAATTTGGGATCGGGAGCCATTTCATGAGCTTCCAAGAAGCAACAAATAGTTGCTTTATCAACAGTAGAAGCAGAATCTGTGGCAGCAACAACAGCAGCATGCCAAGTAGTATGGATGAGAAGAATGCTCAGAGATTTATGTCATGAACAGGACAAAGGAACAATAATTTATTGTGATAACAGCTCAGCAATAGCTTTATCAAAGAATTCTGTCTTCCATAAGAGAACAAAGCATATTCATTCAAAATTCCATTTTATATGAGATCTGGTTAATAATGGTGAGATTGTTTTGCATCACTGCAGGGAAGAGGAACAATTTGATGATATTTTGACAAAGCCATTAACACAGAAGAGTTTTAATTATTTAAGGAAATTCCTAGGTATGCAAGAAAACCCAGCAGTTGAAATTAAGGGGGAGTGTTGGAATATTAATTCCAACTGCCACACAAACCACCAGGATGGAAACCTTAATGATGATGGGATTGAAAGTCAGCAAGTTTAATTCTGATGTGAATTTCTTGAAGGTCGGTGACAACAAATCTCTAGTTCTGATCCACACGCAACCTCTCGTATTCAAGTTTCTACACCCACGTTCTTATCTGCATTCATCTACCGCATTAAACTCCACCGACCATATTCATTACACAGCAACAACATTCCGGCGGAGCATCCAAGCTTGAGCAACAAAGGGGAAGGCAACCCCTGGAGGAGATGATGTCACTCATCTCTAGACCCACCTCTTTAACAACCACAAGTAATTCTGGGAGATAAAAGAGAACTCACGTAAATAGTCTCTAAGAAGCCCCCGGAAAGTTTGAAGGGAAGAAGGTTTTTAACCTTAGCATAAAGTTTTAATTTAATTATTTTCCCGCATTATGTTTTAAGTTTTTAACTTTGAGTTAATTTTATTTTACCGCGGTACATTTAGAATTTTAACTTTGGTAATATATATTATAAATATGAGATATTTATAATATTGTAATGTCATATATATATGCCATGGGCATTGTAAAGACAAGAGAGTTGAATTGCATTGTAATTTTGCCTGAAGGTAGAAATAGAGATTGTGTATTTGTTTTAAGAGAGCCCGAAGGCCAGAGAAAAAGGACAGAGAGACAAAAATTGAAGCATTGTGTTTGCAGCAACGAGTGAATTTAGTTGTAAATCTAGAACTATAGTTTTGAGGAAGGTAGACTTGTTTTGTAACCGTTCAAGTTTATTTTAATGAAATAGAATCTATATTTCATCTCTTTGTGTTTGCAATTCTCATTTTAATTTTAATCTATGTGTTGTGGAAGAGGAATTATTTTTATCCCTCTGTGTGTTTGGAATTGTTCAGAAATTCCAACATCTACATGATTAGGAAGTATTTGACCGGCTATGATCGTTTAATCATCTCAAACAATATTTCGGCTCGATTGCATGGAAAGGAACAACAAATAAAATCCATTGGATATGAAGGTGGATGATTTGTATAGTCGTAAAGGAGACACATGTAAGATTATTGTAACTCTAGACTACACATCATTGTTATAGATATGAATTCGCATCCCATATATCTGTATATTCATCTCTTTTTCCACATTTTTGTAATATATGGGATGTCTCTGGAATCTCTTGTATGGTAAGGCATGTTATGTTTCAGCGTTGGGATGTCTCTGGGATGTCTTATATGGTAAGGCATGTTATGTTTCAGCATTGGCATATCTTTGCATTAATTTTTTCTCTTTGGAACAAGAGAGATCTCACAGATCTATACATGAATGTCCAAAATGGTGAACTAAAGATTCCAAAAGACTAAATGTATCTTATTCTTCTATCATATTCTGAGATGAAAAATACTCAGCAAAAATCTCATTTGACCGAACTGTGTTGGTGATTTATAGTAAACATATAACTTTAGTTTAAGTATGTATTTTATAATTTTTTGAGGTAATTGTTAAATTTTGTATGAATATCATACAATATTCTTCTATGATATGTAGCCCAATTGTTGAGATAGTGAGAAAATTGAAGTTTACACCTAATGGTAACAAATGATGTATATATCTGTAACATTATTTTTTCTAGGTTAGTATGATCATGATAATTTACATTCCTTATAGAAAATTACCTCACTATAGGTGACACATCAAAGTGAATTTATCTTTTTTCACAGTTCTAACCTTGTTGAATCTGGCCTAGGTTTTGCATTACCTAGGTTTTGAAACTAATGCTTATATTAATTTGGAAGAGTGTAGTTGGAGTTAGCTTAGATTTGTGAGTCTTGCCTAAGACTTTCTCTTAAATCTCACCGTTGAGAAGAGTCTTTGTTGTGTCTGAGTCTAAGTCTGAGTGTGAGAACATTGATTTGGAAATCATTGATGATTGCGCATTTATTTTAGAAAACTCATTTGGGATTTTGTCTTGTGAGCTTCTTTCATTATAATGGACTTAATCATTTTGTTTTAATAACAATTTTTATTATTTTTATTTGGATTGATGAACATATATGGCTTTCAGTGTGATTCTTGTTCACATTTACTTGGTTTTTTCCCTGATGCTTGGTGTTGTATATTTTTTTTAAATGATATCTTATTAAAATTGAATTTATCCCCCAAGTGTTTCCAATTCTTTGAATGTAAAATCACAAAGCTCCATGTAGCCAACCTACAAAAAGAAATTTACTATTCTCATATTGTTTTGAACTGCGTGTTTGGCTAAGTTTCTGGAACATGGATTCCTATTGTGTCAAAGACTTTCAGGTACTATTTCCTTTGCGTGTTGTCCCAATCTCAATAATCATGCTCTTGGATAGTCAAATCTAGGCTGGTGGCCCCACATTCCCCTCCTCACCATATGATTGTGACCTCAATTCAAAAACTTAAAGAAAAAGTTAAAAACTCACTTGAAATCTTGCGAATATGTCTACTTAAAAAAACTCGAAAACTTTCCAATAATTATACCGCTTGAAAAAACTCAAAACTATGTTTTTTCAAAATGGAAGAATGGACCACAAATCCAAAATTATGTTTTGAATTTATTGGCTGAATGTATAAACTTTAGGTGTATTTTAAACCATATTTGTGAAAAGAGCTTCCAAGCTTTTCACTATGTCTGTTATGGTAGGGCCACAACCTTCTTCCATCTGTATAGATCATAAACACAACATGAATATAGTTAATTGCTATATATTTGGAGTAGAAAAAGTTATATATTGCCTTAAAAGTGCAGGATCTTCCATGCCTTGTAAAAACAGGAAATTATAGTCATCTTGATTTAAATGACGCTCTCCATCTTATGTGAAATATTCAATAAGAATATAGATGAATTTGAAGCATAGAAAACTTTATAACCATTGAACTGATAACATTTCCATATTCATAGTTTGAGATTTTGGATTTTTCAACGAAGTTCTTTGAATCATCTATAAAAATCCATGGAGGAATTATTGTCTTGGGAAGCCTTAGATACATTTTGAAGAAAATTTCAAATACCAACAAAGAATGAACAAGTAATGATAAAAAATAGACTACAAAATTCTACACAGGCTAAAGTAATTAGCTCGACATCCCCCATGGTAAGGTGATACTAAGACATTTAAAAACTTTACAAAGTGAGAAACCAGAGGTTTCCATTTATTATTTTGTAAGGAATAGTTAAAACAACACATGCTTGACTCTTGAGATTCTAGAAAAGGACATAACAAGCTAGGTGGAGAAGCTTTCCCTACTCCAACTTCAGGGGGTAATGTCAATGCTCTATATTGTAACAAAAATAAATGGGGATTGTTGTCTTGATATAAAAATGAATGCAACATTTCACATATAGAGATGGACTATCAAACTACAATGGTAATTAAAATTACTTCGATGACAAATTAGAACTATTCTGATGCCAAATTATTCCCAATTTTATTAATGTAGGAGTCTAAAGAGCATTAGCCATCTTCTCTTCTGCAATCAGGTATTGTGTCTTCAAATATTAGAGATACTTTCATTTGGACATCATCTTTGCTACAAAAGTTTCAAGCCACATTAGGACATAGACGTGTAATGGATCAACCTCGTCACCTGAAACATCAAAATCATAGTACAAATTCAGAATCAAGGTTGAGAACACTTCAAGTGCTTGTTCATAGCCATAAAAATTCCAGTTATGGCTTGGCATATTCATTCAATTTAACTCATTCTATTGGTCACCTTGTGGCTTTAGCGAATGAATCTAGGTTAATAGGTACAGAAATAACATTAGGAATGGTACCAAAATCTCAGGTAAATTTTGGATATTCCCTTGGCTTTGATCCCCTGAGATTTGAATTCCTGTCACTTGTAACACCATAATCGAGTGACATTCCTTTTTCACAAATTCAACAATCACAAAAAATTTCTTCTTTGTCTCCTATCACACAATTTGTACTACCTTCTATGTAAATGTTTCCACCTCTATATCCATCTATACCACCCCTTCAACATCAACAATTTCAACCACTAAAGCATTAGCATCATACTAATTTCATGAAGCTTCGTAAATCACAAGTTCAACTTCCTTCTCTCCATTCATTTCCAAGTTCCTTCCTCATATTCCTTTCAACAATCTCCACTTTAATCACAACATGTTCAAGAAATTACTCAATAGCTACCACAGTTACAACAAGCTTCAAAATTTGAAATTACTCTAGAGTTGTTGAATCAATTACCACACAACCTTTCAAAAGGTACTTAAATTCCAAAATAGTTACCAATAATTTAGGAAGTACAACCAAATCTATGTAATCCATTTCAACATATTAATTTGTCTGAGGCATTGATACAATCCCAACCTCCACAAAATCATAGTTAAGTTATGGGCATACCAAACAATGGGATCTATTATGAGTAGTAGTATGATGAATCCTAATTCAAGCTTAGCATAAAGGCCTACTTTACATCCTGTAGGGGCTAATAACTTGTCTTCCTAGGTTTTAGGAGTGCAGCCTCCTCTTCCTCATGGCCCACCACCAACTTCATTTTTGGTAGCATCAACATCATCAACATCATAGTTGATAGCTTCAAACACCTCATTACCTATCTTTTACTTTGAAGGAAATGAAGAACATGTGGTTTGTTCTTGAAGTTTCAAGAAGAGCACAACCATCACATGGATTGGCATGTACCTCGAAATCGAATTGTATCTAGGAGTTGTAAGCAAGAGAACCACAATAAATGTCTCATAAATGGTTTTTGAGTGCCAAGGAATGGTTTAGTGTAACAAAGGCATCAACATCCTAGGTTATTCCTACTTCCTCCCCTATGTAAAAAACTTTGGATAAAAAATATTGTGAGGAAGTGGAAATGCCTGTTGATTACAAATAGAGTGTCTATGTTCTATGTGGATAACTCTTTTATTATTTCTATAGCAGTGAAATAGACGAATGGATGTATAAATGAGTAGTGTATATGTAGGCTCCCATTTGATTCATGCTTAAGTAAAATCTAGGGTTATATGGTTATTAGAAAATACATATGAAGGATATTTGATGATATTGTATTTGATATTTCTAAATGAGATGTTGGGGATTATTTGGGATTACTCTACAATCTAGGAAACTTAAAGGAAGGTGCCCCATAGATTGCTAGAATATTTTCTTTGAAATTTCCTTTGATTAATGGTCATGATGTGTCTGTGAGAGGGATAAAGAGAAATAAAAAAAGGATCTTGAAGTTGAAAATTTCCACGCAGATTGATATGTAGGACACCTTTTATCTGAATCCTTGTTTTTGTATTTTTGTACTCCTAAGCAAATGAAGTTTGAATTCATATACATATATTATTGAGCATGTTACGAGATATATATGAATGAAAATAAAATGAATTTGTAGTGAGTTTTGTCTACCTTTTGTCCAACTTGTGTCTTTGTTCTTGCCACAACTAGTATATTTGTGAGCAATGCTACCCGAGTTCATTTACAAGTAGGAAAAAATACATAAAATTTTGAATTCAATGTCAAATTTCTGATGTATATATAAATTTACTAGACTTGGAATTGGGAAAAAAATAGTGATGAAGAATATTCGAGTTTGACTTGGTTTGCTAAAAAATCAAGAAAAACTAGGAAAATGAAAAAATACAGATATAAAAATATTTTAACAAAAAGAAATTGTCTTCAGCAATATATTGTTCTCAATCTTTTTTTTTTGGTTTTTTGAATTTTCACAGTATAAAATTTCCCAATAGAGATAAAAATACCAAATAGTGACCAAATTTTGGGTAATGAAGGGTCTATGTAGGTTTTCAAAGAATTCTAACTTGATTAAGTGGAGTTTGACTCAATCAACCAAGTCACACTATTAATTTCTAGTAAACCTCATGTTGGTTGAATTAAACTATCAATGGGCATGTTTGTCTCACATCAATAGGAAAAACTCGTTGACTTGGAAATTTGTTTCAAACTCAGATTGTCATCAGTTTGAATCACAATTTTCGTAGACCTAGTTGCACTGAGAGGTTCTTTACCACCCAGTACCGGGGAGATGTTGTTACATAATGTATGACTATGTATATGAAAACAAACAAAAAATGAAAAATAACTACTAAAATAAATTACATTTTGGGTGCATTACACATGGAAAAAAATAAATGCACATACACACCAACCTATATCAATACCATGTATCTATATTGGTATCTATTAATGAAAATATAGGCCTTTCTAAACTTATCCCATTGCTTTTATTTTTTCATTCAACATGGATATTTTCTTCCTTTATATATTTTATGAAGTGAAATGAAATGTACCAATCCTTACCCCAAGCTGAAGGGTGGTATATTATCTTAAGATGTTTGAAGAGAGGGGGAATGACTAGGTTTTTTTTAACCCATAGGTTAGCTTGTGAAATTGGAGGTTTAAGGTCCAATTCATTCTCATCAGGTGTGTTTTCAGTGATAGGTGGATTAGGGTTCATGGTGGTCAAAGTTAATTCTAGAGGCATGTTCACCAAATTTTGAGGAAAATGCTATTACTAGTTGTTTTCCTATTTTCTATGAGCCACAGTTCCAAGGTCTACTTGTGACAATTGACCATGTATCATTGGTTTTTGTGAGTTCATGTTGTGAATGAGATTTTTCTGGGACATGTCAACATTTTAATGAAATTTCCATTTTTAGGCTTTTAGTAGTTGTGGTTTTAGGGTTTGCATGTTGATCTTGAGCATGTATTTGGGTTTGTTGGAGTGAGTCTGATGAGGCTATTTTTATTGACATCCAAGATGTTGCTATTTCTAGGCATGCTCTAGTTGGCATCAATCTCCCAGCATAGTAGGAGTTACCTTACTTTTCCATCTTATCTTTTAGGATTCATGTTACTATTTTTGTCATGGATATATTTATCATTTCTCATTGTGGTAGATATGGCTTCTAGTCTCATGGTTCCAGTAGTAATTGCAGAGTGGAGGTGTTCTTTGTGTGACATATGATAACAATTGAGAGGGTTGTCACTTGAGGCGTTCTAAGCATCTCAACCTACAAACCCTAAATTGAGATCCTTTCGTATATTTGGTACTTTGGTATGTTTTTCCAACATATATCCTCTTATGGTTTGAGTTCTAAATTTACTATTATGATCCTTTATTGACTTTGGAAAATGCTAATTTGCATTAGTATTTGTGCTATTTTGGCTAACTAAAACACAAGTTTGACTTGTACTATCTTTAAAAAACTTAGGTCGGACTTATTTATATATCAAATTTTGGTTGAAAGTTTACATGAGGAACAGTCATTCAAGGGACGTCAATGGGTTGTTTTATTCTTGGCAACATGAATTGAGAGAGTGATACTAGCATTTCAAATATGCGTGCAACTTTTCTAACCTCAAAAAGTCAACTTGGCTTATTGGCATCCCTTGGATGTGAGTTAAATAGAGTCTAGTCAATAGATAAGTGTAGGGTTATTAGAGTGTGTTATTGCATGTAATTTGTTGTATTCTTGAACTGGTGAGAGGAGAAGTGTTTTAATGGACTTTAATTAGCAACTTATATACATAATTATCAATGAGCAGAAATTTTTTTAGTGATCAAGCATTGTAGCAACCTATTTTCATCCTATATAGTAGGTGTACCATCTAAAAAAAAACTATGTTGGACTTAAGGAACTAATAATAAGAATTATTTCCACCAAATTGAGGTCAAAACAGTGATATCATAGTACTCTTTATAGCTATTTGAGTCCTGTGGTTGAATAGTTGTGTCTTGTTACAATGCTCCGGGTGCCCGTAATTGTTATTCATCCTTTTATAGCTATTTTAATTGTTTCCCTCACTAAATGCACCATTAGTTATGCAGCTAATGTCGTATTCATCACTATGATGTAAACAATCTTTTGATTGATATACAAATAAGGTTCGAGTATGCCATGTATTTATCTCTATTTTAGTCTCGTTGTTGAATAAATGTGCTCTTTTACAATGTTGTGGGTGCTCATAATTCCTTTTTTTTATTCTACATTCATTTAAGGTGCATTTTGGTTTCATTTTCATCATTCATAGTTATAGTTCACTAATGAAATTGAATCTCCCTCATATTATTTGACTGATTTTTCTTGTGCCCTTGGTTCCTTGCAAGAATCTTGATGACAAATATTTCATGTGTGGATCACTTTGTGTTTTTACACTTTTTATTTAAGTTTTTTACAACATACCATCACTAAGGACAGCCCCTTGTGACTGTAAAGGCACCAATTCAAAGGGAAGAGTAATTAGCAAGTGATATTTGGCTACTTTCTTGTAGTTATTCTGTAGAGATAACAAGTCTTAAATATTTTCCTCTCATTTTGTCTTTGAGAATATTTTATTGAACAATAAATAAAATCTACCTATTTACTGCTATCTGAAACCCTTTATTAGGTTTCACTATGGAAATTGTTTGAGGTAAATTTAATCATCAGATTATCCATCCAAGACCTTACATTGATGATAGTTTTTGGGAAAGAAAAAAAACTCATTTTTCATAATAGTGGATTGTGAATATTATTTCATAATTAATTTTCATATGACTACGGTGTTTCTTTTGTGCTTCATAACCAATTGATAGTTCTCTCTTGGCTCACAAAATATGTAAGCATGTCTTAAATTGTGGCAGGCATTGTATGAACATGATGTAAAAACTTAAAAATATCCTCGAGAAATTATATATTATATACCCATTTCAAAATTTCTTTTCCATTTTTATGTTAGATACACAAAGTAGCTATTCTTGACCTTTCACTTGGTTTTTTCTTTATCTGTCATATCATGTGATAGTTATTGGAATGGCCCTGACTCCAACAAATTCTTAGCGTTGTATGAATTTTCTCCTAAAAGTAAAATTAGTATCAATTGAATTCCCATTTAATTTTATATAATAAATTACAATTAAACCTTACCCTTCAATGGAATATATAAAATATTGTTTTTGCCTATCTAGGAAAGTTAAAGTAATATATTCCTAACTACAATAACATTTTTTTTGAGTCGACATCTAAGAATAAAAAATTAATTCTCAAGCATTTAGGTATTATTTTTTAATGGCTAATTCTTCACATATAAATATCTCTTTTCCTCTCTCTTGCATAAAAAAACTATTAGAAGACCTAATAATACCTTAAATTATGTAAAATCACTAAGGTATAATATTACATGTTCGTCCATGTCTAGATATAATAGAATTTGTAGGATGGATGGAATTCATAATGTTGTTTCTTTGGGGTTTTATTTTTGTCATTTCAAAGGAATATAAACAGCAAAATTTGAATATAACTATTATGTCTCACTTAAAATTGTTGTTTAAGAGTTGTGTGGATTGCATGAACCAATATGGTAAACTGCATATTGAATCCTTAGATTTCATATCTGCTTCATACGGTCTAACATTGCCTCCAAGACCAGAATAAAAAGGTATTGATCAAGCACCATTTGGAGAAGTTGTGGTCTCTCCAAAAATTTTGAATTTGGGGATACGTAGTGGTGTTGGATATGAATATCCAATAGAAGCTCCACATCCTAGTAGAATAATGTAATGAACATTTTCATGAAAAAATATTTGCAAGTCTAGCAAGTCTCATGCAAGTATCCATGTTGGTTTCCACTAAAGTAGTCTTGGTTTCTAGGATAAATAAAGCAAGAGATTGGTTTATATTAAGAGTGTGGCATGTAGAAATTTGACTCTGTAGGCCCAAGGAAACTATGGGATGCTTCACGATAGGGTTTTTTGCTATAAAAAATTTAATGTTTTTTGTACTTGCTTGATGGAACTCTTTGGATATGGTGGTCGAGCTACAATTCAGACACAAGGTTCAACGAACTAATCCTTTTGACTTAATATGTGTTGATGTGTATCAAAATACAACTTTTCAGGTGAGGTTATAATATTAAATATCTACAATTTTACAACCTTTACATTTATTTTCTTAATGACATGAAAATGTGGCCATGAATTGTGGGTCTATTCTTAGTTTATTATAACATATTGATCATGATAATATATATTAGGTTTGAAACACATTATTGATTCCAAAAGAAATATAGGATTTGTGTTTTTTCAACTATTGTGAAGTTAAGAATGGGTTAATCTTATCTAAACATCTGCATGTCATGGAAAATGATCACATAACCACTATAACCCTCTTTCGGTTATGATTTTAATAAAGGTATTTCCTTAGACTTTCACCTCATCTAATTTACTTTCTTTCTCATTCCATATAGGGTTTTTAACACATTCATTGATTGTGAAGTTTCGAGTTTAATGATTTTTTTCTTTTGTTGTATAAATCCTTTATAGTTTACTGTTAGTTTATATTCTAGTGTTCATCGACTTTCATGTCTTACAATCTGCATTGTATCTTATTTTTCTTTTAGAAAAGGAACTCAGTATTCATGGTAAGAAGCAGGATTTGAATAAATAAGAGAACAATAACATTGGAGCGATAAAAGAAAAAAGAGTGAGAGAGAAGAGAACCAGTCTAGTGATTCTCTTATAGCCAATATACCATATGGGACACACACATAAAGATTGATGGTCAAGTCTTCAGAGTTTGTGAACTCACCTATAATCCCTTGGCAACACAATGATAATGTTTTGAAGTGATGAAACGATATTTAATGTGTAAATTGTACTCCAACCAATATTAAGTAGGAAACTCATATTGTAATACTTGAAATTTCATATAATATAATTTATGTGGTTGAAATTATTTATATTGTTTAGTACTGTAATTAGCATATATAACTTTGAATTTTCATATTATATGAAGTTGCACATTGTATGATATATTTTTAATTTTGTCGCAAAATAGTACTAATTGATTTATGTTGATTAATAATGAACACACATAATCAATCTAAAAACACTAAATTAGTAGTTTAATTGATTAAATATGAACACAAATAAAATTAATATATCAATAAATTAGTCATTTATAATGATTATTAATGAAAGTAAATGAAATGAATATACACTACTAAATTAGTCATTTATATAATGAATATGAAGCTACCAAAAAAATATGAATGAATACCGCAAATGATATATTATGTAATGTTCCGAAATGGAAATCAGCAGCTTTTACACCACTGAAATGTTCCTTTGTCGGAAATATGAACAACGCTATGTCATAGATCGACTGAGAGGGATTTTACTAGTTATTTCACCTCTAAAGAGAGGATGAGAACCGGAGGCTATCTGGCCCTTCCTCAGACTCTGCCTATAGCTATGTCGATATTTATTCCTTCAGGAATATCTTTCTCAAAAGGATGAGCTACAGCAATACATAAACATGAACATGAAAATAGTAGTGAGTGCATAAACTTCAGAAAATGCAATAAACCCTCATAGCCTTCTCATTGATAATATGGTAGCAGAAATGTGTACAATATCTTGAGGAAATTATCACTCAAGCTGAAGCAAATCCTTCTCTAAAGACACAAGTACAATGAATATGAAATACACTGCTACATATGTTATGCCCAACTATGACTGCGCAGTCTATGAAGGAGGACTGCTGCAAAATAATGATACAATGTAGATATGAAAATATGAAGCTCACATAAAGAAGGGGGAGATGTATCTCAACCACTGGAAACTATAATAAACAATCCCTAAATGGATTGGCTACAATACATACAAAATGGCAAGTCTGCAGAAATGCCGGAGTTGCTGGAGCAGCTGTAACTCTAAAATGAGAACATGAAGGATATGGCTGAATAATGCTGCATAGAATGTATATACCTCCTCCAATGGAAATATAGAGTGAAAGGCTGATCCTTTCACCAAAGCTTCACCCTCCAAAATTCCGGTGCAACCCTTCACTGCAATTGCACTCAAGAACTACGGAGTCAAGGAGAGGAACTACGTTGTAGGTGATGGGAAGAGATTGGCCTCCTACCAAGATATGAGAAATGGAGTTGATATCTTCCCTATTGACCTCCCGAATGCATAAAGGCTTCCTCCTCTAAAATATGAGCTCCAGAATGATGATGTGAGAACCTCCACTACAACCCTAGCAACACAATGGCTCTTGCTGCAAGAATCACTGCACTGAAAGGAATAGCTTTGGCTTTGAGCCAAGATGTGGAGAAGATGAATATCAAACCTTCAAGAGCCCCTCAAGAAGGGAGAGAATCCTTGAACAAGAAATCCTTTGTGCTAAATAACAAAGCTATCAAAATTGTGCAACTGTGGAAAGCAAGCAATTCGAAAATATCCAAGCTAGCTCAAAATGGTTGCTTTCCCCTCCTTTTATGCAAATGAAGGCTCCTTAGCCATGGACCCCACACATTAGGGTTTCCTCCTCCTCATGCAATTTCGTAGGCTTCCCAAGCAAGCCACACCTCCATATATTGCGCAGTTTGACTTGGTCAACATGACCTAGCCCTCTTTGCAATTAACCCTTTTCACACATGGGGTGTGCAACACAAACTCCAATGATGCTCCTCTTTCATAATGTGAGGGATTTTATTTATTTTTTTCATAACCATGGGCCTCCTTACCCATTTATTTAGCTTCAATATGATAAAATAAAAACTTTAATGTTCCATTTAGCCATGTACTAAAATGGGAACATTACAATCCTCCCCTCCCAAATGTTGCTTGTCCTCAAGCAACTGCAAGGGTAGAACTAAAGAATCTCCACCCGAGGCATGGAGTCTAAAATATATTGAGGAACACATCCCCAATGTAGATCCTCCATCCCCCAAGCAATGATCCATAAAAAGTGAGTTACCTCCCAACATGGCAAATCCTGACAATCATCTTCCACCTTTGGCTTCCGCAATGTACATGGGCTGAAAATCTGATCTTGGTAGAAAAAATAGCCTACCCCACGCTATCCTCCTCTCCATTAGGATAAGTGAAAAGTATATGCTGATATTGGGCTGCAACAATGTTGCCCTCAAGTGGAAAAATGAAGACTAGACCTCCAAGGATCTCTTCTCCAGCGTTATGAAACATGATGTCCCAAATCATCTCATATGTGATGAGTTGGTAGTCACCACCATATGGCATCTAATCAATCATATGGCTCACCTCAAATGGAAACAAATGTGTTTCTGTAGTGGCCACATGTCCTCTCATGTTCCCATTAGAACATGCAATGCAAATAATGTGGGAGATCTCTGCCCCAAGGGACACATCCAACCAATGTGCCATTCCCCCAACCATGCTCTCAAAAAATACAAAGACATCAGCCATGTAATGAACCATAATGAAAACCATGCTTGATGTCATATGTAGCAAGGGAGAAATACAATGGTCCCTCAATTGTAACCAATGTAGTTTGACCCTCAACTGCATAAGAGTATGACAAAAGGTGTGGCCTCTCAACCACTTGCTTGCTGCCCGACTCTCCTCAAATGTATGGAGGAAGTGAATGATATATGGTGCAAGGTGAGTAGGTCCTCCAAAACGAATTTCCTCCCCAAGTCCTCCTAGGGAGTGGTCACCAATAGTGCTCATGGCCTCAAATAGACCATGGGGTCTAGAAAGAAGAATTCCCCTCGTTGGAGAAACATCCTGTACATATATGGTTAAGGGATGAATATATAAGTCATCATGCAAATAAACAATACCCTTACCATAATTTCTGCTTATGCAAATGGAGTGGCTCAAAAATGAATCCCCCCTCATTCTCAAAGAGAAAAGAGGTGGCTGTGCTGACTCGTCCGAAGAGCTATGTATCTCCTCCATCTGCACATGATCTGTCAATATCATGCAAGAAAAATGATCCTGGGAATATTACACCAACAATCCGGAGCTCCCACATGGATCCATCCTCCATAGTGACAACAATGATGATTCCTCATGAAGGGCATCTTTCATATGGTCATCTTCCCCTTTGACATTTCTCATGCCAAAGATGAAATTTGGAAGGTTGTTATCCTTCCCCTGCTGCTTCTGCCATAGTGAAAAATCTGAAATGAGAGTGGGTGGAAATGATATTAAGGGAATGCCCCCCTCCTCCTTGAGTCTACCCAAGACCCTCAGCGCTGTAAAGTTGTCTCCCAAGGTCTCCACTCCTTTGAAAACAATGAGTGGTGCCCCAACATGTGAAGCATCTCCCATCAGCTGGTGATCTAGTGGTCTCCTTGGCATAATGTCTCCATGCAGGGATACATCATCCTCAAGGGGTGACTGCATAGATGGATGAACAAGCCTGTCCATGCCTACACTGCGCAATCCAATCACCCTCTTAGGTGCATCATCCTCCAATAATGAGTAGGGATGTGTACTCCTCATCTCAAGATGCTGGGTCTTCTCCCTACTTCCTCCTTTTGTCTCGATGGTGACACACCTCCTCAACAATGGCACATGTGTTCCTTGATTTCCATGCATGAGATCCTGGGGACTTCCTTGCAAGGATGCAAGAGTCCTTCTCCTTGGAGCAAGAGATCCTCCTTCCTCTGCATGAGGCAATAGATAGTCTCTGGATAGCACTGTGTTGTTGCCCCCAGCTCCCTCAACATAAATGGGCAACCCTTCAACAATGCTACTGAAAATATGGAATCTCTCTCAAGGTGGAAGCAGTTCATGATCATCAAAAGCCAAGGATTATCCCCTTTGCACCATGATAGTGCCATCTCCTACTCCTACAACATTATACATCATGTGAGAGCACATATGCCTTTGCTCTCTCCAACACCATCCAAGCAACAAAATTCTTTGTTGCCTCCTCATTCTCTTAGAAAGAAAGCATTCCAAGTGATGGCCAAACTCCTTCAAGAGTAACCAGCGCAACCAAGCCTCTTGTTGCCCGGTATCATAAATCTGCAAGTGGCTCACTAGCCCCTTTCTCCTCTTCCACCACCTCCACTCAGCCATGTGTGGATGTATCCTTCCTTCCTTCATCCTGGTACTCCTCCTTTGAGGACTGCTCTCATCCCAAATCAAGCCTCTGCATTTCATGGGATTTTGAAATTCAGATTTTCTGAGGATCAGTTTGACCCTATGAGGATCCAAATAGTTGGTAGGTAAAAACCTCCCATCATGATATGTGTGGCTCAAGGAATGTCCACCACAGTCATGAGAGAAGCTATCCATCCAAATATGTCCCCCATATTCTATTTGTTCCTAAGAGAAGGAAAAACCCTCCTCCAAATTTTGAAGAACCTTGCACTCCAAAAAGTGTGGGGGTGCGCCTCCATTGAAATCTCTCTGTGAGATCTCCTTTGCATCAATGCTCTTGTACAACGTAGTATTATTCTACTGCTCTAATTCACCTGCATGCAATGATGTTGACCCATCCAATGTGTTTTTTGAAATGACAAGAAATGGATCTCCAATCATACCTTGGTGAAACTTGGAAGCTCCTTGCAAGGCTGTAAGAGTTGCTCCCTCATGAATATTGGCCTCCCAAACTGCTGAAGATGAAGGTTACTCCTCCATGGTCTCAAGAGCGTTGGTACATGCCTCATAAAATGGTGGTGAGGGCTCCTCCCTCTTTCTTCCAAATCTGTTGATCATCTCTTGAGAAAAATCAGCAAGAGTTGAAACCCTTGCATGGTCTAGATGGTTGATCCACCAAAATTTTGCTTCATCTTCTAAGTGCAGCGCTGCAACTTCTACTGCCTCTTTGTCTACTATAGTATGTAGCAGGAAAAAGGCCTCTATCTTCTTTGCCCAAACCTCTGCTTCAAATGTGAGTGATCCATCAAATGTGGACAATAGAAATCTATTACCTCTCATCATCCCGTGGTTGTGGGGTCTTTCTTCTTCTTTCTGTTGAATAAACTGTGGAAAAGATAAAGTCTCTTGGGAGACTCTAGGTTTTTCTCGGTATTCAGCTAGGTACTCACTTATAATTTCAAATTCCAAGTGTCTTCCATGCTTCTTCTTTGCTTCTTTGTGAGAATAGGAAGTGCATGGTCCTTCCTCTTCTCCTCCATTTTTCTTGACCTCTCTAGAGAGGTATCCTCTAGATCTGAAAATAGATGAGAGAAATCTCATATTCTTCATTCTGGGGCTCTTTGCTCCTGAAATTTGAACTTCACAGGCTGTGCCAAGTTCAATGCTCTGATACCACTGTAATGTTCCGAAATTGAAATTAGCAGCTTTTACACCACTGAAATGTTCCTTTGTCGGAAATATGAACAAGGCTATGTCAGAGATGGAATGAGAGGGATTTTACCAGTTATTTCACCTCTAAAGAGAGGATGAGAACCGGAGGCTATCTGTCCCTTCCTCAAACTCTGCCTATAGCTATGTAGATATTTCTTCCTTTAGGAAGATCTTGCTCAAAAGGATGAGCTACAACAATACATAAACATGAATGGGAAAATAGCAGTGAGTGCATAAACTTCAAGAAATGAAATAAACCCTTATAGCCTTCTCATTTATAATATGGTAGCATAAATGTGTACAAGATCTTAAGGAAATGATCACTCAAGATGGAGAAAATCCTTCTCTAAAGACACAAGTACAATGAACATGAAATACACTGCTACATATGTTATGCCCAACTATGAATGTGCAGTCTATGAAGGAGGACTGCTGAAAAATAATGATAAAATGTATATATGACAATATGAAGCTCAAATAAAGAAGGGGGAGATGGATCTCAACCCCTGGAAACTATAATAAACAATCCCTAAAGGGATTGGCTACAATACATACAAAAGGGCAAGTCCGCAGAAATGCCGGAGTTGCTGGAGCAACTACAACTCTAAAATGAGAACATGAAGGAGATGGCTAAATAATGCTGCATAGAATGTATATACCTACTCCAATGGAAATATAGAGTGAAAGACTGATCCTTTCACCAAAGATTCACCCTCCAAAATTCCGGCGCAACCCCTCACTGAAATTGCACTCAATAACTGCGCAGTCAAGGAGAGGAACTGTGCAGTCAAGGAGAGGAACTGTGCTGTAGGTGATGGGAAGAGATTGGCATCCTACCAAGATATGAGAAATGGAGCTAATATCTCCCCTATTGACCTCCTGGATTCATAAAAGCTTCCTCCTCTAAAATCTGAGCTTCGGAATGATGATGTGAGAACCTCCACTGCAACCCCGGCAACATAATGGCTCTTGTTGCAAGAATCACTACACTGAAAGGAATAGCTTTGGCCTTGAGCCAAGATGTGGAGAAGATGAAGATCAAACCTTCAAGAGCCCCTCAAGAAGGGAGGGAATCCTTGAACAAGAAATATCTTGTGCTAAATAGCACAGCTATCATAGTTGTGCAACTATGGAAAGCAAGCAATTTGAAAATATCCAAGCTAGCTCAAAATGGTTGCTTTCCCCTCCTTTTATGCAAATGAAGGCTCCTTAGCCATGGACCCCACACATTAGGGTTTCCTCCTCATGAAATTTCTTAGGCTTCCCAAGCAAGCCACACCTCCATATATTGCGTTGTTTGACTTATTCAACATGACCTAGCCCTCTTTGCAATTAACCCTTTTCACACATGGGGTGTGCAAACAAGCTCCAATGATGCTCCTCTTTCATAATGTGAGGGATTTTATTGATGCTCTTCATAACCATGGGCCTCCTTACCCATTTATTTAGCTGCAATATGATAAAAGAAAAACTTTAATGTTCCATTTAGCCATGTGCTAAAATGGTAATATTACATATTATTTATTACAAATGACAACCAGTTTTTTATATATATCATTATCAATAGATAATTTAAAATATTTTATAACACAACCAAAATTTAGTCATATTTCTTTGGTCATTAATTGGTTTCAAACAATAAATAAAATTTGCATATATGTGACTATTAGTAGCTAATTTACAGTATCTCATAACACAACCAACATTTTGGGTTATATTTCTTTGGTGATTAATTGGTTTTATCGGGTGATCATATAGTAATATATTTTGTTGTATATTTGGCCATTAATTTTGGAAATTATTGACTAAATCAATGAATAAAATTTTCATATATGTGACTATTAGTAGATAATTTACAGTATCTTATAACACGACCAACATTTTCGGTCATATTTCTTTGGTCATTAATTGGTTTTCTCGGGTAGTCATATAGTAATAAATTTTGTTGTATATTTGATCATTAATTGTGGAAATTAATGACAAAATCAACGATTAAATTGATAACGAAATTTATGAATAAATAGAATACTAGGTGATAAAATTGAGACACCCAACTAATGACTAAGCTAAAAACGACTAAAAGTTGGCCACATTATAAGAGACTGTAAATTAGCTACTACTAGTCATTGACTAAAAAATGGTCATTTATATGAAACTTTTAGTCATTTTTTTAGTAAATAATTAGCCATTATGTACTAGTGATCTAATCTTCTTTGGGGTTGGAAAATGGCTAGGGAATATTTCTAAATGTAGATGTAACATTGTCCTCCCACATTTACCAAATTTAACCAGTCCATTGAGGTAAACATGTGACGAAGAGTTACTATGATATGATTTGACTCCCCATATATAATTAAGGAAGTGGAAATGACAAGACAAGACCAATATGACCCTCCTTAGGAGGTACACAACCTTTAGGAGCCAACCAACCCCTTTAGGTCTCGAACCCCTGAAATACCTTAATTTTTCACTGATCTAGAGACTTATTCGCTCCCACGACAGGGCATGCATGCGGTTGGCACCCTTTAGTTTCTCCCAAAGAAAGGAATTCGTGTGACTGTGGCCTTTCTCAAGAAGTTTTGTGCCAATGAATCTAGATCGTGGGCCACTTTTTATGGGGTAGGACTCAGGCCACTGCCCAAAACTTCATGAAACATCTATAAATGATAAATGACATTGAAACAATGCTACCAATGTAAAAAATTGAACAAGGAGTTGAACAAACCCCTACTAGCCATGAAATACATTTTTTCAAGAAGATCATGAACATGTAATGTATATTTCATAACAACAGATCTGAGCATATGGATCTCATACTTCTCAAGGAATCATCAAGGAGGACTGGCGTCTCTTCCCAATAGTTACAATGTTATCTATTAGGTCATTTATTCATTAAAATTTCAAATAATAACCAAAACATGATGAGAGACATACATCAATTTTGTCATAAATCATGCTTATAACCAACAAATAACCAGAGAAATATCCATGATGAGACAACCATTAAAGAAACATAATGAAAAAAAAATTTACTCATAAAATACTAAAGCAACAAATCTATTATCAGGGAATTCCACATACCACCTGACCATATATTGAGCTAAACCAACTCTCTCTTTCAGCTAATCACCCTCACGCCATATTCCAAGCATCAATGTGGGATCTCATGAAACAAATAAAACAAAACCAAACTAGGGCTTCCAGAGGCTAGACCACCTGAACCCTGAACCATTTATTCCACCTCACGGCTAAAAATCACTAAACATCACCAGATTGGTCTCCACCCAAGCTATCTAGGGCTTTAGAGTGTTTGCTCCAACCAAGTCTTCCAAGACTAGTAACTCAATCCTCGACTACTTCTAAGATCCATAACATATATCCAACTAGGGCTTCAAAGACTAATAACTAAACCCACTAAGGGCTCTATATAGTTTGTCCAACCAAGGCTCCAGAAACTAATAAATAAACCCACAATCATATGAATGTAATAAAAAAAAAAAAAAAAAAGGAAAGAAATCCACAACACCACATATATCTAGGAAATAGAAAGGCTTGGAAGAGCCACTGTCAATCCAGGAAATCCTCCATGCAAATGACAAATCATAACCAATAAACCGTATGCATGCCAAAAATAGAAAGGAAATCATACATGCAACTTGGTACCTGCAAGAAAACATTGTTGTAGTTGTTGATCCCGATGTCCGTTTTCACTTTCCTACCCTTCCTTTGCCTTCTTTCTCTAAATCCCAAGTATGGCACACTTTGATAAGAGTTCTCTAAGAAAAATATAAGTTTCCAAGAGTATGAGAGAGAGAGAATAGGGAGAGAGCTCCAAAACTAGATTGAAAAAAGGTTGAAAATTGATCCTCAGAAGCCTTTTTATTAATGACACCTCTATTTTCTTAATTTTCTATTATTTTCCCTTCATTTTCCTCATCCCATGCAACCTGTGACCCTCCACCTTCCTTTTCTCCTATTTTACAATATTTTCATAGATAAAATGCCAATTTATGCCTCATGCCTTTGCAAAGCCTTTACCATTTCCTTATCCAATTTTCATAGCCATTAATTAATTACAAGTGATCCCCATCACTATGTTTTTTCCCAACATTCAACTTGGAATACATGTCCCATGGACCCAGTTATTATTTTTACTTTATTAACTTTATTACATGGATTTTTAACTAGGGTTGTTATAGAACCCTACCCCTTTGGGGAACACTGTCCTTGGTTTTCAATGACACCTGCAACCAACAAGACCATTGCAAAGAAAAAAATAATTCCCATGGAGCTTTATAACTTAGCTAATTGCAGTATTTACAATGAACAACCTGCTGAAAAGAAATAAAACATGACAACCATAGAAATCATAAAAAACATAATGGCATGACACCCATACCACTCATTGGAGCTTTATAACATAACTCATGGCGATATTTACGTCCATATACATATATACATATACCAAAAATATATTTTCTCAACCAAAAAATATAAAAGGATACATAGCCCACATCTAATCAAACATCTTCCATGTAGCTTCATTGGTCCTAAAGTGGTTCTACTGCACTTTAACTTGCTCAATTTCTCAATTCCGGAGCATGAGAATCTTTCGCTGCAAAATGCATTGAGCTTCTAGCTGGAATTCTCCTTTTTGTTCCACCTGTAATAAATACTAGTCAATCACATTATCATCATCTTTCACAGACTTCTTAAGTAATGAAACATGGAAAACATCATGGAATTTCATTGTCGAAGGCAGTGCAGGTTGATAGGAAACTAGTCCAATCCTCTCAAGAATCTTGAATGGTCGACAATATTTATTTGCCAACTTGGCACAGGATCTTGTCCTTGAGGAGTTATTCTTAGTCTTGATGCACAAGTAAATTTTTTCCCAAACCTAAAACTCCTTAAACACCCTCTTATAGGTCAATTTGGGCATCATTCCCAATGACCTGGTCAAACTGGACATCATCCCCAGAACTAATGAAATAGGGTCTATCATCCCCTATCATTTCAGTTGCTACATGCCATAAGACAAGAACAAACCATTCATGACTTATATTGCAAGGTTTGCAAGGTTTGAAGTATATGTTATATCACTTATAAGCTCACCAACGTTGCCTCTCAAGGGACTAACTACTTTTCATATGCAGTTACCTCCATTCAAGGGTGCTTTACAAAGCACTTCCCAACATTCAAGAGTGCGTTGGTCAAATGGGAGTGAAATTCTCATTGTTCCGGACTATCCACATGGCTAGTGCCTTCAAGAAGAGTCCATATGTGTCAAAATTTGAGTCCATGTGTCCATATAACACCTCTGATATTGGGAACATGTATTGCATATTATTAGAAAGTCATTGATTGAGAAACTACCATCAATTTCCCTATAAATTGAGCACAGATCCTAGTGCTAGGGAAGGAAGAAATTTGGTAAAGAAATGTTTTTGGATTATCAATTGAGAGAATAATAGGAGTGATATGCTGCTGGTGAGATGTTTATTATGATGAGGTTGAGATGATGCTGGATCTGGTGACATCAAATCGATCATTGTTTGTAACCTCCCCCTTCTACTCATTAATAAATATTATTGTTCATTTTCCCATATATGTATCTGTTTATGTTTCTATTTCTCATATGATGGATTCTTAACTGATATATATGTTTCATGTTCAATCGATTTAACTGATTAATATAAATAGGCATTTGTATATTGCAATCTCTTTGATGTTTAATGTTTATACTTGCAGGAACTAATTTGGTGATCTAAGCTGGATTGGAAGCTAAAACAAAAGCGATAAAAGGAGAATAGGAAGTGCTTATATCACAAGTAGGTTCCTCTATTATTTCTGTATGTCTATTTACTCTTAGATAAAGTTTCTGCAAAGTCTTTGATCTGTTGTTCTAAATTCATAGCACCGCATTTAGGGAATTTGATTTATCCATAGTTCATAATTTCGCATAACAACCTAGTTCATAATTCCACATAAATTTTATTTGTATCATGTGTTGCCTTTATAATATGTTTGACAACCTATATTTCTTGTTCCTTCTCTTCCAATAGATCTAGTTGTATCAACACTTTATGAAATAGATCACCCCAACTGATGGGAGTTTTACAAATCCGCCCATATAATTTCTCAAACATAATCATCCTTAGAGAATCTTGATACTCCTTTTTTGTAAGCGAACTCAACTAGTGGAAGATACTCTACCCACTTCCATTGTTGATGCATCACATACATCGTCATCGTGTCCTCCAAAATATTGTTTACCCTCTCTATTTTTCCATTTGTTTCTGGATGATAAGTTTTACTGAAGGCCAAATTTGTACCCAAACTTGAAAATAACTCTTTTCATAACATAGAAGTAAACTTAGCATCACTATCTAATGCAATATTCTTCAGAACACCATGCCACGTCACTACATCTCTAATGAAGGCTTGTGCTACATCATTAGCTGAATATGTAGATTTCACTGGAATGAAGTGCACTACCTTCGTCAACCACAACCATAATAGAATAATGTTTTCTATATGTCCTCAAAAAAATTGTAATTAAATCCATGGAAATTACCACTTTTGAGAGTTTTAATTGGTGAATTAAAGTATTAATATTTAATTGTCAATCCGGGCTCATAAACACGAACTATTCTGCACTTCTTGATTCAAGTTGTAAGTTAGAGTTTTAATGTTTCCTTATGATGAACATATAAGTAATGAAATACATGAATGTGTATGGACAAACAATGTTTCGAAAATAAATCAAAACCATCTCTCTAATATTAGCAAAATCAATAATCAAAATCAACTTAAAAAATTGTAATTTCTATAAACTTAACCTATTTGTTCTTGGACTAGAAGTTGGATTTAAATGAAGACCTAATTCCTTTATCACAAGTTCTATTTCAAAGCAAACTCAGGCTTCATATATTAACTCAGTAACTCAATAATTCACTCACAATTCAAAACCCTAATTTCTAGCTTTTTGCAGATTGCACTTTGAAAGAACTAAAAGGTTTAATCTACTTGTAATTGCAAATTAATCCCATGACCAAGAAATTAATCTCATATTCAAATATCTTTTCTTTGATTCAAACCCTAGAATGAGAAGGTTTCACATTAATTTTGTTGTCTTGAAAACAAGTAAAAGATCTTTATGTTAGGAACTAATATGAATACTTTGTCTCATATACTTAACCAAACAGAATTACCAAACTTGATCTCTCGCACTTAACTAATCTGCATACATATTACCTATTATGTGACAAGCTCAAATATCAAACCCTAATTCTATTTTGAAGAATGAAAAGCAAAATAAGACAACTATGAATTCTATAAAACACACAAAATTGTACTTGAGAGACTACGCTACAGTTGCATTTAGCATGAATTAAATTCCTCACCCTTTCAACGACTAAGCTCAAGTAACCTACTTAAGACTGCAACAAACCAACACTTCGTATTTTTAATGAAATATATAAGTCACAATGATGATTGAAACCTTAGCTACTTCAAAATATAGCAAGCACACTTTGTACAAAATTACTGCTAATGAAAACTATCTCGAGTTGAAAACTAAGATTTTACTCTTACAACTAGTGAAATCCACACTTTAGCTATTCAATCAATCACAGCTAGCTGACCAACCTAATGCTCTAGATTCTAAGGAAAAGTCACTCCCAAACTAAATTGTAAAGACTGAGAATTGCAATAACTCAAAATCACTCAATCACACTTTACTCCTCAGCTAGAAATTCAAGATTGCATACAAGACTAAAAACCAAATTTGCTTTTATAAAGAAACTTAAAGACCTAATCTACTCACAACTCAATATTTAATTTGAATTCTAAAAATCGAATTGGAATCCTAATATGGTCTGCACACTGAATCAATGCTTGAAAATGCAAATAGATATGGATGTTGGCACTTAATTAGCACAATGGAAATATGTTCTAGAAATCCTCTTACAAGCTTCACAATGTCTTACTGTTGACAACTAATGAAATCCTACTGCTATGTTTAAATAATATAAGGCAGAACCTATTTGACTTTATCCTAGATCATGCAAATCCAATGATGGAAGACTATACTTCTACACCAGACATAGAGACCTTTTTTATGCTTGATCGATCCTTCAACTCACACTTTGTCTCTCGAAATTAAAAAAAATCATATTCCAATATAATTCAAGAAGTCATCAAAAAAAATTTGAGATCGAGTTTGAATGGTAGTTATAGGTGTTTTACCTAACTCAAAATTACGCCTATGATCTAATTCCCATTCCTATCGTATTCTTACTCTTGGTGACAATTCAAGAAATGACATTAACCAGACCAAAATTCATTTTTTTGAATCAATTCACCATGGCTAAATCACACTGTGTAAATGAAATTCATGTTCAGTTTAGATGCTAAGGATATGGATTTACTAATCTATCATTAAAATGCTTCCATCCTATTCTAGCTAATCGCTAAGACTTTAAACCATATGTTCTCAACCATACTCTATCCGTTTCACATTGATCAGTCACAGAGGTTTGTTTCTATTCAATTCATTCTCTAGGAGATATACAAGAATATTTATTGAGGTTCAAGACTAGTTCAAATAATGAGATCTCTAAGTGAAATTCCTATATAGAAAACAACGCTGGCAAGGTTTGAATGTAATTCATTAGGAGTAGAACTTGTAAAATAATTAAATGCACACCTACAACAACTATTCTTGAAACCTTCACTATGGAAATATTCAATGTAAACACTCAAACTTTTCAGCTAAAAACTAACATATGAAATCATTTCTTCTGTAAAGACACAATCCGATCATCAATGCATATGAGAAATAAAATCGATCCCATAAGAACAACTGTAAAAAATAGGAAATTAATCAAACACACATACATATTACCTCTATATATACTTACAGGAGCTTATCCGGTTAAGGTGGGCCCTTGCCACACCTGGAGAAGCTTAGGACTTACAGGGACTTACTACGTTTTAGCAAAAATACCTCATGAAGTCATAAAAATCCACAACACTCCAAAATCAAATTAATAACACATCATGACAAATTACAACTTCGACTTTCATTAATAGAGGATGAAATCACAGTCTTCAAGTCTTGATGAAAAAATCGAGTTGCAAAACCCATCCACCCTAAACATATTACACGTTTCAGCCTTTATAGCCATCATCGTATTCACAAATAGCATTAGTTATGTACATAGAAAGATGTTGAAAACCAAAGATGTGGAAATCCCATGAATTACTCATATTTAGCACTATGATATTCTAATTTTTAACTGTCCTCTTCCTATCAAAACTGCATACTGATATAGAATAATGCCTCTAAATTTAGCAAACTGAACCCAACTGCGTGGACAATGGCCATCTGGTCATTCCATTGATCCCATGAAGTTGCTGAAGCGTTGGCTGGAACATCAAGCTTCTAGAATACTGAGATGGAGCTTCAAGTTTTAGGTATGCATAATCATTTCCTAGAGGATGATTGGTGAAGCATAGTTCTTCCAAATCGAGCCTAGGTGCCAGCTGAGCAAGTCCTATAAGAAATTCCACAACTATACCCATAATGATGAGTTAAAAATAAGCATGTAACTTAAAATACCTAACTTAGCCATAGAATAGTAAAAATAATTCTACTTGTAATGATTTTTACCTCAGATAATAGCTGATGAAAGTTAAGTGAGATTGAGGATAAAGAGAGGAAAAATGAGTACACATTTTTCCAAAACAAAGTCAAAAAGGAAAAGGAAGGTAAAGAAAAGAAGACAAAAGACATGCTCAAAAACTCCCCTATGCTTAATTTGATGCATGCCCTCATGCATCCAAGGCCTCAATGTTTGGTCAAGGCCATTTTCTTATGGATGGTTTCTTCATGAATTCATCCTCTATTGGATTCATTTGAAAATATGTGTGAATGTAGGAGGGGAAGACACCATAATTACTGCTTTTGTTTACATGAACCATTATGATTATGACCTAGAGTAGCATGCAAATGGAAGGTATATGGAAAACCAGATATATAGAATATGTGGTGGTTAATCATCAAATCTTTCTTAAATATCTAATCAATTAAATAATCTTAAGCCACCTATACCTCAAGTTTTACCTTGTTGTTGATGTATTTGGTGCTGCAAGATGAAGTAAATGATGGAATGGATTGAGCTGATGTGACTGCTAATATGATCTGTTAAAGAAGGAAAAAGGTCTCAATATCCATATTATCCTGAAAATGTTGATGCATGTGTTATTACATACGGCTTCCTAAAAAAACACAATCACCATAATCAATATTTATTTTCATGCAAATCTTATCGAAATAAAGGAAATAGGTTAAATAATGAACACTTACCTGATCATGCTCCAAGCCCAACAATTGTGAAAAATGATAGTGAGATCCATGAGTAAGCATAGGGTGAAAATATGAATCAAACCTGACAATTCTCATCATTTTTTCCTAACAACTGCCCCCCCCCCCATGCCTATCATCTTGCATGTCCTCATGAAAGAAAAACCTCTGACAGAGACCAAATAATGAAGGGCTAGGGTTTCTATATTAAATTAATGCTTCATTGACTTAAACCATAGGGCTAATTGTGAGAGCATGTAAGTAAGTTTCATCGGATGTAATATTCCTTTGCATCAATAAGATAAGGAAAGTAGTGACCAGGGATCCCGTGACATTAAGACTGAGTTTTATTATTCCAAAAAGAGTAACTAATGTTAGGGATACTAAAGGAATGCTTAATAATGTTGTTACTGCAGGGATATTTTCATACTAAAATGATTAACCATAATAATTCCCACAAAGCATATCAGAGTAATCCAAAACAATAGGTCTTCACTTTCAATAGCCTCATTATTACAAGTA
The DNA here is from genome assembly GCA_034641835.2 of Pinus albicaulis. Taxonomy (NCBI): domain Eukaryota; kingdom Viridiplantae; phylum Streptophyta; class Pinopsida; order Pinales; family Pinaceae; genus Pinus; species Pinus albicaulis. Next base: position 735,912,689 of record CM076569.1, read on the forward strand.
AAAGTGACTTTATTTAAAAACCAAGGCCTTAAAATGGATTGAAAATAGGAAAAATTAAATATTACAAAATGATACCTTCTGAGGATGATTGTCTTACCGTTACCCAAGCATATAGTTGAAGCTTCTCTTATTCAAGAAAAGTGAATCACCTACACTAAGGGTCTCACATCCATAAAAACCAGATTATTTATAAAAGATAGAACTCCAAAGCACACTACTGAAGGATATTGAAGCCATTCTCAGAGAGATATGATAATGAGTTTAGGGAAAGGGAAAAACAACCAAGTAAATCATAGTGTAAAATAATTTTGATACCACACACATGGCCCTGCTACGAGCAAGCTTCTATAGCCTCGACAGGGATGCCTTTTAACCTAATGAAATGTTTGTGTCCCACTTACTAGATATAGATTCAGAGTTAGCTTATTTACTTTTAGATAAAGACCACTGTCCTGGCTTGGTAACTAGCTGATGCCAGTGCCACTCACAAGGAGTAACATGGATGAACATGCCGACTCATGATGAGACCTCCTGTCTTCTAGATTTTGGGCTGAAATCCATTATTCTGGCTTGGTGACAAGGAATAGTAATGCCATGCATGTTAGCTCTCATGATCGTGGTAGGTCAGCTCATTACGAGACCTCCTATCCTCCCCTAAATATTTTTGTAGACTCTGATTATGATTAACCTTAGAGGTTACTTAATAAGTGGGGAGATAGATCTACTCCTTAAGAATGTAGGATGGTGTTAAAAAATTTTAATTACTAATCTTTGCTGGTTGATCCCACTATCCAAAAAACTCAAGAAAAGAAAATAACTCAGATAATGACTGAAATATTCCTCGAGTTGTCATTTTAGGGTTCTTATGAGATCTCATTAGGGTATTATAGGAGTGGTCTACCATAGGAGCCTTTCCATCAATACCTTCAAAGAGAAACCTGAAAAGGTTTCTTGGATGATAATATGTTAAGCTTATGAATGGCAAGTATAACAATAACAATTCCCCTAACTGACCCAATGAATAATCTTGGCCAATATGTTGGAAATTGGGTTCAATGCTCCCCATGTGTTTTGCAACATGGACTAAGTGCCTCTCATGGATCCTAACTCTCACGATTGTAACAGAGATTAATGCTTGTGTGTTTTGGTATAACGACAATCATGATTCCAACAAGTGGTATCAGAGCGATAGGTCTCAAGTTCAAAACTCACTCGGCTCGCGTTGGGGGGGGGAGATTGTTGGACATTAGGTACAACGCTCCCCGTGTGTTTCGCGACATGGACTAACTTCTTCTCGTGGATCCTAACTTTGGCAATTGTAACAGAGAATAATGCCTGTGAGTTCTGGTCTAATGGAAATTGTGATTCCAACACAATAATCATAGTCACTTTATACAATATGAGGCATTAAGAGTGAATGGCTTCTGAAAATTCCTACCACAAGAGTGAATAATGAAAAAAAAAATCAATGGTTATGCCTTAGGAATTTCAATTTCAAGAATGATGTTGTAACAAAAATTTTATTCATTTCTACCCTACCCTAATCTATAGATAGGAAGGTCTCCTTTAACTGTAGGAGTGCTTCCATTGCAGTCATTTTCGTAGCAACATGCTAAATATAATCACACTGAGTTTGAAAGAATAAACTTCAACACATACCAGAGAATGAGAAACTAGTTGATTCAATTGATATGGTACCAAGATTATTAGAAGATGAGAGTGGTATTTTGACTGGATTGTGACCTAGAACCAATGCCCAATGTAATCCTGGTGGTATTCGCTCATTCCTTCACTTGGACCACTCTGAATTTCCTCCTTGGTCATGCTAGGAAAACTTAGATAATTGGTCTATGGAATGCACACAAGGCTTGTTGCTAGGCATGGTGAAGGTTCCTCGATCTTAGGTTTAACTGGATGCTCCCCATTGGATTTGGTACATGGCTCATTGATCTTATAGGTAGATAGGCAAGAGGACTCAAGGGAGATTTCCAAATCCTTTTCTGGCTGTGGAGAGACAAATAATTTCCTGAATGCAGTCCGGATGAACTCTACCTGAGAAGAAGATACCCCAGCTACAGCTAGGATTTGAGAAAGCGTGTTGATGGAAATTCTTCAAGCTCTCGGTCATTCTTTAATTTCTTTTGTTTGCAACATGGATTAGTAAAAAAAAGGGGTTTCTTACAACACCGCAAAAATATTTTGTCATTCAAAGCTTGAATTTTTAATCTAAATGAATTAAAAACTGCTAATTGCAAGAAAACTAGCACTGGAAATAAATCTACCTTTACTTCTACGCATAAAGAAAAAGGAAATAAAAACTCATGAACAAGTATTAATTGGTCAGACTTTGGAGAAAACCCCACAAAAGTGGAAGTGTGGCTCTTCACTCACGTCTTATCGTACACTCTCTACCCTTTGACAACCCTACAAGATCCCGAAACTCTAATAATAATTACCTGAATCAAAATTTTCAACCTCCCCTACAATTGTGCCAAAATTTTGAGAGTTTTAATTAGTGAATTAAAGCTTTTAATATTTAATTGTCAATCTAGGCTCGTAAACACGAGTTGCACTGCACTTCTTGATTCAGGTTGTAGGTCAAAGTTTTAATTTTTCCTTATGATTACCAACTAAGTAATGAAATACATGAATGTGTATGAATAAACAATTTTTCGAAAAGAAATCAAAACCATCTCTCTAATACTATCAAAATAAATAATCAAACTCACCTTAAAACTTGAAATTTCTATAAACTTAACCTATCTGTTCTTGGACTGGAATATGGATTTAAATGAAGACCTAATTCCTTTATCAAAAGTTCTATTTCGAAGCAATCTAAAGCTTCATATATTAACTCAGTAACTCAATATTTCACTCACAATAAAAAACCCTAATTTCTGGCATTTTGTAGATTGCACTTTGAAAAAATTAAAAGGTTTTATCTACTTGTAATTGAAAATTAATCCCATGACCAAGAAATTAATCTCATATTCAAATAAAAATTCTTTGATTCAAACCCCAAAACGAGAAGGCTTCACATTAATTCCTTTGTCTTGACAACAAGTAAAATATATTTATGTTAGGAACTAATCCGAATACTTTGTCTCATATACTTAACCAATCAGAATTAGCAAACTTGATCTCTCACACTACTAATCTGCATACATATTACCTATTCTGTGACAATATCAAATATAGAACCCTAATTCTATTTTCAAGAATGAAAAAAAATAAGACAACTGTGAATTTCTATAAAACACAGAAAATTTTACTTGAGAGACTATGGTATAACTACATTTAACATGAATTACAATTCTCTCCCTTTCAATGACTGAGCTCAAGTAACCTACTTAAGACTGCAACAAACCAACACTCCATATTTTTAATGAAAGAGATAAGTCACACAGCTGATTACAACCTTAACTACTTTGAAATTTAGCAAGCACACCTTGTACTAAAGTACTGCTAATGGAAACTATCTCAAGCTGAAAAATAAGATTTTACTGTTACAGCTAGTGAAATCCACAATTTAACTATTCAATGTATCACACCTAGATGACTACCCTAATGCTCTAGAGTCTATGGAAAGTCACTCCCAAACTGAATTGTAAATAATGACAATCGAAACAACTCAAAATCACTTAATCACACTTTACTCCTAAGCTAGAAATTCAAGGTTGCATACAAGACTAAAAACCTAATTTTCTTTTATAAAGAAACTTAAAGACCTAATCTACTCAAAACTCAATCTTGCATTTGAATTCAAAAACTCGAACTGGAATCCTAAGATGGTCTATGCATTGACTCAATTCTTGAAAAGATAAATAGAGATGGATGTTGGCACTTAATTAACACATTGGAAATATGTTCTAGAAATCCTCTTACAAGCTTCACAATGTCTTACTGTTGACAACTAATGAAATCCTACTGCTAGGTTTAAATAACAAAAGACAGAACCTATTTGAGTTTATCCTAGATCAGACAAAGCCAATGATGGGAGACTATACTTCTACACCAGACATAGAGACCTTTTCGATGTTTGATCGATCCTTCAACTTACACTCTGTCTCTTGAAATAAATAAAAAATCATATTCCAATCTAATTCAATAAGTCATCAAATAAATTCTGAGATCGAGTTCGAATGGTAGTTTTAGGTGTTTGATCTAACTCACAATTATGTCTATGATCTAATTCTCTTAATCTTGGAGACAATTCAAGAAATGACATTAAACAAACCAAAATGCATTTTTCAGAATCAATTCACCATGGCTAAATCACACTATGTGAATGAAATTCATCTTCAATTTACATGCTAAGGATATGGAGTTATTACTCTATCATTAAAATGCTTCCATCCTGTTCTAGCTAATCGATAAGACTTTAAGCCATATGCACTCAACCATACTCTGTCTGTTTCAAAGTGATCAATCACTGAGGTTTGTTTCTATTCAATTCATTCTCTAGGAGATATACAAGAGTATATATTCAAGTTAAAGACTAGTTGGAATAACAATATCTACAAGTGAAATTCCAGTATAGAAAACAACGCTGGAAATGTTTGAATGTAATGCATTAGGAGCAGAACTTGTAAAATAATTAAACGCATACCTACAACACCTATTTTTGAAACCTTCCCTATGTTAATCTTCAATGTAAACACTCAATTTTTTCAGCTAAAAACTAACATATTAAATCATTACAATCTGATCATCAACGCATATGAGAAATAAAATCGATCTCCTAAGAAAAGCTGTAAAAAATAGGAAATTAATCAAAAAAGCATACATATTACCTCTATCTATACTTACAGGAGCTAATCTGGTTGTTGTGGACCCTTTCCACACCCATAGTAGCTTAGGACTTACAGGGACTAGCTACGCTTCAGCAAAACTACCTCAGGAACTCATAAAAATCCACAACACTCCAAAATCAAATTAATACCACATCATAACAAATTACAACTTCGGCTTTCATTAATAGAGGGTGAAATCACATTCTTCAAGTCTTGATGACAAAATAGAGTTGCGAAACCCAACCACCCTAAGCATATTACACGTTTCTGCCTTTAGAGGCATCGTGGTATTCACAAATAGCATCAATTATGTACATATAAAGGCGTTGAAGACCATCGATGTGGAAATCCCATGAATTAGTCATATTTAGCACTATGATCTTCTAATTTCTAACTGTCCTCTTCCTATCAAAACTGCATACTCATATATAAGAATGCCTCTAAATTTATCAAACTGAACCCAACTGCGTGGACAATGGTCATTTGGTCATTCCATTGATCCCATGAAATTTTTGAAGCATTGGCTGGAACATTGAGCTTCTAGAATGCTGAGCTGGAGCTTCAAGCTTTAGGTATGCTGGATCATTGCTTGGAGGATGATTGGAGAAGCATAGTTCTTCCAAACCGAGCCTAGGTGGCAGCTGAGCAATTACTGTAGGAAATTCCACAACTATACCCATAATGATGAGTTAACAATAATCATGTAACTTAAAATACCTAACTTAGCCATAGAATAATAAAAATAATTGTACTTGTAATGATTTTCACCTTAGATAATAGCTGATGAAATTTAAGCTAGATCGAGGATAAAGAGAGGAAAAACGAGTACATATTTGTCCAAAACAAAGTAAAAAATGGAATGGAAGGTAAAGAAATTAAGACAAAAGATGGGCTCAACAACCACCCATTTCCACTCTTGAATCGAAATTGGATGTAGTAGACCACCTAGATGCTGACATTATTCCTTTACCTGTTGACAATCCAAGAACCTAGCCACAAAATCTGCCACTTCTTTCTTCAAAATTTTCCAATAGTAGAACTTCTTCACTATTATCAATGTGTTATGATATCCTGAGTGAAAAGAATATGGTTTAACATGAAATTCACTCAAGATAAACTTCTTGAGCTCAGTGTTGTCTGACAGATATATCATGTCCCTAAACCTGATCAACCCATTTATTTTGAGACAATAGTCCACATCTTGATCACCTGTACCCGTAGTAACTTGTGCATAAGGTCCCTATATCTTTCATCCTATTGTCCTACCTACTAGATCCGATCCTATAAATATGTCACGTAGGAACTCATAACTGCTAAATGATTCTCTTGTATTCTCCTACTAAGAGCATATGAAACCCTGTTCTCTTTACCTTTAATGAACCCGATCTCAAATTTGAACTCATTAATCATGGATAACCATCTGAATTTTCTAACATTCAGATTTAGTTGGTCAAATAGGTATCTTAGTCCACTATGATCACTCATCAGTACAAACCTCTTACCAAGAAGATAGTGCCTTCACATCATCAATGCATGGATGATCACTGCCAACTCAATATCATGTGTGAGATAATTCTACTCATCCTCATTCAACTTTCAAGACTCATAGCACACTACTTGTTTCCTAATTAGGACTCCACCATGTTCTCTCTTGCAAGCATATGTACATACCACAAAATATTTGTCTGAATCATCAATATTTAACAATGGATCATTTGTAAGCAGTTGATTCAACTAGTTAAAACTTGTTGCACATTACTTTGTCCATTAAAATTTCTTACCTTTCCTTTGAAAAAATTTAATATGATAAGAAATTTGTGAGAAGTTCCCAATGAACCTCTTGTAATAACCTGCTAACCCCATAAATGACCTTCCCTCATCCACATTCCTAGGAGCTACCCATTCTATGAAAGCTCTTATATTTTATGGATCCACTGTTATTACTTCCTTGGACACAACATGTCCCAAGTAATGTACATATTTTTGAAAGAAAATACATTCACTGATTTTAGCATACAATCGATGCTCTCTCAAAAATTTAAATATTTCTGCTAAATGTTCGACATGTTCTTCATCATTCTTGGAATATACCAATATATGATTAATGAATACAATAAAAAACTTGTCTAGATAAGGACACAATACACTATTCATCAAGCACATAAAATTAGTTGGAGAATTATTCAAACCAAAAATAAATACAAAAAAATCACAATGCCCATACCTGGTCTAGAAATAAGTCTTGTAAATATCCTTTTCTTTGATGCTTACTTGATAATATACGAATCTCAAATCAATCTTCAAGAACACTGCTCCTCCTTTAAACTATTCAAAAAAATCATCGATCCTTCATAAAAAACTCTTGTTCTTAATTTCACCTTTTTCAACTCCCTATAATCAATGCATAACCTCATATTACCATCCTTATTATTCACAAACAACACTGGTGCACCCCAAGGTGATACACTTGTCCTAATGTATCCTTTTTCAAGCATTTCCTTCAACTACAACTTCAATTCCACTAAATTTGGTGGGTTCATCCTATAAGGTGCGTTTGATGTTGGTGCTGCCCCTAGTACCAAATCAATAGAAAAAATCACTTTCCTATGAGGTGAAAAATCTTAAATATCTATAGGAAATAAATCTTGAAACTGTTGTAAAACTAGATACCTGCTCAATAAATCCACATCCTCAACACCCTTACCTTTATCACTATAAATATGTACTTTGAATAACACACACCCTTTCTTGTGACTACATTTTTCCTGCATAGCTGGAACCATCCTCACTGATGTTACCTTCTTGTTACCCTGCAAGATTCTTTGTTCTCCATTGTCATCCAAGAATTCAATGAGTTTATCATAAAAATCCACCTTGGTACTATGAAGACAAAACCAATCCATACCCAACAACATACGGTATGATCCCAATGGAAGTACATTTAGATGCGTCGATGTAGAAATACCATTCAATTCAAATGCACAAGCTCTTACCCAGTGATGAACTCTCTTCTTTGTACCTCTATCCAACTGCGGTAGTGAATATTCTACATGCACTTCTTTATTGAAACCACACTTATCCACTAGGTCAAGATTAACATAAATATAATTAGATCTTGGGTTAATCAAAATAGAAACAACTTGATAACAAAGCTTACTATATATCTCGATAATATATGACTGGTGATATGCCCACCTATTATCTAATACCGCATAAATCTAAGGAATACTTTGTCGAACATCCCCTACTATTTATCCATCCTATGCACTTTAGATCTACAGTCTATTACCCCAATGTTGTGGAAAATATCTCCTGCAATTCTTTCCTCCACAATTCCAACACTATAAGGGGTTCCTATTGTCTCCCTTATCCTTCTCCTTAGACAGAAATCCCTGTCCTCTATCAAATGCATTGAACTTATTATGCAACACTGCATTCACTTTGTTACCTGTGTCCTAAGGTCTTGCTCACTTCTTATCCCATTTTCCTTTATTCTTCTCATTAAATTTCAAAACTTTCTTAGTCTCATACCTATGCTTTGATTGCTCATAATAATGATTTAGATTCCTTATGGCTTCCTCGAGCGATCTAGGCTCATCAAAATCAATATTGTCTCTAAATGCTACCAGAAACCCATTGATGAATCGTTGAATCTTGTCCTTCTCATCCTATAATGATGATAATGATGATGACCATGATACCTGTTTGAAGCAAAAGTAGAGTAGATCCCATGTCCAATACCTTGTCTATCAAGTGTATGCAAGAATCTGCCATCTGTGACCATGTCATATCTATCCAACATGTTCCCACAATGTGACCTACTACAATAGACTCCATTAGTCCTATCTTTCTTTCCATGATTGATTCTAAGAGGTCCTTGCCTTTGTAAGTCTAACAAGCTCTGAATGATAATTAATTTTTTCTAAGCTTGATTATGTTTTTCTTGAATGATTATATCATTATCTACTTTGCAACTTCTTATTTCTTCCTTCAAACTTATAAATTTTTCTGCTATGACAGGAGAGAACGCATTACCATGCTTCTCATCTGATCTATAGGGAGAATCTCGTGAGTTGAAGTCTACCATATTGCTAGTCATATTTTTTCTTCTCTTCCTGTAAGGTATATCATGTTAGTTAAGCCAAATCATAAGCAAACCAATGTACCTTATTCTAGTTCAGGGGAGGATATCTCATCTTCAATATCAACCGAATTAGCACCATATATGTATAATCATAATCATCACAGTATATAGACATATTCTCAATCATTATCCTAGTTACCGTGCATGATGCCACAACTACAAAACTGAATAGGTACCATGCCTACATAATAAACATATGCATGACACACATGCATAAATAATACATATAAATATTGACATGATTTCATGATGAACACATCCTGACAACAACACCATCAATTTTTGCAGGAAATCACAACAGCACCAAGGACCACCAACATGCATACATAAAAAGCACATAGACCAAAACCATAAGGACACATATAAGACTGACATGTACACATGACATCACATTCATTCAAGGGGAACGAGAACCAGACATCACCCATGATTAGGAGATCAAGTCCCTTGTAGAAAAATGCTCAAAAATGAAGTTGCTCAGAATTGTTCCAAATCAAAATGACAGGGAAGATCTCACCAAAACGATCCTGTAGCTGTGAACGACACTCAAATCCGTTACCGTATGGAGGATATATTGCATTTTGAAATCGCCCAATAACTTTCAATTTTGAAAGAAATTTTTTTAATATATTGTGATGGGATAATTTTTTTTTTTTTAAGGTTTACTAGATTAATTAAATTATATAGTTTTAATATTTTATATGGTTTTTTATTAAATCATATATTATATTATTAATTATATATTTTAATTAATTATTAAAAACAATTTTTAATTAAACCTTATTAAAATTTAAAGACTAAACCACATATATGTTAAAAATCCAAATTCAAAATAAGTTTTGGGTCAAAGTTTATGGGTAACGTATGTTTAAAAGTTTAAACATTGGAGATGGAAACGTATATGATTCAAAGTCAAAGGTATTACATGGGCTTTGGTTTACGTGGCAAAAGCACGTGTTGTAATACGTTGCTTGGAGCGGATTTTAAAAACTTTTGAATGCCGCGGTGTGGTTCGACCCCGGGTCGGGGCGGACATAATGCAACGGCCAAACCAATAGGCCATGGCTGCTTGTTGTTTAACCATTGACGCATGAATATGAATTTTAAGTTTGAAATTTTGTTTGGGCGCGCAATGAATTTGGGTCTCGGTCACACGGTTCCGGCGCCCGGTGCGGAGTTTAATAAACATGCGGTTATAAACTTTATTGTATGCCGAATTAAACTCCAAGCTTTACAATGTTTTCCGGAGGATATGGTCACGTGGACCTATATTTTAGCCCCCTCCCACTGGTGGCAGTTTCGGAATTTCCTCTAATTTAGTGCCGACCTCCATATTTGTCGAAGCTATCTGGCAGTTAGCTAGACTTAGCTGGAGGGAATCTAGGCAAACTTCAGTTAGCCATAACTTTGGCTAGGGAAGTCCTTTTGGGAAGAATTTTTTTTTGATTGATTCTGGGGTATTGGATCATTCTGGAGTTGTTGGGAGTGTTTACAGAGCCATCAGGGCACTCTAATAGAGAATTTACCAGCATTTTTGGTCGTGGAGCCACCAGGGCCTAAGGAAAGAAGAGCTGTTTTGGACTATCTTCATCCAATGGAGGTGTTTGATTAGTCATTTTATACTAATTTGAGCCTTCTGAATCTTAATTTGTGGTGTATTTTTCCATTTGAGGCTTCTATACAGTTGTATTCACATTTTGAGCATTTAATCAAAGAGGGAAAAGCCTAATTAGAGGCTTTTGGACCCAACGGAGGTAGCCCAAGAGAGGGGTGAACCGCTTAAATAATTATTTGCTGTCATAATATATAATTTTGCTGCATATTTTCATATTTTTCTCCTTTAAACAGTAAATTTTTATAAGCAAACTTTTCCCAAGCAGGTTTAAACAGAGAACAAAACTTATTAGTTCATCTTCAAACCACTATACTTCATTTGCAGAATACATAATCTTGCCTATTCACACATTAAAGTTGGATTAATGAATAATTTGCACATAACAAATACTTTCATTGATCGGATCTATTACAGTGATTACATTTTATTTCTTTAGGCAGAGTCAGTTTGTGGGCCAGGTAGCCTCTGGTTTCATCCTTTCTAGTAAAGGTGAAATAACCAGTAAAAGCCCCTTACTGTCAATCTCTGTATGAGAAATAGTTTGTTCTCACAATTTCAGATTAGGTTGGTATTGGAGCTCAAGGTTTTACTTAAGAGTTTGTGAAATTTGTGCAAGTAAATTTTATTATTCTGCAAAATTTGATGCTTATTAGGCTGAAATTGAAAAGAGGGGAAGGTCAATTGGTTAGAGAACAAGTTAATCCTCAACCAAGGAGGGCTAGAGTGCCATTACATCCACCTTCCATTTCATCCTCAATAGCCTTAGAATCAGCCACAAACATGTCTTCTAGAGAAGGAGAAGTACATCAGGAAATGGATCCCAAGGAAGAAGAAAGAGTCTTTAGAAAAGATTTCTTGGACTTGACTGAGATGGTTAGGATCCTATACCAGGAGAGAAATGATAGGATTGCTGGAGAAGGGTCTAGAAACCAAAGGGAAGAAGGAGATTCTTCAGGAGGAAAGAAAGACAAGGATGAGTCTAAGAAAGGGAATGGAGGAAATGGTGATCCTTCATCTCCATCGTCATCCTCTTCCTCCACATCATCCTCTTCAACTTCTGTTAAACAGTCACACAAAACAAAAACATCTCTTAAAAATCCTTCGTTAAAGCTTGATGTGAAGTTTGAGTTGTTGATGTTTAATGGTGATGTGAGTGCAGAAAAATTGGATAACTGGATTAGACAGTTGGAAGTCTATCTAAGGATTCAGAATTTGCATGATGATGACATAAAAATCCAATTAGCCTCTTTGAGAATGGATGGAGCAGCTTTGGTTTGGTGGGAAGCTAAAACCAAGGAGGAAATCAAAAAGCATGGTAAGATAAATCTAACTTGGAATGAGTTTATTACTGCTATTAAGAAACAGTTTTATCCTCTTGTTCATATTCAGAAAGAAATCATGAATTGGAAAAATTTTAGGCAACTTAAGGGTCAAAATGTGCAAGATTATACCCAAGAGTTTAGAAGGAGAGCACTTCTACTTGGAGTAGACTTACAAAGTCAAGACACCTTGTTGAAATACATAGGAGGTTTGCACAATTACCTACAACATAATATTCTAATGTTCAATCCTACCAGCTTAGATGAAGTCTGTGTGCAGGCTACACATTTAGAAGCTAGAGGAAAGAATGCTTTTGATGCTTTGAATGAGGATAGTAATTTCAAAAACAAAGGAAAGAAGAGAGTTGCAAATTCAAGAAAATACAAAGGAAAGTTCTTTTGCAAGAACTGTTCAAAGACAAGTCACGATGAAGATCATTGTTGGAAGCTACATCCTGAACTGAAACTAGAAAAATACAAGAACAAAAACAAGACCAAAGAAAAGGATAAAATTGTAGCAACAGTTAAGCAAGACTTAGGGTCAGACTCAGGAGATGAGACAAAAAGCATAGGCATGGTTTTAAAGAACATTAAGGGAAAAGAAGTGGTGCAAGACACAATTCCCAATTCTATCTCTTTGAATTGTCACAAAGATACTCATGATGAAAAGAGGAGGATAGAGCTTTTCCATGTGAGGGTAATTTCAAAACATACCAAAATTGACACACTATTTGACAGTGGGTCACAAGCAAATCTCATATCTGAAGACTTGGTCAAGCAGCTTAAACTTGAGACCATTCCACATCTGAAGCCTTATCCACTTGGATGGATATGCAAGGATGCCAATTTGCAAGTCTCAAGGAAGTGCATATTGCACTTTGCAATAACTGCACATTTTATTGACACGGTGGAACTTGATGTGGTGCCGCTTGATATCTCAGGTATTGTTTTGGGAAGTCCTTATTTATTTGACAGGAAGGCCATTTTTCATCGCCATGAAAACAAGTATCACTTGTTCAAAGATGGTAAAGAGTACATTGTGAGAGCTCACAAGAAGAAGCTGGAATCTTCTTTACTCCATGCATGTCAATTGAAAAGACTGGTTAATGCAAGTCAAAGTCTAACTTTGTTAATGATGAAATGACCAGATTTTGAGCATTCACCTTTTTATGATGTAGCTAATGATTTGTCTCAGTTTGATAACAGTTTGTCTTTGAAAGAAGATGATGTTGTGTTGCACAAATTACCTTTTGGGTCAGCCAATGCAGTGAATGAAGTGTCCAAGCAAAGCAGTGCAAGCAAGAAGGACACACCATTCAGCATGGGAAAAATTTGGTTTCAGAATGGTAGAATTCGCCATGGGAACAGTTTGCAAGGTGAAAGTCATTTTAAGTCTTCTAGAAAGTTTGATCAATGTAGAAAAATTTTGTTTTCTGCAGATTACAATTGCTGTTCTGCAAATTTTAATCATTTGCATCATGACTCAGTCAATCTTAGCAATGGTTGATCAGTTGATTCCAGAGACAGATTGTCATTTTCTCAAAAGCTCCATTTGATGAAATCGGGTAGATTTCATTTTTTCAAGGGTGGAAGAGTGGAGAATCAGTCTCCACATCATCAGTTTCAATAATCAGAGAGCTTTTTGGGTCCAAAAGCTTCCCATTTGGGAGGTGTGATCAGGAGATCAAGTCCCTTGTAGAAAAATGCTCAAAAATGAAGTGGCTCAGAATTGTTCCAAATCAAAATGACAGGAAAGAGCTCGCCAAAACGATCCTGTAGCTGTGAACGACATTCAAATCCATTACCATATGGAGGAGATATTGCATTTTGAAATCGCCCAATAACTTTCAATTTTGAAAGAAAATTTTTTAATATATTGTGATGGGATAATTTTATTTTTTATTAAGGTTTAATAAATTAATTAAATTATATATTTTTAATATTTTATATGGTTTTTTATTAAATCATATATTATATTATTAATTATATATTTTAATTAATTATTAAAAACATTTTTTAATTAAACCTTATTGAAATTTAAAAACTAAACCACATATATGTTAAAAATCCAAATTCGAAATAAGTTTTGGGTCAAATTTTATGGGTAACGTATGTTTAAAAGTTTAAACATTGGAGATGGAAACGTATATGATTCAAAGTCAAAGGTATTACGTGGGATTTGGTTTATGTGGCAAAATCATGTGTTGTAATACGTTGCTTGGAGCGGAGTTCAAAAACTTTTGAATGCCGCGGTGTGGTTCGACCCCGGGTCGGGGCGGACACAATGCAACGGCCAAACCAATAGGCCATGACTGCTTGTTGTTTAACCATTGGCGCGTGAATATGAATTTTAAGTTTGAAATTTTGTTTTGGCGCGCAACGAATTTGGGTCTCGGTCACACGGTTCCGGCGCCCAGTGCGGAGTTTAATAAACATGCGGTTATAAACTTTATTGTATGTCGAATTAAACTCCAAACTTTACAATGTTTCCCGGAGGATATGGTCACGTGGACCTATATTTTAGCCCCCTCCCACTGGCAGCAGTTTTTTCGGTTCCTCTAATTTAGTGCCGACCTACATATTTGTCGGAGCTATCTGGCAGTTAGCCAGACTTAGCTGGACGGAATCTAGGCAAACTTCATTTAGCCATAACTTTGGCTAGGGAAGTCCTTTTGGGACAAATTTTTTTTTGATTGATTCTAGGGTATTGGATCATTCTGGAGCTATTGGGAGTGTTTGCAGAGCCATCAGGGCACTCTAACAGAGAATTTACCAGCGTTTTTGGTCATGGAGCCACCAGGGCCTAAGGAAAGAAGAGTTGTTTTGGACTATCTTCATCCAATGGAGGTGTTTGTTTAGTCATTTTATACTAATTTGAGCCTTATGAATCTTAATTTGCAATGTATTTTTCCATTTGAGGCGTCTATACAGTTTTATTCACATTTTGAGCATTTAATCAAAGAGGAAAAAGCCTAATTAGAGGCTTTTGGACCTAGCGGAGGTAGCCCAAGAGAGGGGTGAACCGCTTAAACAATTATTTGTTGTCATACTATATAACTTTTCTGCATATTTTCAGATTCTGCTCCTTTAAACAGTAAATTTTTATAAGCAAACTTTTCCCAAGCAGGTTTAAACAGAGAACAAAACTTATTAGTTCATCTTCAAACCACTATACTTCATTTGCAGAATACATAATCTTGCCTATTCACACATTAAAGTTGGATTAATGAATACTTTGCACATAAAAAATACTTTCATTGATCGGATCTATTATAGTGATTACATTTTATTTCTTTAGGCAGAGTCAGTTTGTGGGCCAGGTAGCCTCTGGTTTCATCCTTTCTAGTAAAGGTGAAATAACCAGTAAAAGCCCCTTACTGTCAATCTCTGTATGAGAAATAGTTTGTTCTCACAATTTCAGATCAACCCAAGAATAATGGAACCATGCTCTGATACCACTCTATACCACCCCCCTCCCACATTTACCCAAACTAAGCAGTCCACTAGGGTGAACATGTGACGAAGAATTACTATCATATGATTTGAATTCCCATGTATAGTTAAGGAAGTGGAACCAACAAGAAAAAACCAATCTCACCCTCCTTGAGAGCTACATAAAAATTAGGAGCCAACCAACCCCTGAGTGAAATTTATTTTTCACTGACCTAGAGCCTCAATCCCTCCCATGCCAAGGCATGCATGCGACTAGGACTCCCATAATAACACATCCATGCGATTGTGGCTTTTTTCAGGAATATTTTTGCCAACATCGTAGATTATGTGTTTTGAAAAATACAAAGAGGGGGGGGGGGGGGGGTGAATTAGTATTTTAAAAACTCACTTAGACCTTTCAATTTCTTATTCATATTTTTATATGCTATTGTAGTGAATTAAACCAACGTATGTATGCGACTGTGATGAAGACAAGTACCGTATATCCAATTAACAAACTTTTCATTCAATTTATCATTTGTTTAACTAGAGCCAGTGTATCAGTACTTCATTAGACATTAATTAAACAATAACCATGAGCAGTAAGAATAGAATAAATCATCAAGCACAATCAACACACATGAACACTGAGATTTTTAGGTGGAAACCTAAAGTGGGAGAAAACCTTTAATGTATTTGTCTCTATCTTCATATTTTATTATTAGGAAAACATCTTACACTATTTTGTTGGTGTAGACTCATACCAGTACGCAGGAACCCATCCGTAGAAGGATACAACCTTCTCTCGTTCTCCAGCACCCACTGGAAGGGAGCTCCAACCCCCTAATAAGATTTACCAGCTACCACTGGAAGGAAGGTTTGACACCCTTGCTGATGGCTCCAACCCTCAGTACCTCTATGGGCCACATTTCATGATATTTCATACTAGATCCACTTGATCCAAAACATCAGACCTCTAGGCCACTTTTCAACATATTTTTAGACTGGACCCACTTCTATCATTTAAGCCCAATACCAAATAATAATTTTGAAACCAAACTTTGAATCAAATCACTTAATCACTAAACGAACTGAATCATGAAATCATTGAATAAACCAATTACTGAATCTCAAAAAATAAAAAAAACTAGAACAACTCATATCACTATATACACTTTCATTAGAATGCCAGACCATGTACTGTTCATCCCAAAAACCAGATCCTGTCATTGTAAACCCTAATTAATAATTTGTCAGAGTATATATGCTACTATTCTGAAGAATACTCGTGTATATATGCGCTTTTACTTAATATCATTTGTGTACAGATCTCAAAACATTTACAACTAAATTTGATTCACTATCATACTAAAATAATCACTGAAACACCTACTGACCCCATCATAGACCTATAAAAAAAGTACAAATCATCACACAACAACATCATTACTAGTGAAAATTTCATTCCATAATCAGTTCAACCCAACTAGTATTGTCAATGAAAGACTTCATCGAGCGACAACAACAAACATATCAAAACAAATCAACCACTATAATAAGCTCATACTGCAAAACCCTATAATATATGTGTGACCCTTATAAAACACTGCCACATATGTACACTCTTTTCATACTTGGAACCTTCATATAGATCTATCCATACTCCAAAATATCTACGTGACTAGTCATAAGATGATTTTCATATGTACGCGGTCATTCAGAATAAAACCAACGTATAGATATGAAATCATTGAGTCATGTTTTTGCTGCAACAAAAAAATATACTTCGAAAGTATTAATGTCTCATGTTCATGTCATAATATCATTAGCACCACATATCTACCAAATTTATATATTTTCAATAAGTAAACCAAACAAGTACATATGATACCATACTTCATATTTTCCAGATTTGTGATTTTTCCTTGCTCCTTGGTGCAAACCTATTTAGGATCGAATCATTCATAGAAAACACAAAATCGGCACACCCTAACACTTGATCTCATTCTCCTTATATAGCTTAGGCCTTAGCCAATACATTAGGACAATCCCATAGAAATACCTATGGTATTATTTCACAAGATAAATATCCGTTGTTGCACTTATTATTATGGTCCAATACCATGGTAAAGACCTTGTTATTGAGTAAAAATTGTGTAAAACTCGTATGCAATTATTATTCACCATACCCACATATGTATGTGGAATTTGTTCAAAAGACCTGTGTATACTTTCCTAAACTTTATCTTTATCATTCCTCTGCCTCTGAACTAATATTACTTAGTCCAATCTCTTTGTCATATCTATACTGGAATCTATACTTATCATGATACCATCATGTTGACATATTTTTCAAGTAGGTTTCCATCAAGGACAACACATACTCATCTTGCTAAAAGTAGGTTTCCATCAAGGACAACACATTTGTCATAATTCCAACAATGTACCCCTTTGGACTTGATGGAAACCACGTTGGTGTTTGGTTACCGCCACCTATAGATACCTGTAAACACATTTATGGAAAAACCAAGCTCCTCTCCCAAGTCACCAAGAATTCTCCAAATACCAAGCTTCTCTCCCCTTTTGACATCAAGGGCAAAGGTCTGACCAATGTTGAATTAATGCTTCTTTCTCCTTGTATAGAGGGGATCACTTTAGAGCAGATTCTACTGAATATGAGCATTACCAAAGCTCCCCCTAAGCATATTTTGAATCTTCTAGAATATTTTCAATGTAGTACATTAATTTATGATTCAACCAAATATGAACCTTCCTATCACCAAAGACTCATTCTTACATCAATCACCCAACATAGTGGGGTTACATATTTGACTGAAAATTACATCAAATGCCAAAAATGGGATTACATACATAATTGAATTGACTTCCAATAGTCCAAATATGACTAAGTATTACAATTATTACATCATTGGTCTTTATACGACCTTTACATCAAGAGATATATATGACATGTTTTACCAAAACCAAATACCTCAATAGTGAGGTAGCAAGACCAAATAGTCTTCAGCAACAATCATCTACCATATAGGATCATAAGCATATTATAGTAGCAACATGAACAACAACATACACATCCTCATTATTAATTTTTAATATAAGACAATTTAACTTCAATATCATCAACCTGTGACCAAGTATGCAACATCATCAACATAAGATTGTTCCGTAGAGATATGTTATCAACTCATCCTCTTGACCTTATCAAGGTCAAATTTCTCTTTCCCTTTGTAGGAATATCCTCAATCCAAAGACATAAAAAACAAAATATATTTTCATGCATCAACAACATATGTGAGAACCAAGAATATCATCATAAAATAAGATAGGGCAGTGTAGCATCATTCTTCATCATCATCAATATGTGACTAAATATGCCATGTCTCCAAGTATCATCCAACATATATAGCATTCGTATATCAATAACCATGTCTTCATGAAACCTACAACAAAATCATTCTCTTGGCCTATTATCTTCACACAAGAAGAATTATCACACCAAAAACCATTTCACCAATATGCAACTCACGTAGTTATCCATGAGATCCCTCTCTGCAATTTATTGATATCCCATGACATAGAGATAAGAATATGTAAGAACTCATCATGATCAACCAATCATAGCATGATATTTTATAATAAAGCTCTATTAGTAATCCATCTCCTTGGTTTCATATTATCAATATCAACATGGTATTTCCACACATAATAAGAGCCATAATCCTCGAACACATGTACCATTAACATACCATGTGTGAAAATAAAGATAATATTTTTTCATCACAAATATGATCAACAACATCAATGACCAATGTTATATGCATATCTTTAAGAAAAATATATGCATCATCCATGACTTCACCATAAGTATCCCATCCATCAAAGATTACATAATTAGATTAGTCTATACATGTCACCTATAGCATGCATACTTTCTACATCAAGTGTATTATGTAGGATAAACTTCACTAAGTGGAACTTACGCAATATATCCAACTCTTTAGCAACATATGGGCCTCCAAAATAATCACCAATGATATATACTTTTCATGATCATCATTATGCAACAGGGAATGCTAAAGAAATCATAATTCCAACAATGCACTAATATAGAAAATTCTCCCCCTGAACCTATGCCATCTATACTCTATTACTTCTAATCACATCAACTCATCCATCAGTAAATTCATCAATCAGTAAATCCAAACCAAAGTAGCAATTTCATATTGTGGCACTTCATAAACCATCATAAGAAAATATCACTTCTAAGTAGTATATGAGCATCTGCATCCTCTAACCAACCAATGTTAGAACCATAAATGCAATAAATAACTAACTGAAGCATACCAGAGTCTTTCCCTGAGTCTGTCATATTGTTTCTTCATCATAGAGAAATATATGTGACTGTCTAGATAAAAAATCACGTATATACATGACTGTCCTTCATAGTATCCATGTGCAAAAGGTAAAATGCTGAATTTTCATAGCCACAACTCCCCCTGAGCCTGTACTGTATGTTCCTATTTCACTGTTACTATATTAGACACAATGTAACTAATATGAGAAACATTAATATCAAAACAACCATGGGAATCATCATCAAGATAACATATGTATTTCTACCCTTGAAATTATCCATCAGTGATCCTGAGGACCTCATAATCATCTTCTTCTATCATGAGGTAATGTACCTCACATCACTTTTGTAGTCACTGTGAGAATTATTTTTAAGATAAACGTACTGCAGAATAAATTTTTTTTTTATTTATTTATTCTGAGTCTGAATCCTCCTCATCTCTACAAGAATTCAATTCCTTAAAAACATATATTTTTTTCTGGGTTTCTGTATCCTCTTTCTATGACCTTTCCAAATTCTTCATCTATAACCTTGCATTTGGTTGATGTAAACATTATTACATTTCCTTTATCCACAATTTGATCTACACATAGAATATTTTTCTTTAGTCCTCGAACTAATAAAGTATCAACTACTCTTCTATGTTTCTTAATTCTGGCCCTACCTTGTCCCATGAATTTTGTTGCAACACTATTTGAAATAATAACCTTACCATCTTGGTTTTTCCTGAGAGACTCCATCTTACTCTTATATCAAGTCACGTGATGAGAGAATCTCTTGTCTATGTACCATTCACCTTCATCTTCAAACGAGAAGAGAGAAATGCCACACATTATTTGTTCTTATCCTTTCTTATTATTATGAGAAAATTTGGTGGATCCATCATTCTCAGGTCTTTTGACATTATATGATTTATTTCCATCTTGTCTTTGGTGATTCATTGATTTTTTCTTGCATTATTTTGCTACATGCCCAAATTTGTTACAAGCGTAAAATCTTATATGACCAAAAAAGGGAGAAGGGGAATCATAATATTTATTTCTCATGTTCATTCTTTTGCAATAAATATATTTGTAACAAAATATGTTGCAAGAAAAATAATATCCCTTAAATAAAATTGAATACCTAGGCGTTGATGAGCTTCTTGCGAGATGACTACTTGTGTGAAACAATCTACTTCTGTAGTGGGATACAACATGTCCATAATTATAAAATATAAAGCATTCAACATTATTTATTAGAGGATAGAATTGATTAAAACTTCTATAATTAGGAGTAAATGCTTTTCTTTGAAGGTTCACTTTCCTTGGTTGTTGATCAGGTTGACTTCTTATCTCTTTATTGAGCATTTCAAGTTTTGCATTGTTACCCTTTAAATTCCTTGCATTGGCATGTGAACTAGATTCTCCTTCAATATTTTCATGAAAACCAAGACCAAATTTAATGGCAGGAGACCTTTGACTACTAAGAATATTATCCAAAATATTAGTACTACCATGAAATCTCAAATGTTTATCTTTTTATTCTAATTTACCTTTTAGAATTTTTATCTCAAATGCCATTCTTCGATATATATTTTCCTTTTCTATATAATGCTTCTTTATACATTCTTCAACCATTCTTCCTTCTTCCACTTGCTCCTTTAATTTGAGAATCTCTTCTATCATCTCATTTTCTTTTTCTTCAAATGATTGAAGTAGTTATTCATTCTGCTCATCTGATTTTTCAAGATATGCTCCTAGAGAGAGGATTTCGGCTTCAAGACGTTCATAATATTGTTTAGATTCTACAATAGCATTTATCGATTTATTATGATCCTTATTATCATATTCCAACAACTTATCTTTAAGATTAATAATCATTTTCAAATCCAAATCAAGTTTTCTTATAAGATTGAAAATTTCTTCTAGATCGTCTTCTTCTGAATTAGTAACTCCATCTGACATAACAAAGATTTTTTTATCATCATGTTTATTTTTTGACACATTGTTAGAGATAAAATTACCTAGTAGTTCCCATAATGAGAAACCTTCCTTTGGGTTTTCTTCATGGATTTCCTATATATTATCCCACACTTTCTTTGCAGTTTCATAATGCATAACCTTGTTTAATCTTGAATCAGGTATGCTATTAATGAAGTCACTTAATTCCTTACTATTCTTTTTCACTTCCTCATCTGATGGATGAATTTTTGTGTAGCCATTGCATATTATATACCAAACATCAAGGTTCATTAGATTAGACTTCATATTTTCTTTCCATTGTTGATAATTATCATCTCTTAGCATAGGCACACCTTCATTGTCCATTGTTTTTTACTTTCCTCGATCTTCTACTTCTAGGGCCATCATTTTTTAATCTGTTTTATCTTTAGGGTGCTTAATTTTAATTTTACTCATGAGTGAAAATTAATTTTCATCATCACTATCATCATTATTTTATAGAAAAGGAAATAGTCAAAAATTAAAAAAAAACACCATAACTGATACTTCTATGTTACTACCTTCTTCATTATTGATCGATAGAAAGCCGTGTGCTCCAA
The DNA here is from genome assembly GCA_034641835.2 of Pinus albicaulis. Lineage (NCBI taxonomy): Eukaryota > Viridiplantae > Streptophyta > Pinopsida > Pinales > Pinaceae > Pinus > Pinus albicaulis. The sequence goes on from CM076569.1 coordinate 735,934,909, forward strand.
AAATTGAATATTTCCTAACATCTCTAACTTTCACTACATCTTCTATATCACTGTCACATTTTCCTGAATCCTTCCGTAGAGCCATCTTATTCTTTCCCGACATCCTCGATCCACTCCAAGCAGTTAAGATTCAATTTAAGTGACCTACTCCGATACCAATTGTTGGGAAAAATATTGAGAGGGGGGCAGGGGTGAATCAATATTTTAAAAATTCACTTAACCATTTCAATTTATTATTCATATTTATGTACGCTAATGTAGTGAAGTAAACAAGCATATTTATGTGATTGTGATGAATACAAGTAAGATATATCCAGTTAACTAAATTTTCTTTTAATTCATGATATGTTTAACTTGAACCAGTGCATTTAAATATACCAGAAAACTTGAATATGTTTGGGCAATTAAATTCAATTTATAAATTTAATTCATTTAATGCCCAAAACTTCATGAAACTTCCAGAAATGATAAATGACAAAGAAAAAATGATACTAATGAAAAAAAATGAACAAGGACTTGACAATACCCCTACTATCCATGACATGAATTTCGTCAAATATATCATGAACATGTAATCTATAAGTGATAACAAAAGATCCAAACATAGGGATCTCATATTTATCTGAGAATAGTCAAGGAGGACCGATGTCTCCTCCCAATAGCTAAAATGTTATATATTATGTCATTAACTCATTAAAATTTCATATGATAACCAAAATATAATGAGAGCCATACATCAATACTATCATAAAACATGCTTATTTTTTACTTCTGGTAGCATCAGATGTGATCTAAGTCTCAAATTTTGCTAGGAGGCTTAGACACATGTATTCCAAAATACCTGAAAATAATTTTGGGAAATTCCACCTGGATGAAGTTTTATTAAAATAATTAATTATTTTTAATGGTAGCCTAAGTCTAAAATTATGGAATTAAAATAATTAAAGTGTATTAATAGAACTGGGTGTGAATATTCTAGAAAAATATGAATATCAAGTCAAGTCAATCTTAGCCCTTGATTATGTTTTAATTCAGGTCATTTATTTCTCAACGAGAAGATTATAAGAAGGAATTCAAAGGGAATTTGGAATATACACCAAGCAGATACTCAGTTTCCCAAGAAAATCTATTTTCTCACTAGCTGCAGCTCAGAAAGAGAAAATTGAATAAGAGAGAGAGTTGCAGGTTGGAGAGAGATAGGGTATTAGCAAGATTTGAGATTGCAGACTAGAGGAAGAAACATAGATAAGCGACATCGTAGAGGTTGTGACGCAGGGATAGGGATAACATAGAGGCTATGATGTTGGGACTGTGCAGTCATTGCGTATAGGGTGACACAGTGAGACAAAGTGAGGTTGTAGGGCCTCTTGAGGGTCATAATTTCACTATGAAGCATGGGAAAAGTTATTTGTAAAATTTATCACATAAATTCCTCTTCTATTATGTTGGTTATATTTTGTACATGAGATTTTTATTAAGAATAATAAAGAAAACCTCATTTGCCGTACCATTTTTCTGACCTTGGGTTTTTCCAGGGACAATTGTCCAAAAATAGCTGTGTAATTTTGATTGTACTTGTACTAGAATTTTTCCTTGCATTTATTTTCATGGTATCTTAATTGTGAAGGCTGCAGTAGAATTTATTTCGATATTTACTGTGTAATATCGTAAATAACTTATTTTTGAATTAATAAGTAGAAGAAATAATATTAGTTACTACAGTTGGGGTTCTATTTTATAATTTCCACATGGTATCAGAGCCAACACTAAACAGATCCTAAAGAGCGAGCGATAAACATAACAGGGAGATCGAAAGAATGCGTAGGCAGTAGATCGAATCCCTAAAGTGATTGTGTAGTTTAGTCTAGGAGGGGAAAAAAATCATGAGAAAATATCTCTATGAGTGATTCAACAGAGAGAAATATTTCCATATCAAAAATTTACTAGTGAAAGAGGGAGTAGCGCAACAACTTCAGGGTAGTGCAGTCTTCAGGTGGGACGTAGTTTTTACCAGGAAGAAAAGACATCATAAATCGAAGGAAAAATAGCATATACAAGTATGGAAAATCAAGATGTCGCTGAATTATATTCTATATTTGAAGAAGCCTTCACATGCTTGCCAAGTTCAGTATCTGCATTTGTTTGGTATATTGATAGTGGTGTTTTAGCTCACATGACAAAAGTACAAGAATACTTCTCAAGCTATCATGAAGAGCAGATCGACTTCCATATCACTATGGGAAAAAAAATGAAATGTACTCGAGTAGGGAGAGACACCATAGCATTTTAGATGGAGGCAGGAACAAGCATCAGAGCCACTAATGTGATGCATGTGCCTAGGTTAGGAATGAATCTAATTTCAGTGTCCCAGATACAGGAGAAGGGATATGATGTATATTTCATTGGAAGGAAGTTATATGTCAAACTTCTAACCTGGAATGAGATGACACAAATTGGAGCTTTAAATAATAGACTATATATACTGCAGCTCGAGTCTCCAATGGCACTGATAGGAAATAATCTTGATGGCCAAAAAGGTCTGAATGAACTATGGAATATGTGAATGGGACACTTGCACCATGGAGAACTTAGGATGCCCAGAGAGACTGTTACAGGAGTTATATTCCTCATTACTAAGCATTATCATGTATGCATTAAAGGATGTGTACTAATGAAGTACGCTAAGGCATCTTTTCCTAGCAGTGACGGCAGAGCAAAGGGAGTATTGGGATTGATACACTCAGATATTTGTGGCCCAATGTCCACAATATCTCTTAGCGGTGGAAAATATTTGTTCACATTTATTGATGATCACTCCAGAAAAACCTGGATCTACCTCCTAAAGACCAAGGATGAGGTCTATGATTGGGTCAGAGATTTTAAGGCTCTTGTGGAGAAAATGACATGGAAAATAATAAAGGTATTGCATTCAGATAATGGTGGAGAGTATATGAAAGAAGAATTCATATATTTATGTGCAAAGGAGGGCATGAAAAGAGAGTGGACAAATCCATATAATCCATACCAGAATTGAGTAGCGGACTGAAAAAATATAACTATTGTTGGGGGTGAAAAATGCTATGTTATATGAGCAGGACTTTCCTAGATTCTTGTTGGAATAGGCATGCAACAAAGTAGTGTATATTCAAAATAGAACCCCTCACAGAGAAAGGGGGAAGAAAACACTTGAGGGGTATTCAAAGGGACAAAGACGATAGTGAGTCATCTCAAGATATTTGGAAGTCTAGCATATTGTCACATTCCAGATGAGAAGTGTAGTAAACCAGATCAAACTATAGAAAATGGTATCTCATAGGATATAACGAGACCTCAAAATCATACATAATATACATTCCTAACAGCTGGAAAATTGTATTAAGAAAATATTCTAAGTTCATGGAAGATAGATCTTTCAGGAAATATCATGAGATGCCAGGAGAAGATAATTCAACACATGTTCCATTAGTCCAACAACAGCAAGGGAAGAACAGAGGACAGGTAGGAGGACATACACCAAGATCGAGTATAGTGACCAGTACCATCATTTCCTTAGGAGGAGGAGATTCTAGTAGTTCTCAACATATGGAATAGTAGGAACAAGAGGATAATTTGAGGGAACCTTCTACTACCATTGGTAGAACCAGTAGGGAAGTATGACAGACACTGAGGGATGCATAAGAGTTCATTGTAGCTCCCAGAACCAATAAAAGTCACCATATGAAACCTGCCAGATACCAAGCCTTGGTAGCACAAATTGAAAAAACCTCACAGTTTTTAGGAAGCCGTACAACACCAAGTATGGGTGGATGACATGGTAGAGGAGTACAACTCTATCATGGCGAATAATTTCTGGGAAGTGGTACCTAGACATGAGGACATATTAGTTGTGGGATCAACATGGATCTACAAGATCAAGTGTGTTGTATATAGAAATGTAAAGAAGTATAAGGCTAGGTTCATGTCAAAGGGGTATGCACAGAAGGAAGGGATAGACTATGAGGAGACCTCCATCCCTGTAGCTAGATATACCTCTATCAAATATGTTATATCCCTAGAAGCTCAGATGGGATGGGAGATTCACCAGATGGATGCAAAGAAAACATTATTAAATGGGGTGATAGAAGAGGAGAGATATATAGAAAAACCTAAAGGTTTTGATACTCATCAGAAGATAATTCATGTATGTATATTGAAGAAATCACGATATGGGCTCAAGCAGACACTAAGAGCATGGTATGGTCAGATTTATAGTTACTTGCAGTAGTTTGGATTCATAAAGAGTGATTTAGATCCCAATTTATACTATCTAATGGTGGATAATGAGAAACGCATTCTTGTATTATACGTGTATTATTTATTTCTTACAAGATCATCTAGGCTTATAAAATACTACAAGAAGAATCTTGAAGCATAATTCAACATGAAGGATATGGGGTTGATGCATTATTTTCTAGGGTTGTAAGTTTGGAAGAAAAATAGGGAGATTTTCCTTAGGAAAGGAAGATATGATAGAGAAATTCTGAAGAGATTTAGAATGCAGGATTTTCGACCCATAATGACACCTATGATCACTAGATGTAAGAAAATAGATGCATCAGGAGACAAGGAAGTATACCCCATCTTATACATACAACTCATTGGGTCACTCATGTATTTGTTCAACACAAGGCCAAACATTTTTTTTAGGGTCAACACCCTTAGTTAGTTCATGGTGGAACAGAGAAGGGTACATTGGGTAGCAGCTAGGCACATTCTGTTATGAAACCATCTAAAAAAATAGAAGAAATAGAGAGATCAACGCCTTATAAATAAGCCACTTCGAGGGGGAAAACTCCTATACATTACATAAATGAAAAATTATTCTATGATACAAATGACAAAACCTCCTTCTATATATAGGAGTCCATGGGGTCACAATATAATCCTAGTTGACCTAATAATAATAATGTAAGGGCACAATAATAACAATATGGGGGTTACAAGGGTACAAAAATAACAATAAGGGGGCTACACTAACAACAATAAGGGACTACACTAGTAATATAGGGACCTAAAATGCCCCTCTCATTGAAAAATGTGTTGTCCTCAATGCTGGAGTAGCTCTAGATGCTTCTGTATAAAATTCTCATCCTCACATGTAGAATCTTCAATGGGTAAGTTCTTCCACTTGGTGAGATACTCTGAAATTGTTCCATTTCGTATCTTTCAAGTTCTTGTTTCCGTGACTACGTCAGATTCCAATATGATGTTTCATTCTTCATCAAGTTCTAGAAAAATTGTTTGAATTGGAATTTTGTCACGTATAACCTTCTTTAAGCATGAAACATGGAAAACTGGATGCACTTGCAACGAAGAAAGAAGCTCCAATTTGTATGCCATAGTACCAATATTTTGCAAGACCTTGTAAGGACCATAGTACTTTGGCAATAATTTATTATCCTTCTTAGATTTCTTGAGGGACATTTGTTTGTATGGTTTTAGCTGTAAAAATGCCCAGTTTCCTACATCAAAACTTCTCTCACTACGATGTTGATATTCCTGTTGTTTCATGCAATTTTGTGCCTAATTTAGGTTATCCTTTAAGAGTTGGAGAACTTGTTGTTGATGCTCAATGTGATCTTCCACTGCTTGAACCTTAGAATTTTCTCTTAAAGATGATGTGATGGATGGTGGATGATATCCATAAAGTTCCATAAATGGGGTCATTTTTCTGCAATATGGAAGGAAGTGTTATACCACCATTCAGCTAGAGGTAACCACTTGACCCATTGTGTTTGTTTATCAGATACAAAACAACAAAGATATCCTTCAAATCATTTTTTCACTATCTCAATTTGACCATCGGATTGAGGATGATAAGATGAGCTATGATCTAGTTGAGTACCCAAACAAGAAAATGATTCCATCCAAAAATTTCCAGTAAAAGTGGGATCTCTGTCACTTACCATAAACTTTGTGTTTTTATGTAGCTTTTGAATTGTTTCCATAAATGCAATAGCAACTGTACTTGCTTTAAATGGATGAGAAAATGCACAAAAGTGTGCATACTTGGTAAGTCTATCAACTACCACCATGATGACACTCTTTCCTTTGGACTAAGGTAAACCTGTGATAAAATCCATTGAAATTTGCTCCCAACGTTGACTTGCAATGGATATAGGGTGTAGAAGACCCGTGGTATTAATTGTCTCAACTTTATTTTGTTGGCAAACCAAACATTCTGCCCAAAAAATTTGAATATAAGTTCTAAGGCCATCCGAAAAAAATCCTTTCTTCACCCTGTGGTAAGTTTTTAAAAATCTTGAGTGTCCTCCTAAAGGAGAAGTGTGCAATTCCAAAAGAATATTTTGTTTTAGTTGGGAATTCTTACAAATATATAAGTGATCTTTGTACCATAAGGAATAAATTTTCCAACTAAATGTATCAGATGTACTAGGATCTTGCTGCAACTTTTGCATGAGTGTCCACACTTCTTCGTCCTTCTTCCATTCATCCCTTGCTTTAGTTATCCAATCTGGTTGGATAATAGAAATGGAAAAAAGCAATGCTTCCACCTCTTTATCCTTTCTTGAGAGTGCATTTGCAACAACATTTAGCTTCCCTTTTTTGTAGATTATTTCAAAGTCATAACCCAACATCTTTGTGACCCATTTTTGCTTCTCTTGTTAAGATAGTCTTTGTTCCAAAAAGTGTTTAAGACTATCATGATCAATTTTAACCTTGAAGTGTCTTCCCATTAGGTAAGGTTTCCATTTCTTTAGTGCATGTAGTATTGCCAAGATTTCCTTCTCATAAATAGCTTTCTATAAATATTTTCCTTTGACTGGACGACTTTAAAAAGCAATGAGTCTTCCTTCTTGCATGAAAAAAACACAAATTCCATTTACTAAGGCATCACATTCCACAATAAAGGTTTTTTTGAAGTCTGGTGTAGCTAAGACTGGTGCTAGGAAAATTGCCTCTTTAAGATGTTCAAAGGCCTTAGTTGCTTCAGGAGTCCATGAAAATGCATTCTTCTTCACCGATCTCAATGGCACAATTCTACACAATGGGAATAAATGAGCTGAAGTCGACCATGTGAGAAATCATTGGATTACCGGGCAATAATGTATACCGTTAACCAACGCGAGACAACCCACCAATAATGAAAATGAGTGTCAAGGTGCCCCAGTACAATCTAACAAGTGCGAATGAATGAGCTAAAGTCGAACACTTGGAAGAATCTACCAATCAGGAGGCAATGGTGAATCCCCACTGTTGATAGTGAAGACTCTGCCACTGATGACTGCAAACCCTAAGGTACTGACAAAATACTCTAGACCTTATTCCCAGAGCAATGAGTCGGAGTCGATGGGAAAATATCCGCTGGAAGGAAGGCATTAAGGCATCCCACATCAGTCCAGCGCGAGTGTAACCTGCAGGCCAAGATTTGGAAGGAATCGGACAAAGAAAAGTGACAGAACCAAACCAAAGTACGTTTTCAACATGCACAAGATGAAGCTAGCGCATGGAAGAAACCCTCTAAACCAACCAATAATTAAAGCTATCACAGAGGCGAGATATCCACCGATAGGGTCAAATGGAAATCAAGTGATAATGTATGCTGACGTCAAACACAAGGAAAACCACTCAGTCAAAGACCCATAATGATGATTAAATGCTGAGCACAAGGTCACCTATCAATGATGGCAATAGGGCTAGGGTGAAGCTCTAGGTTTACTCTTAGAGCAATATGTCGTAGTCGATGAGAGACAAACCTGCCAACAAGAAGTCAATGGAGACCTTCTCAAACCAGCACGAGTAGAAGACCAAAACATCTGATGTGATAGAACAAGATACTGACAAGACTGGGAAAGCCGACTGAATAATGAGTCAAGAGACACCACAGAATGGCCGACTCTAGTTAGACTTCCCTTGAACAAAAGCACGACTCATGATGACCATGGTAGTAAAAAATGACACTGTATAAGTTTGTTGTGCAGGAGGCAAAAACAAACTCTCCATATGATTGGAAGAGATAACCAACCGGGGGAGGACTGACCAGTGAAACAAGGCAAAAGCTGAACCTAGGTCAAAAATAAAACCATCCCAAATGAAGGAAATATATAATTGTATGTGCTTTGTTCAAGGGCGATAAAATAATACTGTACTGCCATCAAATTACGAAGTAACATCCCGTTCCTGCTCTTTTTGTTATATTTGATTTTTTTGTATTTTTCATATAATAAGCTTGAAAAAGAATAAAATAACGCTATGGTATAATGGATAGAACGAGTATCAAGAAACAGATGCACTAGTTCCTAGGATAGGAATGATCCTATGCTCAATGCAAGGTGGCGGAAACTGGTAAGCGATACTCAAAGGAATGTTCCATCCATGGGTAAAAAGGGTGTCAAGTCGCGATAGCTAAGTGCATGCAATGGTTAACTTGTACAGATAGTCAAGGTCAAAAGATGGCTTAAACATCGAGTCCAAATGAAGCCGAATAAAGGCCAAGATAAACAAGTAGCCAATATGCAATGCAGTAGTACAACTCAACAACATCAAGGAGCCTCTAGGGTATTAGCCAGAAAAATGATAGTGAAGAAGAAGAAGAATGAAGCTTCAACACATAAGTCATGGTGAGACTAAAGAGGATTCCTGAGCCTACATAAAACACAGCATGGGCAACAAGTGATAGTGAGGAACTAACTAGGAAGCCCAGGTAAAGGAAGGCTCTACCACCAAGTCATGATTAAATAATCAGCGAATGAAATGGGTGAAATACTCATGACCTGATGGGATCGACCCTATGGCAAGTGATCAGAATGGAGGCTAGTATGCAAAATGCAATGGAAAATGGATTTCCTAACCTATATGCCTGTGAAGATCAAATACCTGCCAGAGTCAACAGTCATGGATCAAAAAATCGAAAAAATCTCAACTTCATCAAAATGTACTTGAAAATATACCGATTTGGGCACTTACAAGCATCCAGGTTATGCAGCTTAAGATAGATTGAAAAAATAAGAATAACAATTTTTTGCAAAAATTGTCAATTTTTGGGCATAAATACACATGTTACCTCACATTTGGTTCATTGTTACTTGCTGATTTGGGAAAAAGAGCTCTGGAGAAAAACCCTCTTTCATCAAAACAGGAGCAATCGGTGATCAAACTTCGCCGAATCAGTCAGGTAAGCTCTTAATCCACCATTATTATCAATTTTGTCCATTAATAGAGTTAAAATTTGGAAATTTCACCATAGAAATATTTGTTTTAATTTAGGGCACTGCGCATACGTGGGTTCATATGGACCAAGCCGCGTATATACGTGACTATGTACAGGGTAAGTCGTGTATGCGCAACCCGAAAGGTAAAAAAGCATTTCTAATGGACAAATGAATGAATTTTTCAGGATGACTATCATCTGGAGGGAACGTGAGCATAGCGCAATCGATAATGAAGTAATGAAAGATCAATTATCGCTCAATATCCTCCAAAATTGTGGATTGCTCAAATTTTTCAAAATGCCAAATATGAAGAGTAATTTCCAGTTACTTGAAATGCTAGTAAATTATTGGGAACCGGAGGAATATTGCTTCATGATAGATCAAATGCCCATACACATAGAAGTAGAAGACATCTATTTCATTACTGGAATCTCACGGAGTGGAGACCCAATATATTTGCACAGCAAGCCTTTGAGCGGGCTTACCGTGGATGACTATGTCCATGTCTATTGTGTAGAGGGGTCCAAGAAAGTAGGGACTCAGATTGCTATCAAAGATTTGAGAGATCTACACATGAAAATTCTCCTATTAACCATTTGCAGGGTAGCAGGATCTAATTCCTTGCATCAGGCATCCAGGACTCAGATGAGCATAGCTGTGGAATGCCTAGCTCACCTGTATGATTGATGTACAGCTCTACTAATGAACATGAAGCAACAACTGGCCTCTATTCGGAAAGCAAAAAAAAAAAAATTTGGATATGGAACCATCTTGATGACATTATTCTTTGAGAAGATTCTTGGGCTTTGACCCAAAGTGATCTCTTCCATCAACAGCCCAAGAGACCCAAGAATTGCCCGGTGGGCAGACCTAATGAAGAGACTGGGGGGAAGTGAAGTTCCCCGAACCACTTGGGATGATGATTTCTTCCAATGGTGGGGAGAACAAATCATCGCTGTGGAGGACTACCCCTATGCTGGGATGGATTTCTGTGGTGATCCAGACCTCGTCCTTCCACCTGGCGTGGCATGGGGCACAATCAGTAATATTGCAATTTTTTTAATTATATGATTTTTTTTCGATTTTTTCAATATATGTGAAAAAATGTGAAAACAAAACATGTTTTTGATTGGATTCAAAATGACTTACATTATTATGATGATCATAATACAGATATTGGACCAGTCCATCCTGAGGGCTACCCACGGCATAAGCGCCGCAGAGGCGAGGCGGATACTGTAGACCTAGACAGGACCCTTCATGCTGTACATAGGAACTTGGAAGGTTTAACTTGCCAAGTGCCTATGGCTACAGTGGAAGATCTACTTGAGGCCATCCAGAGATGGGTAGTGGGAGTACCACGTGACTGGGTGCGGTTATTCCGCTGTGTCGCTACTGCGATCGTGTTCTATAAGAACATGAATTTTGGGCAGGGACCATAGGAGTAGATAGATATGATTACCAGATGACTGTATATTTTTTGATACTGAAAATGATCGGGCATAAGCCCTGATTTTGTATGACTTATGGATCCAAATTTTGTATAGTTTTTTTAACACTCTAATGAGATATATATATATATAGTGACTTATGATGTGCTGTGACAAATGTATAAAAATGCATGATGTTTTTGATGATTAAGTTTTAATGTATGGAATGATTAATATGCCAATCAATTTCTTGATTAGCTAATGAGTCTTCCATCCAATTTTTTGCTCGAGGAATATGAATGAATGTTAAAAATTGAAATGATCTTTGTAACAAATGTACCCTAAAAAACAACCGGAGTAAAAATGGATCTCGAACTTGATAAGTATTGTTCAACTGCGACACCACCAACTGGGAGTCCAAGAAAACTACCAACGAATCAACACCCAAAGATATTGTCTCCGAGAGTAGATAAATAACTATAGTGTATTATGCTATATTATTGGAAGCAGGACCAATGCAGACTCCTCTTGATACTAACAGATGACTGGATGGATGATGAAGCACCCAAGCCGCGGAAGCCAAGTTTCGGGTGTGTCTACTAGCACCATCGACGAAACCATAATGACTCATGAAATTCGACACAACCTGCCAAAGCAGATCAAAAGCATCACCATCACATCAAATATCTAAAAACCAAACATGTACAAAAATAAAAACTACTTTATACAAAAGCAAAATGTCAAGCCGAAGCCTAGGCATAATACCTTTTCAAATAGAGCCCATTTCTGGGCTCCAGCAACTAATTTCCTTCAAAATCAACCAAGGTATATGCTCCTTTTTTAAGGACTTTTTTGATGATGAAGGGGCCATACCAGATATACTTAAAGTTTCCTGCACCCAGGGCATCCTTCTCTTGGGCATAGACCAAAACAAGGTCGCCTTTCGAGAAAACCCTAGGTTTGACCGCTTTATCATTCTAAACTTTGACTCGTTTTTTATGCGCCTCATTCATCGTGGTGGCATCGCGATGCTGCTCATCGAGATGTTCCAGATGAAGGAGACGTTCTTCAAGACTAGAAGTGTCAGGAAGAAGCTCAACAGCTAACTTAAGAGAAGGAATTTCACATTCGATGGGAAATATTGATTCCAGCCCGTAAACTAGTTGAAACAGAGTAAAGCCAGTTGCAGTTTTTACTAACATCCTGTATGCCCAAAGTGCAGGATACAACATGATATGCCAGTTGGATCGAGCTTTATTAATTTTCCTTTGAAGAATGGTCTTCAAGGATTTGTTCACGGCTTCCACTTTCCCATTGGCCTGAGGATAATACAGAGATGAATGCTCTTTCCGGAAACCTAATTTTAGAGCCAACTCAACCATCATGCTATTCTGAAAATGGCTGCCATGATCAGTGACAATCTCTCTAGGAATACCAAAACAAGCAATAACCTCGTTGAAAAGAAAAAGAGTTGTTGTCTTACCATCATTCCCAAAATTAGGCATAGCCTCGACCCACTTCGTAAAGTAGTCTACCACTACAATAATGTACTTGTGACCTTTAGCCAAAGGTGGGTTACAAGTAGTATAATCAATACCCCACTTTGTAAAGGGACCAATAGTAATGACTGGAAAAAGCGGAGCTGGATGAGCACGCATTTTTTGAGTATAGACCTGACACAGATGACACTTTTTGACTGACTCCATACAATCTTTGAAAATTGAAGGCCAAAAGTATCCAGCACGCAAGATTTTTTGGGCTGTAGCAAGCCCAGATAAATGACCACCACAAGCTCCATTGTGGCAATCATTCAGCACAGCCTCAGCTTCTTTGAGAGTTAAGAAATGTCTCAAGATTGAATCAACCCCTCGACGGTATAAAGCATCACCGATAATCAAATAATTTTTAGCCAAGTGACGCAACTTACGGCGCTCATCTTTCGAAAAAGTAGAGGGAAAATTTGCAGTCTGAAGATACACAATGATATATCCATAACAAGGATCCTGTGGAGAGATGAGAAACAAATGTTCATCTAGGAAGGATTCATCATAAACTATGTCTTCTTCACAGGGCAACTCGGAGATTAATTCCGCGAAAACTAATGATTTCTTGGACTTGGTAGACATAAAATCAAGATCAAATTCCTGCAAAATCACAATCCATCTATTTTATTTTCCCCCAATCGCTCGCCTACTGAGAACAAACTGAAATGGATTGGCTGCTGCCAAAACATAAGTTTTTCGTAGAAGAATATAATGTCTGAGTCGTTGTACAGCATGAACATCTGCTAAAGTTAGCTTCTCTATCGGAGTATACCGGAGTTCAGGTCCTACCAAGCCTCGACTAAGATAGTATATAACATGCTCTGCCAGAGCATCGTCCTCCTGAACCAGAACCATACCAATGGTAAATTCTGCTGCTGCAAGATACAAAAGGAAATCCCTGCTATAATCAGGTGGACTCAATAAAGGAGCAGAGGTCAATGCTCTTTTCAAAGCATCGAATGAGCACTGAGCAAATTCATCCCAACAGAATGGAACTCCCTTCTTCAATAATCTCATAAATCCTTTGGTAACTTCAGCATAATTTATGATAAATCTCCGAAGAAAATTAGCTTTTCCTTGTAGACTTTGAAGTTAACGAATAGACGATGGGGGAGGCAACCGAAGTATTTCCTCAACCTTGAAGGGATATACCCTAATCCCTTCTAACGACACAATTAATCCCAATAACCGACTGGATGTAACTGCGAAAACACACTTTTTCGGATTCAACCTAATCTTGTAGAAACGACATCGTTCAAATACTTGATGGAGGTGAGCCGGATGATCAATTCTCTTTCAAGAACGAGCAGCTAAATCATCCAAATATGCCTCGATAATATGTTTGATGTCGTGGAAGGCGTATGAAATGGCCCGCTGAAATGTAGCCCCATCATTTTTAAGACCAAAAGGCATCTTCTTGTAAGAAAAAGTACCCCAGGGACAAATAAAGGCAGTCTTATGCTAATCTTCAGGACGGATAGTAATCTGATTGTATCCGGAGAAACCGTCCATGAAGGAGAAAACCTCATTACCAGCACACTCATCGATAATGTGATCTATAAATGGTGTGGGGTAATTATCTTTCGGACATGCTTTATTAAGGTCTCTGAAATCAATGCAAACTCGAATTGTTCCTTGTTTTTTATCCATGGGAACAGGATTCGAAATCCACTCTATCAAAGGAACAGGGAAAATAAATACCGCCTTGAGCAGCTTCTCCACCTTAACTTTGATAGCTGCAGCCTTCCTAGGATTGACCAGATGAATTTTTTTCCTCACAGGTTTAGAATTTTCATAATTCTTGATCTCATGCTAGAAAATAGATGGATCTATACCAGGAATTTCCTCATAAGACCAAGTGAATACATCTCTAAACTCTTTAAAGAGAACGGTGTAAATTTGGATCTCTTCAGGGGAACATTTAGCTCTAATGAAGACATTCTCTATAACATTGGGATCCCTGGAAATGTTCACTGGGATAGTTGGAGAAATCACAGCCATGTTCCCTTCAGCATATACCTGTGTTGGTGCTAAAGGGTTCAGGACTGGGTGAACAGGACCAGGAGACAAAGGACTTGGAAAACTTGATTCAACTTCGCTCAAATCAGGTAAAAAGTAAGACCGATGATGAAAATCATCCCACGGTCTATCTATACCAGTCATCGCTTCCAGGATGGCCTCTTCAGATGGAAGAGTGGTATCAAGGAAATCCTAGGCGGAAGAAGAACTAAGCGTCCATGCCGGAGCCACATCACCATCCAATTCCTCCAGAGAAAGAGGAGCTGGAATGGACTCTATAGAGTCAACAATAGATTGATAAGCAATCTCAGCTGCAGACATCGTAAATTCCATTCCACCCACTTGACCTTCCGCTAATGTGGAGGTAGGGGAAGGCAAGGTCCAAGGATCTGAAAAATAATGAGTTCTGAAGAACTCTCTTCGAATAGGAGCCCTGGAGGATGAAATTGCATTTATATGAACGGTAGGAGGTGGAATATCAAAAGTACCCATCAAAGAAGAATACATTCCAACCCCTAAATTCTCAACAGGCGGCTTGGCATTATCCAACTTTGGAATAGTTGAGTTAGTAGATGCATTCGGGTCTACAGGAGAACAGTCCAGTTGATCCAATGTAACAATCCTCCCTTCGTGAGGGAAACAAATAATCCAAAATTATGAGGATGCAATGGCATCCATCTCATAAATCCAGTTTCGCCCCAACAAAAGGTTGTAGTCCAAGCTTGCATCAACTATCTCAACCTCTATATTTACAGTTTTGCCCCCAACACAGATGGGAAAATCTGGGATAATACCATGTGGTCTGTGAGAATGACCATCAAACGCAGTCAGAAAAGTAGCAGATGGAACAACTGTAGGAGATCCAATTCCCTTCCAGCATGTGAGAGACATCACACATGTGGAAGCGCCCTCATCAACGACCGTTCGAAAAATATCAAATTTCTGAAATGACGATTTGATATGAAAATCCATATGATGGGGGAGTCTCTTTTTAAAATTAGACATATCAAATGTAATCAAAAGAGAGTTCTTTGGATCGACAGCCCCAATAGTAGTGAGCAGAGCACTGCGCTGAGCAGGACAAGACTGGAGCACCTCAAGAGCCGAGATGGCACAAGGACTCTGCGCCAGATCTTCCACAATAGAGTAGTTCTGGGCAGCCCTAGCATTCGGATTAATCGTCGCATGCTTCGTAGATGCTTTTGGCATCTGAGGTATAAGCTCAACAGTAGGCTTCGTAATATGAAGCGACTCAGTACCATCGGGAGCACCCTTGGCTTTCAAAGACTCATCTTCGCCATAATCACGAGATCTCGTAGCGATATCCGTGTGAGAACTCATCATGTATATGTTTGATGGAGTTTCCCCTTCCTGGGTGCCCCCAGAGGAAGCCCCAATATTTTGATTCGTGCCAACAACTAGCAGTTGCCCTTGGGGAAAAGGTTTTGTCAACACAGCTTGGGAACTGGAAGAACCCTGCTGAGCTAACAAGCACTGCGCATCCTGAATTTTAGGGCAAAGGTGAGTAAGATGGTCTCCAGCACATAAATTGCATGGAAACTTCACTTTCTTTTTATCCTTTGGATCCTCACCAACATGCTCGTTGGATTTATTTGCATTACCCTTCCCATTCTTGCCCTTTTTCTTATTATTATTCCGTCCCTTCTTCATCCCTTCGGATTGTTGATTTTATTTAGGGTTAGAAGTCTGAACGGCATTTACCGACAAAGATTGAGAAGGCAATGACTCAACAGGCACAACCTGACCAAAAGAAGCAGATTGTATAGACAACTGCTGTAATTGACTAAGCAAGTTAGCTGCACCACTATTGATCGATCCAATAATTCCATCACCATGAGGACCAGGTTTAGTCTTGGATATGTCTAATTTGGAGCGAGGAGCATTGGGAAAATATTTATGAAGGACACCAGACTGAGAATATATCAATTCAAGCTGTTGGGCCCTAAAAATAGCCTGCTCCTCAGAAAATACCCCTGAGAGGGATACATCCTTAGAAATATCTAACTGCGGGGATTTCAAAAACCATTCCAAAAGGAATTCTCCCGAAATATAAGCTTTGATAAGCCTCTTTCTTCTCCACCATTCCTGAATATGATAAGAAATGTGGGTTGCGTCGTCCTGCTTAAAATTAGCTAGGAGTTCAGTCCCGGCATCATAACGGACAGGCAACTGGAAATGATTTAGAAATATAGTAGCCAGATCTCCAAAAGTAGCAAAACTTCCCCCAGCTAACTCAATATACCACTTGGCAGCGTTTCCAGTCAAGATGCGTTGAAACAACCTCAACCTAATCGAATCCTCGATCAGGGAGTTAGATGAACACCATAAATGGAAAGTTGTGATATGATCAGCCGGGTCCTCACCATTCTTACCTTCAAACTTTGGAATGTATGAAGGTAGTTTGGTAGGAACCGGAGGCCACCCTGGACTATATCGGATTGGATCATTCGTCAATTTTGACAAATTTGGCAAGTTCAACGTTGCCAGAAAAGGTAAACGAGGAGAAGACTGAGGATTCCATCCTTGGTAGGATGAATTCCCTACATTCTGAAACGAATAACCTAGATTTGATGAGGCACCAGGTTTCCAGAAAGAACTCGTAGAAAATGTTGGGCCATAGGACCAAGTATTTGGAGAAGGACCCCCTCCCAACATAGAGTTACCAAAGACTGGACCAGTTCCCCCCCCGAAGTAATAAATGAAGAGGAAACCCCTTGATAGGGGTTCCAAGCATTAGAAAGAGGGGAAAAATTCTGATAAGCACTCGATGAAGGGAAAGAAGAATTCCCTTGTTCACCAGCGAGAAACTGATTCCCTGCCCCCACTGCTGTAAATACAGGGTTCCAACCTGTAAAGGTAGTCGAACTCTGACCTCCAGACCAAGGGTTAAAACTCTGAGTCTGAGAAGTAAAAGGAAAAGACCCTAAGAAAGGATTCAAACTAGGAATATGCCCACTTCCGAAGGGGAACCCTTGAAAAGAAGCTGACCCACTAGCCATTGAAGACATGGGTGCAGACGTAGTTGCAGCAGCGAAAAAGGAAAACAAAGGAATCCCACTAGTGGGCATTCCAAAACAAAAGGGACCAGATTGAGAAGCTTGTGCTTGGGTGAAACCAGAGCCAAACACAGCAGTACTAGAAGCAATCGAAGATATAGAAATTATGCCTCCTCCCTCTACTGAAGCAGGAGTTTGAATTCCTGCAGCACTCACAGCTGAGGCTGCATTCCCAATCGTGGCCATCGAAAGGTATGAATAAGATGGATAAGGACTTTCTGGTCTTTCTGACTCAGGTCCGATGTACTCAACAACAAATGGATAATCATGAGGAAGAGGAGATGGAAGTGATTCAGAAAGCTGAGATACTTCCTCTACTTATACTTCTTCTTCTCCCGGAAATAAGACTCTCGAGGTGATCGGAGCGCTCCTCTGGGAACCAACACTGGAACCAACTATAAAACCTTCAAGCCCTTTTGGAGGATCTCTCTCCACTGTGTCAAATACCATAGGGTGATATTCACCTGCTATATTACTCCTACGCCTTCTTGAAGAAGGCTCAATAGTTTCAGGAGATAACCCCCAAACTCTCCTCGATCGACGAGGCGCTTGATCAGCCACTTTAATAGATTAATTAGACTCAAAAACATATAAAGCTAGGCAATCTAGGAGCAAAGAGCACTCACTACAAAAATCCCTAAGATTCAACCAAGCAAGCAACCTTCAGGTATTTCTACTCCGGGTGATTAGGGCCGGACACCAAAATACGAGAAAGCGAAAAATAGGACCTCCCAAAAGTAGTATGGGATAATTACGGCCCATGCCTACTAGTGAAGGCAATAGAAACAGTTACGTCGACCTCCTAACAACAGCCTTTGCCGGTGTAAGTACCCAAGCTTCGTCGGGGCACCCTCCAGAAGTATTGCTGGAGGTGATACGACGTCTGCCTCCGGTACCACGGGTATTCCCCCCCATAGTCACCTGTGTGGAACCTAGGAATGGAAACTAAGGGCACCAATCCGTGTTAGCAGCCGGGCGGAATGGTCTTAAGGCAAGATCCAGTAAATCAGAGAGGGGGTATCTCTCTTCTCAACCTTCACTTCCCCTCGCGCTTGACTCTCTGGAGGAGAGCTTTCCCGGTCCACCTAACGGTGTTGGATTTCGCTCATTTAATAAACTTCTATGTTTTAGCTTGAGCGGCCTTGGAGAGTTAACTCTCCACTCACCTAATCCAAGGCCCTACAACCTAGCCAGTTGATGTATGACACCTAATAAAAAAAAACTTGCTAGTTGTTTTTAAATTATTGCACTTATTTTAGTTGGCTGTTATATTAAGTCAAGGGAATATGGAAATGAAACTCGTGATGTTTTATGATGCAAAAAAGAAATTAATGAAAACCAAACTACATGCAAATGCAGTAATTTCCTTTCGATGAAAAGAAATTTCTACACGGGTTCTACGAGACTATTTTTCTTTTCAGATATCAAACCTCACACTCGCAAAATTTACGAAAAAGACTACAAATGTTTAAGTGCACCTAATGCAAATTACTAAGAGCATGCCAATTCTAAGATGAAAAATCTAACAAAGCAAAGAGAAATTTGGAAGAATCCTCCAGTTCTATCACTTTTCGGTTGTCCGCAAAGCTAGTTCCCAAATCAGAAACTCTCAGTATAAAGACACCAAAATACACTCGAAATAAGAGAAAGAAATAAATGAAAATTCCCTTCCCAAATCAAGTTAGAAATATCAACAAAGCTTCAAAAGATGGAAAGAAACCAAAACAAAAATGCAAAACAAAATGGCAAAACAAAATGTTTTTGAGCTTTTGAATTTTATAAAAAGAAGATTTCAAAGAGACCAACAAGAACTATCTAATTCCCAAACCAAAGAATTTCAAGAGAAACTTCCACAAAAATGCTCCAAATCTTATAATGTCACTTAGTAGCAAGATTTATACAAGCAAAAGGAAGACAAGAAACTCAGTAACTCAGCCCAGAAGAATAGCACAATCTTGCAGCAAACAAAACTTCAAAGACCCAAAAATGAATCTTCAAAAATTGCAACAAGGCCTAGTCAAATGAAATCATGAAAACCAACTGAAAAGTAGGCAAAAATTAAAGTGCAAAGCAAAACACAAAGTTAGGAAAGAGTATACGAGCAGAAGCTCTTTGTCCTGATTAAGCAGAATAGCCAAGAATCCCCAAGAAGAGGCCTTAGTACTCAGACCATAAATGCAAGCACCAAAAAATAAGATTTTCCCAAATGAGCCAGTCTTCAACTGAACAAGAGAGAAAAAGACTAATAACCACTTTCAACACAATCTACAGACTAAAAGAACACTGCAGGAACAGGTCTCCACAGGTAGACAAGACCAAAAAGTCAAGAAATCAAAATTTTCAAAATTTTCCCAGGCATATGCTACTTAGCATTTTTGCAACAAGCGTGCATACGCGACTGTGGCAAAGGAAAAAAGCATATACATGACTTCCTTTCACCAAACCTGCGTGTATACACATCTGTGTATAGGAAAACTAGCATATGGAAAGGTAAATAATGAAAAATAAAAATGATCAAGTCTGGCTAAAGAACCAGGTCTTTAGTCTGACTAAGAAAAAACTAACTGGACTGGAAATAATGATTAAAATTGTTGGAAACCCTTAAAACAGCTGAAACAACCCAACCGTGGAATCACAAGAATGCGATCCCCAGTGGAGTCGCCAGTTCTGTTTCGGGAAATAACTCCCTAGAGGTCATTGGGTCAAAAACCTCCACAGATCACGGCATGCTATTCAAGAAGGACTCACACAACCACACTTGTATACTAAAACTATATAATATCGATTGTAGAACTCACCCGTAGATCCTACGTTTGATGTAGATCCCGTAGGGTCCAAACCCCCAACAACCATTCTTCCTCTTCAACCTGGGAATCAAGAAAGAACATGCACATAAATCTAGTTGTATAGCATATATCTTTCCTAAATGTCAGTGTAATCCATGTGAAACATCATATAAACAATAATAAATGCTTAATTAACAACCTTTTCACATATACAACCAGATATTAACACGTGAATTCGGGAACAAGATGGTTCTTTTTCATTACGAACAACATGTACAATGATATAAAGGTGGAGAGATCACCTGAATCCTTCCACGATCTTCGAATAGACCGTCGTCCGGATCCGTCCCGCCCTTGCCTCACTAGGATACTTTCAAGACTTGTGCACATGAGATGACATATAAGCTGATGAACATCTCCAGGAAACAAGGGTTTCCTGTAAAAAATTTGGGAAGTGCAGGAGGCATGGGAAATCAAACTTGAATTAGGGCTCCAACAGAGTATAATGTCTATAATTTTCTCTCCCCCTTAGGCCATGCATATGAGGGGCTTTTATACTCCCTCAAAGTAGTTTCAATCTATTGGAAACAGTTGGCCACGGGCTGGGGTGGTTGAATTACTGGAATAACCATCAACCCAGCCTCAAAAATAGGAATTTTTATATATTTTTTAATGATTTTAATGGCATACGCGGAAAAGTATCTCTGGACTCGCATATACATGCGGAAAATTCTGGGCATACCCACGTATGGGATTTTAAACACTGTTTTTTATGAACTTTATTCAAGTCTGTGGGAATGGGTGCCCAAGGCCAAAGAGACAATCATGAATCACATGAGGGTGAAAAATGATGCTATAACAGCTGCTATTCTCTCATAATTCTTAAAAATCTTGTGATAATACCATGTTAACCTGAGAACTCCTCGCCACTACCTTATGGTTGTGGGGACTTTCCATTCCTTAATGGCTTTGATTTTGTTATGGTCTACCTTAAAACCCTCGTGAGATACAATATGACCCATATATTCCACATCTTGTACTCCAAAGAAACATTTTGAGGTTTTTGCATATAATTTTTTCTCCTCCAATAGTTTGAGCACCCTGTCAACATGTTGAACATGATCCTTCCAAGACCTATTGTAGATTAGTATATCATCAAAAAATACTAACACAAATTTTCTAAGGAAGGGTTTGAAAATGGAATTCATCAACCCTTTAAATGTAGAAGGCGCATTGGTAAGGCCAAAAGGCATGACCAAAAATTCATAATGACCCTCGTTAGTTTGAAATGATGTTGTCGGAATATCTTTAGTCTTCATTCTAATTTGATGATATTCTAAATGAAGATCCAACTTGGTAAAATAATTTGCTCCATGTAATTCATCCAATAATTCATCAATCATGAGAATGGTAAATTTATCTTTAATGGTGAGCTTATTGAGCTCCCTATAATCTGGACACATGTTCCATGATCCATCCTTCTTGTGCACCAATACTACTGGAGCAGAGGAAGAACTTTGACTAGGTTGAATTATACCAGCCTCTAACATTTTTGCAATCACATGTTCAATTTCTCTCTTTTGGACATAAGGATATCTGTAAGGCATTATGTTTGGAGGAAGACTTCCTGGAATCAAATTAAAAGCATGATCATGATCATGAATAGGTGGGAGTCCTTTGGGAGTTTCAAACACCTTGGAATGATTGCCCAAGACTTTTTGGAGATCTAGAGAAATAGATGATTTTGATGTTGGAAGTTCTAGTGAGAATAATTGTGCAATTATGCCGCATTGTTATTTCTTCAGAAGCTTTTTCATGACATTAGAGCTTACTATCTTTCCTGGCTTCCCTACGATACCCTGTAATTCAGTTTCATTTCATTTCGAAACAATTTTCAAGAAATGTTCTTGAAAATTAAAAGTTGTTGTCCCCAAAGATTGTAACCATTGTACTCCTAGTACAACATCAACACCTCCCATGGTTAGCTTGATATTATGGCATTTTACAGAGCAATTTATAGTTCCTCCATTTGCAACCATCACTTGAGATTTTGGTGCTAGGTATAGGAAGAAATTCAATTGCTTCTCTACCTTACAATAAGTAAAATTATGGGTACTACCTGAATCAATCAACACTATTACCTTTTTCTTCTTGATATGTCCTTCTATCTTGAGAGTTTGAGGAGTGGCAATTCCTGCCAATGCATTACATGATATGGTCAGACTCATTTCTTATTTCTATAGGGTTGGTTCCTGGTGGATATCCTCTTTTTTTCAAGTTTCTTTTTCATTTTCTTCCTCCTCTTAACAATCTATGTAAAATAATTTCTTCTGAGCATAGTTATGAAATTTAGTGTATTTTCTATCACAAATATAGCAAAACCCATTTGCTCTTTTTTCTTCCAATTTTGTGGTGTCAGCCTTGTAGGTTGTGGAAGTCTAGGAGTAGCAACACTTCCATCTTTATAGATGTGAGTGGTAGGCTTCCTTGTCGCCATAATTTTACGTTCATTTTTTCTTGCCAACCTAAATGCCTTTTCCAATGAATTAGGTTCCCAAAGGTGAACCTCATGTTGGATGTTATCCTTTAAAGTCCCTATGAATTCATCAATCCTATGTTCCTCCGGAATATCATTTACCCTTATATTCAATTTTTGGAAATCCTCAATGTGCTCCACCATTGAACCCCTTTTTTTAGATTTATCAATTGGCTAAAGAAGGTGTTTCTCTTTTTATCCTCATAATGTGCTCTCATTTCCTTTGTAAAAATTGACCAAGTGACAATTTTTTTATGGGAGCAAAGCCTTCGATACCATACAAATGTATTTTTTTCTAAATATAAAGTTTCAATGTGTAAATTTTGTGTGTTTTGCACATTATTGAGATCAAAATATTTCTCAATATGTAGTATCCATGTTACGAGATCCTTTCCATCAAACTTCCTTATATCGATATTTGGAATATGGTGGGTCCTCCATCTAACATTCGAATTTATGAAATCACGAATAAAATTTATTTTGTTCTTGTCATGAGTTTCCTCTACTACCTTTTCGCCATTGGGAATAATTTCCTGTATCAACTTTTTCCAGCCTTCCATGTCTTCTTTTATATCATTCTTCATGTCTTCCACTTTTTCTTCCATGTCTTCCATGCCATTCTTCAAACCATCCATCTTAGCTTCCACACCTTTCTTCAAACCATCAATATTACTTTCCATTCCCTTCTTCAAACCATCCATACTAGCTTCCATGTCCTTCTTCAAACCATCCATCTTATCTTCCATGCCTTTCTTCAAAACTTCCATTTAATTTTTTGTTCCTCTTTACGAGAGCGAAATTTGGTGCACTTTCTCTTGTAATTTTGATATATAAAGTTGCACTTCTTCATATTCATGAGTCATAGTAGAGTATTATGAGGGCTTGATGGGTGTTAAATTCTTTTTAATGGGCATTTTAGAACCCAATACTCATATCTATGCTTCAATATACCCATGGAGACACTTCAAACTAATTTTTCAAACAAACATTATGAAATTTTAAAAATCAAATACACACCTTTTTATTTCTTTTTAGGAGGTCTATATTGAAACTGAATTATCTCTGTGATTTCAGATCTTCAATATTTGAAATTTAGTCCTCTAGTATCCCTTTGAATCTTCTTTTGAATCCCATAGGTCTAACCTGATTTGGATGCTTCAAGGAAACGTTATGCCCATTCTCCCACAATGACCTAATTATGGACTGGTTCAGTATAGCTCACTTGTATGGATTTCCGCGTGTCATTGTTTTCTACTTTAGCTCTGAAATTGATATAAATGCAACTAAAATCCGTGTGATTTTGACCACTTTTTACAAAATTCCAATCCGATGCTCAGAGAGAGAGTTATGGCGATTTTCCCAAGGTCACCTCTTTTAGATGAAATTTGGGAGCCTACAAAAACCCTAACTTCCACAGATCATAACTTCGAAAATATTGCGAACTAAGATCTTACATTTTTACAAGAAGTTCCTTAGGATTTCGGCTTCGTGTGGTAAAATTTTCATCTTCCGAACCTTCATAGAAAAATAGTTATAGTGAAAATTCCCTGATGATCTGTTTGGAGCAGTGAAACCCTAGAATCCAAAGCTATGATACCAATTGTTATGAAACCAGCTCCAAAAATAGAAGAAACAGAGAGATCAACACCTTAGAAATAAGTCACTTTGAGGGGGAAATCTCCTATACATTACATAAATGAAAAAATCTTTGATGATACAAATGAAAAAACCTCTTTCTATATATAGGAGTCCATGGGGTCACAATATAATCCTAACTGGCCTAACAATAATAATGTAAGGGCACAATAATAATAATATGGGGGTTACAGGGGTACAATAATAACAATAACGAGGCTAAACTAACAACAATAAGGGACTACACTAGTAATATAGGGACCTAACACATTCTCATATATGTGCGTGGAATAGTCAGATATGGGTTGAAATACACCCAAGGAGATGATATCATATTGAGCAGATTCACAGATGTAGATTCGATAGGGAGTTCGACAGATCAAAAAAGTACCTTTGGGTACTGCTTTAGATTTTGAATAGGAATGATCTCTTGGTGCATCAGGAAGAAGAAGTTGGTATATTTGATCTCAACAGAAGCATAATATATGGCAGCGAGCACATCAACATGTGAATCTATATGGCTTAGGAAGCTGCTTGTGAGCTTGTTCAGGAAGAGGATGGGAGTCACTAGTGTTTACTATGTTAATCATAGTTGTATGAAACTCTCTGAGAATCAATTATTTCATGATCAGTCAAAACATATAGATATTAGATGTCACTTCATCAGCGACTATGTTCATCATGAGGTAGTACAACAATAGTATATTCCCACAGGATATCAAGTAGCAGACATACTCAGAAAGGCTCTAGGAAGAGCTAAGTTCATTCAATTCAAGGATCATATGGGTTTGGTGTTGGAAATATGATGCAGAGTGTTTTCCTTGATGGCAACCCAATTGATGAAGATGATGGCAACCTACTTGATGAAGTTTTCCTTAATGCTTGATGAGTTTATTAATGATGTAAATCTGATGTTCTAAAAATAGCTCAGAAGTACCAAAGAAAGAAATATCAGTAAGGTCCAAAACAATGATGAAAAGTGTGTGTCACAAAGCATACGCGGGTTTGTTTAGGAGAAGTAGCGTATGCACGCGGAAAAGTACGTGCCAAGTCGTGTATGCCCTTTTGCGCTCCAAATTTAGAATACCAAGGGGTGTTACCATGGTATTGACCCATTGTATTGAGCACTTGATTATCTATTTGGTCCCGTCCAGGAATACCATCGGAAGTGGTGTGGTTTTGACTCATGGTATTGATAAAGGCTAAACCTATATAAGGAGAAGAAGATCATTGTGCAAAGGGGGCATATGTCTGGGCTTTAAATGAAAAATTCACTCTGAAGTTTATCTGTATGGTTTAACTCTGTTCTTAATTGATAGATCTGAATCTATGATGCACCTATGAATATGATGAAGGTTCAAAATCTCTAGATCTGGAAATGATGAATCTCTAGGATGATCTGAAAAGAAGTATTGAAGACCTGGCGCAAATCTGTTGAAGAAATTGAAGAAATCTGGGTGAGTTCATAGATCTGGTCTGTTCTGCAAAGTTTATCTTTTATAGATCTATACGCAGTTTCATTTCATAAAAAGCGCGTGTATACGCAGATTTGTTTAAGCAAAGGCACATATGGGAAGTTAGGGTTGTTCTGAAAAATGCACAGATGTATACGTGGGTTAGTTTCGTGAAAAGCGTGTGTATACACAGATCTGTTTAAACAAAGGAGCATATGGTATCTGAACTTATAGTTGCTCAAGGTTGAATGTGATTCTGCATATCCATTCTGAAGTTTGGGTTATCTCTGATATTCTGGTTACAATGGTTTCACTATTCTGTTGGAAGCAATGGGCAAAGTATGACTGTTGATAAGTGAAGGGTTGTATTGAAGCTGTTTGATCCAGTTTGAAAATTGATGAAACATGGTCTGCAGTGGTGTTGAAGGTCGAAGCCTTTAGTCAGGGGGTTGTAGCACCCTTCCAGGAGAGGCTGGTAAATGAGAGAAGGGGGTCATAGCTCCCTTCCAGGAGAGGCTGGTAAACGAGTACAGGGGGTTGTAGCTCCCTTCCAGGAGAGGTTGGTAAACGAGAGAAGGTTGTAGCCTTTTTCAGGTGGGTGCCTGCGTGCTGGTATGAGTCTGTGCCAGTACATGGTTGTAAGAAGTTTTCTTTGTAATAAATATTGAAGACTGAGACGACGACAGCGGTGGTTTTCTCCCGAATTGGGTTTCCACCTAAAATCCTGGTGTTCATGTGTGTTGCTTATGTGTGATGATTATTCTGTTCTTTCTGCACCTGTTTACTGTTTTCTAAAACATCTGATGAATGAATAATGCAATGATCTAAGTTAAGAATTAAATGCATAATTAGATCTCTGGACATACGCGAGTTCTGTAAAGGATATCCACGTATATACGCAAGTCGGCTTCAGGAAAGTAGCGTATGGGTTTTTAGAAAGGAAAAAGTAAAAAGTTTTATTGTCTGCACTAAATACTGATTCACCCCCCCCTCTCAGTATTTTTCCCAACAATTGGTATCAGAGCAGGTCCTTCTGAAAAAGCTTAGCCGCTAGAAGGAAGATCAAGCAAGATGAGAAATCAAGATGGAATAGCATCTATCAAGCCTCCGGTCTTTAATGGAAGAAATTTAATCTTCTGGAAAACAAGGATGAGGTCCTATCTTCAGTCTATAGGAACAGATGTATGGGCCATTGTTGTACAAGGATATCAATATCCAGCTACAATACCAACAGATCCGAATGAAAAGAAGAATTATGAATCAAATGCAAAGGCGGTCAATGCTATAACAGGAAGTTTGACTGAATATGAATTTGTCAAAGTCATGCAGCTAAATACAGCAAAGGAAATGTGGGACAAAATCATTCTAAGTTATGAAGGTGATGCAAAGGTAAAAAGTGCAAAACTCCAAACTCTCAGAATTGAATATGAAAATTTGAAGATGCATAGTGATGAGAGTATTGCCAGTTTCTTTTTACGTGTTGATGATGTTGTAAATTGTATGAAAAATCTGGGAGAAACAATAACCGAATCTACTCTGGTTGAGAAAATTTTAAGATCACTAACAACAAATTTTGAATCAAAAGTTTCTGCTCTTGAAGAAAAACTGGATATTCAAAATCTTACTATGGTACAACTTCATGGCATACTAATCGCATATGAAATGAGAAGAGGAGAACCATTTGAAGTCAAAGAGGCTATCTTCAGAGCTTCTACAAAAGGGAAATAAGTACAAGAACCAGAAGGATCAGGATATATCTCAGAAGAAGATGAGGCAAATTTTGTAAAGAAACTCCAACTTGGCACAGGACAATCCAGAGGTAAGTTTCCTTTCAAATGTTTTGAGTGTGGAAGAATTGGTCATTATGCTGCTAAGTGTCCTCATAAAGAAACACCTGCAAAAGGGAAGGAAGTATCAAGAAGGAATAAGAATCGGTTTAACACTAGAAAAAGTTATTATATTCATGAAGACAGTGATGGGCTATCTGATAGTGAAGAAGAATGTGAACAAGATCTTAGACTTCTCATGGAATTTGAATCTAGAGAAGAAAAGGATATTTTTGTGGATGCTCTAGAGGACAATGACTTTCTTGAAGAAAACAATCAACTCAAAATACGCTTAAAAGAAAGTAAAATACTCTTAGAAGAAAGGAAAATAACCATAGAAACTCTGGAAAAGAAGGTTGAAGAAGCAAAGAAACACATTGAGAAATTGGAATGTGAAGTGGTGAGTCTAAGAAAAGATTCTGAGAAAGTAAAAACTTTGAATCTTAGATTTGCTAAAGGATCTGAAACCTTAGATGAGATTATCAAGGTACAACGTTCTCCTCTTATAAAAACAGGTCTTGGATATACCGGAGAATCCTCTCAAACTTCGGCACCAAATTATATAAAAGCAGTTACAGCTGGTTTACAAAATTCTGCCACTTAGCAAGGGAATAAAGAATCATTGTAGGTAAAGCATGATCATCTCAATTCAAAGAATACTAACAGGAATATCTCTCAAAGAAACACCAATCAACAGGTAAATCCAAGTAGAAGATTTCATGATCGCAGAAATTTCCTCTTCAATGGACAATGTTTCTCATGTCACAATTTTGGTCATAAAGTTGTTCAATGTGTTGCATATAAAATTATCATGACTAGAGAAGCAAGAAAGAAAAGGATTGAATTTGAGAAGAATACCTATAACAACTTTTCTCCTCTTCTAAATGAAGTTGAATGTGCTTATTGCAATAACTTTGGGCATGAAGAATCTGAATGCAGGAGAAAAGTTCAGCCAAAAGAGCATGTTCCTTCAAGATCCAAAGTATGGAAAAAGAAGGAATTACAGGTTGAAAATTGTGGCATAGCATTATTCACAGAAGGTGAAGAAAATCAATGGTACATTGATAGTGGATGCTCAAGACACATGACAGGTGACAAACACAAACTTCTTGCATATAGTGCTCTAGAAAAGGAAAAGAAAGTTACATTTGGAAATGATAATCCTGTTGTAATTAAAGGAAAAGGGTATGTGTTTCTAAAGGAAAAGGTGAAGGCTAATGATGTCATGTATGTGGATGGCTTAAGGCATAACTTGCTAAGTGTAAGTCAAATGTGTGATCAAGGAACTGAAGTTGTCTTTAGTTCAAAAGAATGTGTGGTTCGTGATCTTCATACAGGCAAAACAATTATAGAAGGGAAATGAACTCCAAGCAACCTTTATGTATTGAAAAACTGCAAAGAACAATGTTACTTGAGTCAATCTTCAGAAAATTGGCTATGGCATAGAAGGTTGGGGCATATAAGCTTCTCTCAAATCAACAAATAAGGCAGACTTAATGCTGTTTGTGGTCTTCCCAATATTACTCTACTCGAAAGTATCATATGCAAATCTTGCCAATTCGGTAAGCAGACCAGAGTGCAATTTAATGCCAAGGAAGGATCATCAAGTAGGCCTCTTGAACTCATTCATACTGACATATGTGGACTATGAGGAAAAATTCACCTCGTGGTGAACAATACTATATCTTATTTATTGATGATTTCTCTAGAATGTGTTGGATTGGGTTGCTTAAACACAAAGATGAAGCCTTTGAGAAATTTCAGATCTTCAAGGCTCTGGTTGAAAATGAATTAGATCTAAAACTCAAATGTCTTAGATCTGATCGAGGAGGAGAATATACATCAGTCGAATTCCTTGAATTTTGTGAACAACATGGCATAAAAAGACAGTTCTCTGTAGCTGGCACTCCACAACAAAATGGCGTAGCAGAAAGAATGAATAGAACAGTTCAACAAATGGCTAGAGCTATGCTTGATGATTCTAGAACACCTGACACATTTTGGGGAGAAGCAGCACATACAGCGGTAAACATTCTCAACAAAGCACATGTTCATGCAAATAGTGACAAAACTCCATATGAACTCTAGTATGGTAATTCTCCCTCTGTGAAGCATTTTAGAGTTTTTGGAAGTAAATGCTTTATCAAAAATAATGATGAAAAACTTGGCAAGTTTGAACCTATAGCAGATGAAGGAATACTTCTTGGTTACTCCTCCACGAGTAGAGCTTATAAATGTTACAATAAAAGACTTCGGAAAATTGTTGAATGTATTGATGTTGTTATTGATGAGTCTCCTGTAGCCCCAAAAGAAGAAAAACAGATAAGAAATGAAGACGATGGCGACTTATGCCCTTCCACATCAAATAGCAATGATATAAATAGTGAACCCAATGAAGAACCTAAAGATGATTTATCTGAAAAAGATCCATCCAGATATGTTCAAAAGAATCATCTAGAATCTCAAATTTTGGGAGATAAGGGAGCAGGAGTACAGACCAGAAGGACTCTTGTGGGATCTTCTAGCTATCTGGAATTTCTATCCACTATTGAACCACACAATGTTAATCAAACTAGCAAATATGAATGTTGGGTTCAAGCCATGAATGAAGAGCTTGATCAAATTGAAAAGAATCACACTTGGGAATTAGTACCAAGACTTCATAACAAAAATGTCATTGGAACTAAATGGATATTCAAAAACAAATTAAATGAGAATGGGGATGTTGTAAGAAACAAAGCTAGACTTGTTTGCAAGGGGTATACTCAACAATAAGGTATAGACTTTGAAGAAACTTTTGCTCCTGTAGCTAGACTTGACGCCATAAGAATGTTTCTTTCTTTTTAAAGTTTTCAGCAAATCAAAGTTTATCAAATGGATGTTAAATCTGCATTTCTCAATGGTGATCTAGAAGAAGAAGTTTATATATAACAACCAGAAGGATTCATTTTGGGAAATGATGAAAATATTTTTTGTAGACTTAAAAAGGCTCTATATGGTCTCAAACAAGCTCCAAGGGCATGGTATTATCGTCTTGACAAATATCTTCATCAACAAGGATTTTCAAAGGGGTCTACTGATAGCAACTTATACACAAAAATTGAAAATGATAAACTATTGATTGTGGTTGTATATGCTGATGATATCATTTTTGGAAGTAATGAAGAATCTATGAGTCAGAAATTTTCTTCTGTCATGAAGCAAGAATTTGAAATTTCTTTACTTGGGGAACTAACATTCTTTCTTGGCTTGCAAGTGCATCAAACTACAGATGGTATATTCTTGTCACAAGAAAAATACCTTAAGCAAATTCTGAAGAAGTATGGCATGGAAGAGTGCAAACCTGTAAGTACACCAATGATAATCGGATGTAATCTCAGTTCTCATGATGATTCTCCCATAGTGAATCAACCAGAATATAGACCTATGATAGGAAGTCTTCTGTATCTCACTGGGACTAGACCGGACATTATGCATGTAGTTGGGATTGTTGGACGATTCCAAGCTAATCCAAAAGAGACTCATCTTCAGGCTGTCAAAATAATATTCAAATATCTACAAGGAACTCAAGACTTTGGACTATGGTATCCAAAGAATGTTGATCTTACTCTTCATTCTTACACTGATGCAGATTGGGCTGGAAATGTTGATGACCGGAAAAGCATTAGTGGTGGTGCATTCTATATGGGGCCCCAGCTAGTATCTTGGTTCAGCAAGAAGAAAAACTCTATTGCCTTATCTACAGCAGAAGCAGAATATGTGGTTGATGCATCATGTTGCACTCAACTTCTTTGGATGATGCAAACCTTACAAGATTTTCAAATCAAATGTTCACCTCCTATCTCCATTATGTGTGATAATACAAGTGCCATCAGTATCTCAAAGAATCCTGTTATGCATTCTAAGACCAAGCACATTCCCATCAAGTATCATTTCTTACGTGAACAAGTGCTTGAACAAAAGGTGAAGTTGGAGTATGTTCCCTCCAAAGAACAAGTTGCTGATATATTTACCAAACCTCTGCCCAGGGAAGCGTTCAAATATCTCAGACAGAAGCTGGGAGTAGTCTCTGCCTTACAGAAAATCAGAACTGCTTAAATTCAGAAGATTAAATTGGATACGCGGGTTTCCTGAAAGAGAGTCGCGTATATACGCGGGTTTATACACAAAAAAACACGTATGGTTAGTTGCTGACAAATTTTGTTTTGGGTCAGCATTTTTTTTAGCACAGCTGTAGTACTGTTTGGTATCTCTGATGATGTTTAAGCTCTTATATTTTTGTTTCATTCTCTGATATTGGGTAAATATGCCTTGATGATTGGTTGTTGAAAGTGTTCAGGGGGAGCAATGTATGATGATTCCCATGGTTGGTTTTGGTAATTCTGGTTATGTTTATTTCTGACAGTGCATCTGATGTGACAAAAGAAGACAGGTACAGGTGGTACAGATTCAGGGGGAGAAGAAGGAATGTGAAATTTTCAGTTTTTCACTTTCCATACGCGGGTTTTATGAAGCAAAGTCGCATATACACACGAGTTCCAATGGAGACAGAAGTGTATGCTTTTCTGTTAAGGAAAACAGTGAGATGGCTCAAGAAAAAGAGCACAGTTTCAGGGGGAGCATTAGCCTTGCTGAGTGTAATGCATTTTTGGCATTATGATGATCCTAAAATGTGATCTCTTTCTTGAGGTCTTTTTGGTAGTGGTCATAAAAAGTCATATTTGTAATTTGATGAAAAGGTCATGATGAGAACTATGATGTAAAATTGTAATATTCAAACATGTAAGGACTTGTTCAAATGTGTAAATCCACTTGGTTGGGTAGTTGAGTCTCATATGTAAATCCACTTGGTTGGATATTTGATGTAAGTATGAGTCCTTGGTGATAGGAAGGTCATAGAGTCATGTACTTCATTGAAAAATATGTTTGAACTTTCAGCATGAATTCAGGGGGAGCATGGTAACTTCAGTGCACATCAGATCTACAGCGCTCTTCTATCTACATAAGGAGAAAACAACCTTGTGTTGGTTTTGATCCGCCCTTTGCCCTTGATGTCAAAGGGGGAGAGTGACATGGTGTTTGAATAGGGGGAGAATATCATTATGCTTAATTTATCTATCTGTTGTGGTCAAACACCATCGTGGTTGTCATCAAGTCCAAAGGGGGAGATTGTTGGAAATATGATGCAGAGTGTTGTCCTTTATGGCAACCCACTTGATGAATATGATGGCAACCTACTTGATGAAGTTGTCCTTAATGCTTGATGAGTTTATTAATGATGTAAATCTGATGTTCTACAAATAGCTCAGAAGTACCAGAGAAAGAAATATTAGTAAGGGCGAGAACAATGATGAAAAGTGTGTGTCACAAAGCATACGCGGGTTTATTTAGGAGAATTAGTGTATGTACGCGAAAAAGTACGTGCCAAGTCGCGTATGCCCTTTTGCGCTCCAAATTTAGAATACCAAGGGGTGTTACCATAGTATTGACCCATTGTATTGAGCGCTTGATTATCTATTTGGTCCCGTCCAGGAATACCATCAAAAGTGGTGTGGTTTTGACTCATGGTATTGTTAAAGGCTAAACCTATATAAGGAGAAGAAGACCATTGTGCAAAGGTGTGCATTTGTCCGGGCTTTAAATGAATAATTCACTCTGAATTTTATCTGTATGGTTGAACTCTGTTCTTAATCGATAGATCTGAATCTATGATGCACCTATGAATATGATGAAGGTTAAAAATCTCTAGATCTAGAAATGATGAATCTCTAGGATGATCTGAAAAGAAGTATTGAAGACTTGTCGCAAATCTATTGAAGAAATTGAAGAAATCTGGGTAAGTTCATAGATCTGATCTGTTCTGCAAAGTTTATCTTTTATAGATATATACGCAGGTTCATTTCATAAAAGGCGCGTGTATACGCAGATCTGTTTAAACAAAGGTGTGTATGGGAAGTTAGGGTTGTTCTGAAAAATGCACAGATGTATACGCGGGTTCGTTTCGTGAAAAGCGCGTGTATACGTGGATCTGTTTAAACAAAGGCGCGTATGGTATTTGAACTTACAGTTGCTCAAGGTTGAATGTGATTCTGCATATCTATTCTGAAGTTCGGGTTATCTCTGATATTCTGGTTATAGTGATTTCACTGATCTGTTGGAAGCAATGGGAAAAATATGATTTTTGATAAGTGAAGGTTTGTATTGAAGCTGTTTGATCCAGTTTGAAAATTGATGAAACATGGTCTGCAGTGGTGCTGAGGGTCGAAGCCTTCAGTCAGGAGGTTGTAGCTCCCTTCCAGGAGAGGCTGGTAAACAAGAGCAGGGGGTCATAGCTCCCTTCTAGGAGAGGCTGGTAAACGAGTACAGGGGGTTGTAGCTCCCTTCCAGGAGAGGCTGGTAAATAAGAGAAGGTTGTAGCCTTCTGCAGGTGGGTGCCTGCGTGCTGGTATGATCTGCGCCAGTACATGATTGTAAGAATTTTTCTTTATAATAAATATTGAAGATTGAGACGATGGCAGTGGTGGTTTTCTCCCGAATTGGGTTTCCACCTAAAATCCTGGTGTTCATGTGTGTTGCTTATGTGTGATGATTATTCTGTTCTTTCTGCACCTGTTTACTGTTTTCTAAAACATCTGATGAATAATGCAATGATCTAAGTTAAGAATTAAATGCATAACTAGATCTTTGGACATACGCGAGTTCTGTAAAGGATATCCGCGTATATATGCGAGTTGGCTTCAGGAAAGTAGCGTATGGGTTGTTAGAAAGAAAAAGTAAAAAGTTTTATTGTCTGCACTAAATACTGATTCACCCCCCCCCTCTCAATATTTTTCCCAACATTTGGTAGAGAACTTGTTTCAGTAGTAGAAAAAGTTGGGTCCTCAGTTGTAGCAGCACCAGATGAGAGGGAGTTGCATTAGTTGATAACAGTATGTAGGGATAACATTGCAACATTGTAGTAGTTGATGCACATCAATTTCAGACATCAGCAGTGCAGAGGGAGATGTTACAGAATGAGGGTGATGCTTCAACATGTTGCATTACCAGATCACATTCCTCACTAAGAGGGAGTGTTTATTTATGGTATCATTGCATGTGATCTAAGTCTAAAATTTTGCAGGGAGGCTTAGGCACATGTATTCCAAAATATCCAGAAAGAATTTTGGGAAATTCCACCCAAATGAAGTTTTATTAAAACAATTAATTATTTTTAATGGAAGCCTAAGTATAAACTTAGGGAATTCAAATAATTAAAGTGTATTGATAGAACTCAGTGTGAATCTTCTAGAAAAAGACAAAGATCAGGTCAAGTCAATCTTATCCCTTGATTATGTTTTAATATGGGTCGTTCATTTCTCAACGAGAAAATTATAAGAAGGACTTCAATGGCCATTTGGAAAATACACTAGGTAGATACTCAGTTGCCCAAGTAGATTTATTTTCTCATTGGCTGAAGTTTGGCAAGAGAAATTGAATGAGAGGGAGAGTTGTAGGTTGGAGAGAGATAGGGTATCAACAAGAGTCGAGAGTGGAGACTGGAGGAAGAAACATAGAGGAGGCACAATGTATAGGTTGTGATGCATGGACAAGGAAAATGCAGAGGTTGTGAAACTGGGACTGTATAGTCACTGCACAGAGGGTGACACAGTGGGGCTGTAAGGCCTCTATAGGGTCAAAATTTCACTGTGAAGCATGGGGAAAATTGTTTGTAAAATTTCCTACAGAATGTAATATCCCAAAATGGGTATGCAGCAATACATGAACACAAAATTGGAGTAGTAGTGATAAATCAACTCATAAAATGTAATAATAACACATAGCCATCCTATTAATGTTACAACAGCAAAATGTATACAAGATCTTGAGGAAATAATCACTCAAGCTAGGCAGAACAAGCTTCAAGAAACATATACATGAAAAATGAAGTACACTACTACACAGAAAATGCCCAAGGCTATGACAATGTAGTTTTATTAGAGAAAAATGCTGCTAGAGTATATATATGGAAATATAAAACTCATACAATGTGGGGAGCAAAGACCTAAAACCCAAAAGGCAATTCCAAGACAATCCTAGAAGGATTTCCTGAAATATGCAAAATGTAAAAAATGTCGGAGTTGCAGTCCTAGGACTGAATAGTAGCTGCAAATCAAGAACTAGATGGAGATGGCTGAAGATGATGCATAAGATGAATAGACCTCCTCCAATGGATCTTCCAAGTGAAAGGATGATCCTAACAATGAGTATCTCACCCTCCAAACAATCTGCAAACCCTCATTGCAAATGCTCACTGAAAATAACACAGTCACTGAGGGATACTATGCTATAGGTGAAAGAAAATGGGTTGGCCAAGTGCCAAGATCTAAAATATGCTCCAAGGGCTTCCTCACTAATCTCCCAAAGGAAAGAAAGCTTCCTCCTCTAAAAAATAAGCTCTGGAAGTGGTGTTGTGAAACCTCCACTACAACACCCTGCAACACAACGTTATACTGCTGTAGAAATAACGTTGTAGCTAAAGGAGGTGGCTTGGACTGAAGCCTGGATATGGAGAAATGAAGTACAAGCTCCCTCAAGAGGCCTTTCAAGAAATTAGAAGGAATTCCTAAACAGGAATGCCTTGTGCTAAGCAGTAAAACAATCTCAACTAAACAGTTGAAGAAAGCAGAATAGTCATGCAAACCACAAAATCAATAATCCATTTCCTATCCTCATATGGCTTCCTTGCCCTCCTTTTATAAAAATGGAAGCCCTCTCACCTTGGGTGCCACTCATTAGGGTTTCCTCCACCAAGGAATATTCCTCCCACTATCTCTACAATGTCTCCAAAGATGATCTCCACCTCCTATCCTAGCGCTCTTGACTTGGTCAAACTTGACCTTGTCCACATGAAAATGTCCTCTTTCACACATGAGGGTGTGAAATATAGCTCTTATGATGATCCCTTTTCACATTGTGAGGGATTTTATTCCTATTTTTGAAATTTATGGGTCTCCTTACCCATTTATTCATATCCTATGTGTAAACAAAAAAATTCAATATTCCAATTTGCTGCATGCTAAATTTGGAATATTACAGTCCTCCCCTCCCAAATGTTGCTTGTCCTCAAGCGACTGCAAGGATAGAATAGAATAGCCTCCTCTTCTTTCCTTGTATAATCCTCATATGGTAAAAACCTCCAAGGATCAAGATGTTGTCTCATCAATACATCTCCAAGTTGCCCCTCCGAAATATGCAAGCTAGCTTTTGGTGAGCATCCAAAATAGCTATCATCATGTAAAAGTAAAATATCCATGGAGGCATCAATGGGCTGTCTAAAGGCCTCTTGAGGCATGAGGTCTGATATAAATTGGGATCTACCATCCCCATATGAATCTCCCATCCCCAAGCTATCATCCATACAAAATGAGTTACCTCCCCATATGGAAACTCCTGAAAATCCTCCTCCACCTTGAGCTCCTGCAATGTAGGTGGGCTGAAAATATGATCATGGTAGACAAAATAGCCTACCCCACATTTTCCTCCTCTCCACTTATGATAAGTGTAGAGTATTTACTGCTCTTGGGCTGCAAAAGTGTTGCCTCTAAGTGGCAAGAAGAAGACTGGATCTCCAAAGATCTTCCCTCCAACGTTGTGAATCATGCTGGCCCAAACCATCCCATATATGATGAATAGGAAATCACCATCATATGGTATCCAAGTGAGGGGAATGCTGAAGGTTTCATGTAGAGCTGAAAGGTACCAACATTTTCCCAAGTGGTCACAATGCAATTTTCCTAATTGTTGTTGCACAACATGACATGGCATCTCATAGAAAAGTTTCTCCCAATGATTTATGAGAGTCATAGCCCAAGTGCTCCAATCAATATCATGGTCCACCTCATAAAGAAACAAGTGTTTTTTTGTGGTGGCCATATCACCTCCCTTGCTCCCCTTAGAACATGTAATGCAAAAAGTGTGGGAATCCTCTTCCCCAAAGGACACATCCATCCAATGTGTCTCTCCCCCAATCATGCTCCCAATAAAAATAAGAACAACAACAACATATGGAACCGTAATGAGAATCATAATTGCTGCCATATCTGGCAAGGGAGAAGGACAATGGTCCCTCAAATGCAACCAACGTAGTTTGACTCTCAACTGCAATAGAGAATGACATAATGTGTGGCTTATCAACCACTTGTTTGCTGCCCCAATCTCCTCACAAGTTTGGAGAAAGTGTATGGTGTATGGTGCAAAATGAGTATGCCCTGTAAAAGATACAATCTCCCCAAGTCCTCTTAGGGAGTGGCCATCACCAAAAATTCTTATGGCCTCAAGTAGACCATGAAATATAGAAGGAATAATGCTCCTTCCTTGAGAAATATCCTGCACATATATGGTTAAGGGTTGCACATATACATTATACAAATCATTATGAAAACAAACAGTACCCTTACGATATGTTTTTCCCATGGAAATGGAGTGGCTCATAGGTGAGTCTCCTCTCATCCTCAAAGAGAAAAGAGGTGGCTATGTTAAATCTTCCAAAGAGTTATGTATCTCCTCCATTTCCATATGATCCGTGCATATCCTCATATGCTGATATATCTCCTCCTCAAAGCCTTCCCAAAAATACCCCTCCATGATGGTGTGGTATGCTCTCATAGAATAAGTGTGGCTGAAAAGGAAATCTTCATGAGATGTTTGTAGAAACTCCTCCTTGAGCTTGGAAGCTCTAGGTAAGAATATCCTACCATGATAGTAGATGACCTCATCTCTAACTGAATATCCATCCTCATGCAATTGGTCATCCAATATCATAGAAGTAGAAAGATCCTTGGAATAATCCACCAACATCTAGGATTTACAATATGGATCTATCCTCCATAGTGACAGTGTTGATGATTTATCATAAAGAACATATGTCATATGGCTTCCCTCTTCTTTGACATCTCCCATGACAAATATGCAAGTTGGAAGGTTGCTATCCTTCCCATACTGCTCCTGCCACAACGCAGAATCTGAAATGGGAGTAGGCAAAGACGATGTTGAGAGGATGTCTCTCTCCTTCTTGAGTCTACCCAAGACTCTCAGCGCTATACCAAGCTCTCCCAAGGTCTCCACTCCTCTGAAATCAATGAGTGGTGCCTCAAAGTGTGAAGCATCCCTCATCCTCTGCTGATCTGGTGGTCTCCCTGGTGAAATGCCTCCATGCAATGAGACATCATCATCAAGAGTAGATTGCATACATGAATCGACAGACTTGTACTTGCCTTCATTATGCAATCCAGTCTCCCTCTTCTATGCATCAACCCTTTGACATAGATAGGGGTGTGTTCTCCTCATCAAATGATGTTGGTCATCCTCCCTACCTCCTCCTTTTGTTTGCATGGTTCCACAATCTATCATCAATGGTACATGTTGATCATGGGTTGTGCCTTGATCTCCACATATGAGATCCTAGGGAATTCCTTGCAATGATACAAGAATCCCTCTTTTTGGAGCAAGAGATCCCTCTTCCTCTACATGAGGTGCTATATAAGCTCTAGATATGACAACGTTGTTGCCCTCATCTTCATCAATATGTATGGGCAACCTGCCAATGATTGGATCGTCTTTTGAAAAAGGGATCTCCATACCCTCTTTTTCAAGAATATGAATAGAGGTCTTGCCTCTAGCAAGGTATTATGCAAGATATCAGCCTCCTCAATGGTTTTCTGAAGTGGGGTTGAGTTTATAGTTTCCTCCATCACATGCAAGGTTTTTTTTTGCTTAGGTTTGTTTAGCTCCACCACATGTGTTTCATAAATTTTTCCATCAAATCTTTCTACTAGTGCCTTAGTGAACCTTGCATAAGAAGAAGTATTTTCATTTTTCAAAGAAAAATACTCAAATATCCACCATGCATAGGCCTTACCTCCAAAATACAGTGCTGCAACTTTGATGGCTTCATCTTTAGAAATTTGGTGTTGCTGCAAATAGGAGTCTAGCTCCTCCACCCAAGCTCTAGCTGAACATGTAGGTTAACCATCAAAAGTAGATAGAAGAAATATAACCATATCATGCTGCTTGCTTCTCTTCACCTTGATCTTTAAAAACTCTGGAAAAGTGATATGATATGTAAACTTCTAAGTTTGAGACTCATTCTCTTGCAGAAAATCACTAAGAGTTTCTCTCTTAGGCATATCTTCTTCTTCTATATCCCTCATAGAAAATCTGGGCATATGAATGCACTGTGCATCATAGGGTGTGGCTGCATGCTCACACTCATCATATGAAAATATAGAGTTTGTTTCATATTCAAACTCTCTTAGAGATTCTATACTCATCTCCCTTCTCATCTTCTTGAGATATTCATGAATTCTCTGCAAAGTTTGAGAAAGAAACTTTGAAAGTCTCTCCTCCTTTCTTCCTCCGAAGAATGGAGTCTTCTTTTTGTCTTTTCTATTCATATTTTCTTCTTCTTGTCTTCTTGATAGCATATTGGCTAAGATTCCACAGGCTGAGCCAAGATTATGCTCTGATACCATTGTAATATCCCAAAATGGGGATGTAGCAATAAATGAACACAAAACTGGAGTAGAAGTGATGAATCAACTCATAAAATGTAAGAATAACACATAGCCATATTATTAATGTTACAGCAGAAAAATGTATACAAGATCTTGAGGAAATAATCACTCAAGCTAGGCAGAACAAGCCTAAAGAAACATATACATGAAAAATGAAGTACACTGCTACACAGAAAATTCCCAAGGCTATGACAGCGCAGTTTTATTAGAGACAATTTCTGGTGTACTATAGATATGTAAATATACATCTCATACAACGTGGGAAGAAAATACCTAAACCCCCAAAGACAATTCCAAGACAATCCTAGAAGGATTTCCTAAAATATGCAAAATGTACAAAATGTCGGAGTTGCAGTCCTAGGACTGAATAACAACTGCAACTCAGGAACTAGATGGAGATGGATGAAGATGATGCATAAGCGAAAAATATCTCCTCCAATGGATCTTCCAAGTGAAAGGTTGATTCTAACACTAAATATCTCACCCTCCAAACAATCTGCAAACCCTCACTGCAAATGCTCACTGGAAATAACGCAATCACTCAGGGATACTGCACTGTAGGTGAAAGAAAATGGGTTGGCCAAGTGCCAAGATCTGAAATATGCTCCAAGGTCTTCCTCATTGATCTCCAAAAGGAAAGAAAGCTTCCTCCTCTGAAAAATAAGCTTTGGAAGTGGTGTTGTGAAACCTTCACTGCAACACCCTGCAACACAACGTTATACTGCTACAGAAATAATGTTGTAGCTGAAAGAGGTGGCTTGGCCTGAATCCTGGATATGGAGAAATGAGGTACAAGCTCCCTCAAGAGGCCTCTCAAGAAAGGAGAAGGAATTACTAAACAGGAATGCCTTGTGCTAAGCAGCACATCAATCTCAACTAAATAGTTGAAAAAAGTAGAATAGTCATGCAGACCACAAAATCAATAATCCATTTCCTATCCTCATATGGCTGCCTTGCCCTCCTTTTATACAAATGGAAGCCCTCTCACCTTGGGTCCCACTCACTAGGGTTTCCTCCACCAAGGAATCTTCCTCCCACTATCTCTCCATTGTCTCCAAAGATGATCTCCACCTCCTATCCCAGTGTTGTTGACTTGGTCAAACTTGACCTTGTCCACATGCAAATGTCCTCTTTCACACATGAGGGTGTGAGATCCAGCTCTTATGTTGATCCCTTTTCACATTGTGAGGGATTTTATTCCTATTTCTGAAATGTATGGGCCTCCTTACCCATTTATTCATATCCTATGTGTAAACAACAAAGTTCAATATTCCAATTTTCTGCATGCTAAATTTGGAATATTACACAGAAATTCCTCTTCTATTCTGCTGGTTATATTTTGTACATGAGATTTTGTTGAAGAATAATAAAGAAACCCTCATATATTGCACCATTTTTCCCACATTGGGTTTTTCCGGGAACAATTATCCAAGAATAAATGTGTCATTGTGATTGTACTTGTGCTAGAAGTTTTCCTTGCATTTATTTTCCGTGGTATTTTAGTTGTGAAGGATGCAGTAGAATTTATTATGATATTTACTATGTAATACCGTAAATAACTTATTTCTGAATTAATAAGTAGAATAAATAATATAAGTTATTGCGATTGGGGTTCTATTTTAGAATTTACACACTTATAACCAACAAATAACTAGAGAGATATCCATGATGAGAAAATCATTAAAGCTACATAATGAAAAACACATTTACTCATAAAATACCAAAGGAAAAGAGCTCTTATTATCATATGAAAATCCAACCAAGTTAGATACTTCCACATACCACCTGTTGGGTGTGTGTTATATTCATTCCACGACTATTCACACATAGTGTATGTTGCATCAAGTGCAGCAGGGGGGTCATAAGGGGGACGAAAGCTCCTCTATTGAGGGGTTTGGAGGGGGGTGGTAGCCCCCCTACATGGGGTTTGGGGCAGCACCCCTCAGTTGATTTTTTATGCGTACCGAATAATAGTTGGGCGAACCCAAATATGGTACGTGGATCTACCCATGGTTTCTTGGATGGGTTTTGCACATGGTTTTTGGCATTATGGCTTTCTTCCCATGGTATTTTGTATATTATGTCAAGGGAACTACAGTTATGTTCTAATCCATGGTTAATGGATTGGTTTTTATGAATTCTTTAGCATGTATATATATGTATTGTAACGATGAAATGAATATACTGAAAAATAAATCTAGTAGTCCTAGTTTTGGGATTCAATGGAAAATTCATGTGTATATTTGTTTTATTGTCTTTCCATTGTATATTTTCTGTTTTAAATTTTTTTTCAGACAATTTATATACAGGGTTAAAACCTACATTTGTTATCAAAGTTTTTTCAGCTTCAAGGGAACGCCTTTGATGCTGAGTGGTTTTTCTCAGGCCTATCATAGACCATCTTTAGTGGGAGATCTACAGGATCAATTCTTGCGGTGAAAGTAGATGGTGAACAGTGGAAAGATAGAGATTGAGAAATTTAATGGCCAAAGTTTTCACTTATGGAAGTTCTATATGGAGGATATATTGGTGGACCAAGATCAATGAATTGTCATAGATCTAGGCATGACACCAATAGGAATGTCGAAAAAAGACTGGGTGAAGTTAGATCGGAAGGAAAAGAGCACAATACGATTATGTCTCTCAAATTTAGTATTGTTTATTGTATCAGGGGAAGCTAAGAGAAAGGATTTGTGGGAAAAATTAGGGACTTTGTACCAATATATCCAGTGAAAAAATTGTTCCTATGGAAAAATATGTCTAACATGGGGATGAAGGATGGATATTTAGCAATAGAGCAGTTGAACGCCTTTGATATCAAGGTAAGACAATTTTTATCTGTTGATATTAAAATTGTATACAAAGATAAGTGCATTAGTTTGATTTTTTCTCTACTATATTCGTGGGATAGTCTGGTTGTTGCTATAGGTAGAAATACAACTACCTTGAAGTTTGATGAAATAGTATCATCCTTATTTTCATTGGAGATGAGACAGAAAAACATGGAGACATAGAATGGAGATTCCTTTTCTAAAAGAGGACAGTACCATAACAGAAAAAAAAAAAATTAGTACTTGAGTGGGAGATCTAAATCAAGAGGGAGATATTAATTGAGAGGAAAATATGTAAAGGTGTGTTGGAAATGTAGAAAGGAATGGAACTACAAAAATGACTGTAGATCTAAAGCTCCTAACAAAGGAAAGGGATCTAATGATGCTCCTTCTATAGAGGCAAAAAACACCTCAGATGAAGGTGGAGATGTGTACTTGGCTTCTTCTTCAAGTACACATGTAGACCATGAGGCATGGTTGATTAACTCAGGTGCATCCTTTCACTTCACTCCCCATAGGGAGTGGTTCTAAAAGTATGAGAAATATGATCATTGTGATGTCTTCTCAAGGGATGAAATGAAGGCCAGATTAATTGGACGTCGAAAATTCAAGCTGAAGTTGTAAGGTGGAAGGATTAGAACACATTATGGTGTTCTGCATATTACTGCATTGGTGTGAAATATGATCTCTATAATCAAGATGGATGATTAAGGTGTATAAGCAATGTTTGAGAAAGATACCCACAAGCTAGTTAGGGGAACACTGGTATTGATTCGGGGAGTTTAGATTGGAACTCTTTAGAATATTTTGGGTAGCACTATTATTTATGGGTGAAATGGTTATTTGGTTCCTGAAAGTGGAGGAGAAAATCTAGTGGTCTATGGCATCAAAGACTTGGACATATTGGAGAGAAGTGCCTTCGAATACTGCATGGTAATGGTATGGTAGAAGTTATGTCTAATTTCTCTCTAGATTTCAATTTCTCTAAAAATTGTGTATATGGGAAGCACAATCAAGTGATTTTTCTCTCATGTGCTAAGAGGAAGAAAGGGATATTAGAGCTTGTGCATAGTGATGTGTTTGGACCTATATCAGTTCCATCACTGGGTAATTATATGTACTATGTCTCATTTATAGACGAATTCTCGAGGAATACATGGATATATTTTCTCAAGAAGAAATATAAAGTCTTTGATAAGTTTAAAGAATTTAAGGCTCTGGTGGAAAATCATATAGATAAGAAGATCAAGGTGTTCAGGACAGATAATGGTGGAGTGTTTTGCAAGAAGGAATTTGAAGAGTTTTGTAAGAAGTGTGGTATAGCACGACAGAAGACTACTCCTTACACACATCAGAGAAATGGAGTTGAAAAAATAATGAATATGACGTTGATGGAAAAGGCAAGAAGCATGCTCAGTGGCACTGGATTAGGACAAT
The DNA here is from genome assembly GCA_034641835.2 of Pinus albicaulis. Taxonomy (NCBI): domain Eukaryota; kingdom Viridiplantae; phylum Streptophyta; class Pinopsida; order Pinales; family Pinaceae; genus Pinus; species Pinus albicaulis. Next base: position 735,979,247 of record CM076569.1, read on the forward strand.
AATTCTGGGCAAAGATAATAGATATTGCATGTTACTTGGTTACATATCATGTTCATTAGCATTGGAGGATAAGACTCCACATGAGGTATGGAATATTAAGAAACCCTCTCTTTCACATCAAATGGTATTTGGATGTGATACATATGTACATGTTCCAAAGGAGAAAAGAAACAAGTTGGATATTAAATTTGAAAGGTGCATCTTTATTCAGTATAAGGATGGTTTAAAAGGTTATAAGCTTTGGAACCTAGAAACAAGGAAGGTTGTGTACAACTAAGATGTAGTGTTTAGAGAGGTGAAATATGTTCTTAGATATGAAGTCCTACCAAAATAACCTGAGAATATAGAGTTTTAATTAAAGGAGAAAGAATCAAAATCTACAATAGAACATGAATAAAAATAGGAAGCGCCACAAACTCTAGTTTTGAGAAGGCCAGTTCAAGAGATAAGGAGACCATAATGATATAGTCCATATTATTTCTATTCAATTTTTTATTTATCTATTACTAATGATGATCCTAGAATTGTTAGGGATACAATGGAGTTATAGGAGGGAAAACTATGGAAAGAGGACACGGTTGATGAAATGGCATCTTTGGACAAAGATGAGGTTTGAAATCTAGTGGATTTTTTGGCTAGAAGGAGACCCATTGCAAGAAAAAGGGTTTTTAAGAATAATATGTCTGCATAAGGCAAGGTGGAGAAACACAAAGCTTGACTGGTAGGAAAAGGTTATTCCCAGGTGTCAGGAATTGATTTTGGTGATATTTTTTCTACTCTTGCCAAGTTAGCTTCTATTAGATTAATTTTATTTTTTGTTGCTACTTTTTGTTTTGAGGTAGAATAGATGGATGTGAATACAACATTTCTTCATGGGGATTTGGATGAAGAGATCTACATGAAGCAACGAGAAGGCTTTGTGGTGAAGGGCAAGAAAAATTGGTATGCATATTGAAAAGGTCTCTGTATGGGTTAAAAAATTCACCAAGGACGTGGTATCAAAAATTTGATACATATATACAAGGAATTGGCGTCACAAGAATAAAAGTGGTTCGTTGTGTGTATTCTAAATTAATTGGTGACTGTGTTATTTATTTGGTCTTGTATGTGGATGATAATTTGTTGGTTGGAAATGAAAAAGAAATTATCCAGGATTTCAAGACTCAATTGTCCTCCAAATTTGACATGAAGGGTCTGTTGTACTATACAACACCCCCCATTTACTTTCACTAAATGGGGACCCTTTAAAATAAATAGAAATTTATAAGCTTGATTTTATCTTAGCCTAGGTCTAAAACGTTAGGAAATAAAGTTTTCTTTCCGTTTTCGCTTTGATTTATGAGCGCTCATAACAAATCACATAACTTACAAGTGAATAAGTTAAAACATAATAAATTGTTGCGAGTTGCAATATGTGCTACAACGTTTTTTCGAGCCATATAATATTCCTATTACAAATTCTTTAAACAACACTTTAAAAAGAAATTGCATCGTGCCTTTAAAAAAAAAAAAATCAACTTATGACAATTCGGTAAATATTGCGATGAGCCAGACGATGAATTAATAAAAGAAACAATCATAAAACTCTGAAAATCGAATTATATGCATCAACATGATTCCTTAGTGAAATTTGCATTTCAAAACTAATAACCAAATGTAAATTTTATTATCTCCTAGAAATGGTGACCTGCAATTTGCGCAGATCGCATTTCGTGAAATTCATCAGTGACTAAAAACATAACTAATGGTAACGGTTTAGAGTTGTGGTATGCGATATTGATACTTATTATTCAAGTGTGTGAAATGATTTAGATCTAATCAACCTGATATAAGATCTAACATCTTAAATTGATAGACTAAACATATTACATAGACGCGTGTAAGAGATTTTATAGGAAGAATTATGGGTGATTAACAACATTTAATGGGAGTAAGGTTTGAAAGATTGATATCTACTTCAAGCATGTTTTGAATAATTAAGCGTTGGATTTGTGATTATATTGTTTTACATCTATCCTTCTCTTCATTCATCTTAGATCTAAGTTTTCTCTGTTCACTTGAATTCAGGAAACCACCTAACAGAGTGAGGATAACTAGAACGACAAATAAAGGCAAGGAAATTTCCAAAAAATCAGTTGTTGAAGACTCAAACATGTCTCCATTTTTCTCAGATACAAACTGCAACAAGGATTGTTGTAATTCCTCATGCGAAGAAATATACCAACCCTTCGAGGATGAACAACCAAGGGTAATAGTCAAAATAGCTACAACAGATGCATCAGTTTCCTCAAACCCATCTTATTTCGACGTGGCATGCTCATTTCTTTACAAAGCAGCAATGAGGCTGAAGATTCTCCACTACAAAGATATGGTAAAGTGAGTAATTGACCACAGTAACATAGAAGATAGGACATTTAAGAATTCAAAGCTGGAGAATATTGGTTCATTCATTACAGAAGATTTGAGGACAATGTACCACTTTCCCATGCCACAACAAAATTATAATAAGATTTTATCCAAAGCTTTACAAAGAAACATACGGACCTAATGAAAGTTATAAAGGGATGGAAGGATGACCAAGGCAAGCTGAAATGGGACAAACTCGATATGTACCTGATAGCACAATTACCCTCTGCTTATTGATATGCTCCTGGAATGTTATGTAGATTGTTTGCAAAGCCAGATACTACTAGGTTTTCTGTATAATGGGTCCCGTTAATTGATACAATCTTCAATTCATCAATTATGAATTGGGTGAATATCTTGTTTGATAATATGGACAAATATATCATGGATTATAGAAGTAAAAGAAGTGTTTCCTCTAGGGCCATACCCCCCTTTTACATGAGTGCCTATGTCATGGATGCAATTTGCTTTTGTTCAAGTTTTCTTACCATGGGATGGAAATGGACAACCCAAGACCCCACTCCAATCCATATTTACCATAGATCCATTTGGGAGTCAAATTATCATTTACACTTTTATAAAATTTGCAATGGAGTCATGTTACCTATGCATCAGATTATATTTAATGAGAAAGCTCCTAGGATTTCTAAAGAGGGTAGTACAAACATTTTTCCCATTTCCAGATGGTTTGTCGAAGATAATTTCACCTATATCAGAGTTTTCGAGAGTTATTCTTCTCCCCATGTCTTTCCCTATTATGTTCCTGATAATTTACTTGCTAGGAAAATTGCTTACCAAATTGTAGTAAGTGGTATTTATAAGAAACTCAAAGATGTCAAGGAGGCCATTTGACCTAATTTCCCTTTGCAGTGCGGTACTTTTTCACATTTTGATATTGGTCATAGATTCAAGGAAGTTTCAAATATTAATTTATTAGATTTGGTTGTAATTCCAAAGAGGCCATACGACCCCAATGGTGTGATTAAGAATTTCATCACTGAGATGAAATTGAAATCTTTTCTAAAAGAGATAGATATGTTTGGTGATTTCCTTCAAGGCATGGAGAAGTTCACAGATGTACTAAAAAATGCATCCAATCAGCTCAATCAAAATGACTTTGAAGCTTTCCAAACATATATAAATACGAGACTGGAAAAAATTCCTCTGGATTTATTGTTTATTGAAGATGTCAATAGACCGACTCGAAGCATTAGCCTGGAGAATGAAGCCAAATACATGTCTAAATATGAATCCCAAGGGAAATCTAATCATAATTCATGGAAATCACAACATAATTCTCATAATTCAGATCAATATGATAATGAATTCGAAAACAATAATGAGAGCCCCGATAAAATAGTTGATAAAGTAATCAAAGGGATTGAAATGCAATCAAAAAATGAATTAATGGAGTTGGATCATCTTCTCAAGAAATTCAGCATATCCAAAATACACTTGATCAGGTAGGAAAAATCTCAGCCAAAATATTTGAAGAATGAATGGGAAAAGTTTTTCAAGGCACTACAAATGCCACAACCAAATCCTAATACTTATCAACCTACTAGTTTTCAAACACCAGAGCATTGTCAAAAATTAATGGAAACTACAATTCCACTACAGTAGGTACCTAAAGCTCATGATCAAGAGATCATTCTGGCCTACCCTATAGAGAAATTTTTTTTACATATTCAAGAAATACCCTCATTGGATGTCTTCTACAGTCCTAATAATAAGGCTATAGTTAAGAGAATAAAAAGGAGAAGAATGGATGATACATTTTCAAATCTTACAAATGAATCTATTGTTGTTCTATGGAAGGATCCTATGGCTAATCCTACTGAACATTTAACCAAGCTATCACAGTTGTAGAGGCATATGCTACTGCCAATATTGACAAGGCTACTGAAGTTCAATTGTTACTGAAGCAAAGAGAAGACAAATTACAATAGTTAGAGAAACAAAAATTTAACTCCAGTAGGCATATGGAATTGAAAATGTCTCAATTTCAAAAATATTTTGAAAGATTAACTTTGTAGCATCAGGTGCAACTTATAGAGAAGGAAACACAACTTGAAGCAACAATGAACAAATAAAAAATCTAGCTTCAAGTAGAGAAATTCATAAAATAATCACTGGAAATGAATGCAAAGATAAAGAAGCAACTAGAAGTCTTTTGTCAAGAAGCTTAAATCACCAGCTCTTACTGTGATTCAAGTAAAATCCTGATCCAACAAGTGCCAAACAAGAGACTTGAGTGTTAGAAAATTGAAAAGAAGATTAACGTTTTCATTTAGTGGCAAGCACTGACTCAGGAAAGAAAGTTGATCTACCTCAGATAGATAAATTTCACAAGGAAATTTTATTCAAGGATTGGGAAGTACAACTAAGTCAAGTAGAAAAGGCAGTGGCAAAAGCATCGAGATTAAATAATGAAATTACTGAATCTGTTAATGAACAGCTGTTGAAAGCTAAGATTATTAAAGAATCCACAACTGAAGTGCTCTCAAAACTCAATTCATTAGAATAAAAGTGGAAACAAGGGACAGAGATGCAGGAAGAAATGATTAAAAAAGTAAATAAGTTTGATCAAGAAAATTATTGGAATTTTCGGATCAAACCTTATCATAAGTGCCTAACCCTGTAGTCATTAATTGATTCAACAAATAATTTGCAGCCAACACTTTCAAATGCAGTATTCAAGGGCTAGATCAAATCAGGAATTTTGTAGCTAGCTCAGCTAAAGCCAATAGTGGATATTTTTCAACTTCGAGATCAAATGCACAAGGAGGATCAACACTCATAGCTATATTGTTACTTTATTTTCCTGCATTTTAGTTTAATTTTTCTTCTTACAAGGATGGTTGTTTGAAACCTCCTCTATTTTTATGTAATATTCTTTTTTAAACATATTTTAGTTTAGCATTTAAACCCTTCTCATGCATTTAGAGAAGGTTCTAGAAATTTGTCAAAAACATTTGCAAATAATGCACTTTTGTAAGTTTGTAAATTATTTGATGGATTAATGGAATGAAATCTATTATCTTTTGACATTTGAATCAGTTTAACAGATTTTGTGCTATTGTACTCTTTACATTTCTTGAAAGTGAAGAGGAGAAGAAAAATATTGTTACTTTATATGAGTAGGACTTCGTATATATGGTACTTTTACACGTTATATTAAGTTTTTATTTCTAGAATGACAGTTATCCATTTATTTTGCATTATATATTTGAACTATTATCATAAATGAATGTTAAATGCACTTTTGTGCGGATATTTGTCTATCATTTATTATCTGATATATAATCACACATATAAATGCGATATACATTCACAATTATTTTAATTAAACTATTTTGTTAAAAGAATAATATTTACATAATTTTCATCTCTTTCAACTATTAAATAATCTTCATTAGTAATAGTTGGAAGATATCTTTTAAGATCGAATGAAGGAAGAAACACCCCGAGTATATAGTAGAATAGATAGTGTTAGATAAATGCATATGATAGATTAAAATAATTTCTCATTTGCATGTTATATAAACAAAACACACCCCAAAATCATCCTTATTGGAAAACTGGTCCCTTTATCCCCAGTTAGAGCCACCACACCAAATGGAAAAGGACATGCTCTAAGGGCTAGACTGGGTGGTTCTCCCCCATGTTTTTGCAATGGAATTCCGAGGCCTCAAAATTTTGGCCCTAGAAGGAGGGCCTGATTGTGAATGGAAAGAAGATATGATCAATATAAAATTCAATCTAAGAGTCTATCTCCCTCTAGATCCCCTTCAACTTACAGAACATTAGCTAGATCTAAATCCTTAAGATCTAAAATTTAACATCGTTCTCCTACGTCTCCTAGTGAAACTCAACCCATACTATCTCCATATTTTCATCAAAATTCCCCATAAGTTCAGTCTTTGACAGAAACATTAGAGATATTAACCATTTCTGTTGAAAATTCTGAAACTTTTCAATCATCTGAGATTAGTGTTTCATCCTCTTTACAACCTAGAAGAATATTAACTCGAATAGAAACTCAAAAGACATGAATTCCTCCTTTTGAATTTCCCATCGATACTTCTTGAAGGAAGATAAATAATACTGAATCAAAGTCAATCACTAGTGAGGTCTTATCTAATAATCCACCCCATTCACCTCCATTGCCTCCAATCACCTCCACAAATTCCATTCAAACAATCACTGTTACTTTAACTAGTTCCATTACACAAACTACTCCTCCTTCAACTAGTTCTAGCACTCAATCTTTCTCTTCTTCGACTCAAACTCAATCCATCACCTCCACCCAAGGTCCAATGGTAGGCCAGGTACCTCCACCAAATGTACAACCATGTAACAATCCAGGAGCTGTACAAATTCCTACTCCTTTTCATCCTCTCCCAAAATACCTTGAAATATCCTTACCTAAATTTAATCCTGACGATGGTCTTCTAGCTGAAGAACACAATCATAATTACATGTTAGCCATTAATTTAAAGGAGGTGGTGAAAGAAGACTGTGTTGTAAGACTATTTCCATGTACTCTTATAGGATCTGCAGGATATTAGTATTTTTCATTACCTTCCCGCTCTATAACTAGCTAGAATATGTTCAAAGAACATTTTTTAGCTAAGTTTGGAGATGGAAGAACCACTGCATCTCTCATCAACGATTTATCATATATAAAGGCTAAATCAGGGGAGAAAATAAAAGATTTTAATTCAAGATTTAATAAGTTACTCAATAAAATTCGTGTTAAATTAGTTCCTAGTGTAGAAGTTCAAATTGAGTTCTATATTTCATCTCTCCCATCTAATATAGCCATTTTTGTTGATAGAGAAAAATTTCCTACATTGGCAGAAAATATGAAGGAATCTTTATCTGTAGAAAAACGCATAAACGATCTTGAAAAAAATAATTCCCAAGAAGAGAGGAAATAAAAGAAAGTATCCTTCAAAGATGATTAAAAAGAGAAGCCATCCAAATACCCTTTTGATGTAGAAGGTTTTCAGAAAGTTTTAAAGACTATGACAAATGAAATGGCAGATATCAAGAAACCAGCTGTTGAAAGTTCTAATTCAAAAAAGACTTTCAGACCCTTCAAGAAAAATCAGTCTTCTAATTCTCAACTACTCAATATCATTTCTAATGCTGAGTCTGATCAAGATACAGATGAAGAGAAAACAGAGGAAGAAGAAACTAAAGTAGAAGAAGAAGTTGAATTAAATGGAATGTGGGATTTTATCCTACCAAATGAGCAAAAACAACAAGCTTTACATGTGATTACAAGGAGCAGTAATACCACTGAAGTAATGTAGCTAAATTAGAAATAGAATAATTCAACGCTTGCTAAAGATGCAATAGTAAGTAAAAAGTCTACATCTAAGGCTACACAAATAAACCCTGCTACTTTAGATGTTCCACCTACTTCAAAGATCATGGTATTCTCTGACACCATTGAGTATAATGTAGTTGAGGATATGAAAAATACCAGGGCCATAATTTCAATTCATGAACTTACTAAATTAAAATAGTATCAAAAAATCTTACTCAAAGATTTAAATGCAGTTCCTACTTCAGCCTTACCTTCTCAAGTAGTAGTCCAAGCTGCTAATCAAATGGGTAAAACTCCTTCTCCTTCAACTAAAATAGATGCTACAAATTTGATTATGATAGGTGATCAATCCATCTCTCATACTCCTCCATTTATTTTAACCTATTATATCTATAATAAAAACGTCCATAATTGTTTAATAGACTCAGGGGATTCCTCTAATATCATGCCAAAATCAATATGTGCTAAGTTGAACATAACTCCTCAAAGTTCTCCTATTCATATAGTACAACTTTATAGAACTAAAGTAGAAGTTGTAGGAGAAATAATTATGTCTCTATCAGATTTTCATCAAACCCTAAGGTTGCCCAGATAATTGATATATTGGTGGCTAATATTCCTGAGATTTATGGTTTACTGTTAAGTAGAGACTGGTCTGAAAAACTTCATGGATATTTTGCAACAGACTGGTCGCACATGTGGCTACCACACAATGTAAAGCCAAATCAAATCCGGGTAGACCGAGAGAAATTCATGAATCATATAGTCACTGGTATTGAAGGGATAGATGAGCCAATGACATTCAATAATAATATTATTGGAAATTACTCGACAAAATCATTTCTTGGAAATTTTAATTCTCAACCGTCATCCATTTTCGATAATGCAGTTATCTCTCAAATCGAGAATTTTTCCTAGATATACACTTCTAAATGTAAATGTTTTGTAGATAAACCAATAGATAATTCTTTATTTTGACGGTTCTAAATTAGAATATGGTGCAGGCGCTGGTTGTATTTCAATAAGCCCATAAGGAGAAAAAGCCATGTTAGCTTGCAGAATTGAATGCAATTGCACAAAAAATATAGCAGGATACAAAGCATTAATCAAAGGTTTGTATAAATGAATTTCTCTTGACATCAAATATCTGAAAGTCCTAGGAGATTCAGAAATCATTGTCAAACAAGTAAGAAATACCATCCATTTTCATTCTGGACATTTAAATCATTACCAATAATTAGTCCAGGAATTGACTACTTATTTCTTAGCTTTCAATATTTCTTTCGTACCCAAAATTCAAAAAGTCAGTGGAGATTTATAGGCTAATGTAGCATCAGAATTAATTCCATCTCAAGGGTTTTGTCCCGATAGATTTTCCATTGAATTTATTTTTAGACCATTTGTTCCTAACAATATTACCAATTGGATAGTATTTAATAATGATTATGATATCATAGATTTCCTTACATCTGAAGGATCTTATGATAATTAAATTCCAGATGAAAATGAACATGACACTCAGATAAAGGAAGAACAAGATGAAAATCCAATTCCTAAGTCAGTTGTCAAATTAGAAGACCTTTATGATCTAAAATATAGGTTTAAAAGAGTTACTAATTCTAAAACTCAAAGTTCAACCTTAAGATTTGAGTTAGTAAATATGGGAACTGATGATAAACCACAAAATGTCAATTTAGGTCTTGGTCTATCTTCTGATGAAAGATTATCATTTGTCAAGTTATTAAGAACTTACACAAGTGTTTTTTCTTGGGATTACGCTGATCTTAAAACATATGACCTTATGTTATTCAACACACTATTCCTATGATTTCAGAAGAAAAAACTATACAACAAAAGTTGAGGAAAATTCACGCAAATCTTGAAACTCAAATCAAACAGAGTAGAACAAACTCCTCAAAGCAAAGATCATCTTTTGAGTTGGACATTCTAAATTGGTTTCAAATTTGGTTCATGTCAGGAAGAAAAATGGTGACATTAGGATTTGTATCAATTTTAGAAATTTGAACAAAGCATGTCAGAAAGACAATTTTCCATTATCAACCTTGGAAAAAGTGATGCAAACAGTAGCTAGTTTTGAACTTATGTCGTTTCTAGATGGATTTTCAGGATATAACCAAATCCTAATACATCCAGATGACAGATTAAAGACCACATTCAGGACTAAGTGGGGAACTTATGCTTGTCAAAAGATGCCATTTGGGTTAGTAAATGCAGGTTCCACTTTTCAAAGAGCCATGGACACATATTTTAGAGGACTCATAAGCAAATCAATGGTTATTTGTCTAGATGACATTACTGTCTTTTCTAGAAAAGCAACCAATCATGTAAAAAGTATGGAATTTCATTACAACCAAAGAAGTCATATTTTGATTTAGATGAAGGAAATTTTTTAGGATTCATTGTGTCTAATCGAGGTTTCTATATTGATCCTGAAAGAATCAAAGATATTAAACGAATTCCTTTCCCTCATAAAAAGAAAACTATGTAGTTGTTTCTTGGATAGATAATTTTTTTAAAAACATTTGCCCCTAAATTTTCGTAAATAGTATTACCTTTGCAAACCATGATTAAGAAAAAATCAATCTTTAAGTGGGGACATAACGAAAGAGAAGAATTTAATTTATTATCAATGCTCCATGTCTGACTACCCCCAATTTTCTTAATCCTTTTACTTTATATACCTTCTCATCAGATACATCTTATGATGTTGTTCTTACATAGCTTAATGACCAACAAATTGAAGCACCAATATAATTTTTTAGTTCCAATTTGCAAGGCACGAAACTAAATTATTCATCTGTTGAGAAATAAGCATTTACTATATTTAAAGCTATAAAGCATTTTAGGCCATTTCTCCTCAAAACTCACACCAAAATAATATTTTTGTTATCTGCAGTGAGACAACTATTGATGCAAAGAGAATTGGGAGAGAAAAGGGCTAATTGGGTTACTTCTTTACAAGAATATGATGTAGAAATTAGACCTTCTAAAATTGTTAGAGGTCAAGTTTTTTGCAAAATGCTAACATGAGCATCCCATTTATCATCAGAGGCATATTTACATAATAATGTGCAAATATCAGAGGTAAGCCTCAACGATGTGCAATCTCAATACGTTGATCTCAAGTTTTATTTGAAAAATGGATATGCCCCAATTCAACTCAGTTATAAAATAAAACGTGATTTGAAATTGAAGGTCAAGCAATATGAAAAAATCAATGATGTATTTCTTAGAAGAAACTTTGATTCTGTGTTATTAAGATGCTTAGAGAAAACTGAAGCATAAAAAGTTTTGTAGGAACTCTATGATGGGCCAACTGGAGGGCATTTTGGAGGAAATACAATAGCACATAAAATCTTGCATCCGAAAGAAAAAGTAAACCAGCTTTCCCATTACATCCAATTAATATCGAACAACCGTTTGAGCGATGGGGATTAGATATAATAGGTGAGATCATTCCTAACTCTTCCAAAAAACATAAATATATTCTCACAGCTACAGATTATTTTACTAAATGGGTGGAGGCAATTCCACTAAAGGTAGTCAACTCTGAGAATATTATTGAATTCATTGTTCAATTTTTCATATCTAGGTTTGGTTTACCCACTGCTTTAATGTTAAATAATGCATATAATTTCTCAAGAGTTGCTATGATATAATTTGCAATCAAACTAGGTTTTACACTTAAGTATTCTGCTAATTATTATCCGCAAAGAAACGGTTTAGTAGAATCCACAAATAAAAACCTTAGTAGAATCATTAAATGAATTGTTGACCAAAACCAACAAAATTTCCACAAATAATTAACAATTGTTCTTTAGGTAGATCGAATAACTCAGAATGTCTGCATTGGCACTTCTCCATTCAATCTTGTTTATGGAAAAGAATTTGTTCTTCCTACCAATGTAGTTATTCATTCTCTTGCTTTAGTTCAATTTATTAATGAATCCCCTTCTTCTTCCTTGCAAATAAGACAATTTCAAATCCTTAAGCTTGAAGAAGAAATAGAAAAAGCCAAAGTTATTCATGCACATCATCAACATATAGCAAAAGCTTCATTTCATTCAACTTTTGTCACTTTGAAAAACTTTTAAATTGGTGATATATTATTGAAATGGGAAAAAGCACATGAGGAAAAAGGTAAACACACCTGTTGAAGAGGTAAATCCCCTCTGCGGATAGAGGCGATCCCTACTAGCCCAGATCGGGTCTAGCAACAATCAAACATGCTACAGTGCAGGTTCCTAATTGTAAATAAACTGACTTGCGATGAAGGCTTACCTGGAATCCAACGCTGTTGTTTGTAGAAGAGGTGGTGCTCCCATTCCTTCACCCTGGCAGATCACAATCCTCACGATCTCTGTGATCAGACACCTGCACATGCAAGAAACAACACAAACACACACATAAAATCCAGTATATACAACTATATGTCAGTCAAAGAGGATATAACTCATGAACACAATCAAGAACAAGAGTGGAACCATAACCAATAGTCGCTTATCAGTAATAAGTCAAAAGAAGAATACAACCATAGCTTCAACGCTGAATTCTCCTTTGGCAGGTTGTCAACAAAACATGTCTCGATAAAGCCTATCAAGGATGGGACAAGCCTCTCTCTCCGGATACTTGGAAATAGTCTCCTTGCTTGGATTTGACCTTAAGGGAATCAAGAAGGCTCCTGCAACATAAGGATGTGAAAGCTCTTGGGAACTTGGAGATTAGCTTGCAAGGGAGATGAGCAAGCTTTTATAGATGGAGGAAGGGGAGTTGGGATCCCTATAATTATGGGATTGGACCTATCATCAAGGAAGCTTCCATGAGAGGTGGCAAACCACTTCCTCTCTATGGAAATCCATAGCCAAACCTCCCAACTCAAGATAGATATCAGTACAGGGATTTGTTAGGATGAAACTTCCGCCATTTATTTTTAAAAAACACCTCTTAATATGGTTGGCGCGGGTGCAGCTCTATGACAGAGCACCATTTTGTGCGCCCTCTTTGGAGGATTTGCCCCCTTGGCGCGAGGGCTGAACTATGGAACCGCGCCAATGGAAAAAGAGCTATTTTTAGGGTTTTTTGTAGGGAGATGTCTTCAGGGCAATGAAAGCTCATCTTCAAAGGGATGCAATGAAAGTATTTTCAAGTCTTTTCTCTGCTCACAGGTCACGGAATGAGCCCTCCAAAGCCTTGGCCTGGGGGGAGTCAGCGGGAAGGTGCTCAGACTCTTTGTGCGCAGATGCCCCTAAGCATGAAAGGGCTTGAGAGAGAGAGGTGAAATGCTGCAGAATCATCTGTGCTGCTGCTCAGGCTTTGTGGAAGCTGAAAGCCTGACGATATCTCGGGTCACGTATATATGTGTGGTATGGGCACATCCATCCATAATAGAGTATACAATAATCAGATCAGAGGCATGGATATTACGTATCGAGATCAATAGGCTCGAGGTATGGTAATGACCATCCAAATGATGAGTCAACAAATAATCCTAATAATCTGGTCGCTTGGATTATGAGAAACAAATACGGTGTATGTCCCATCTCGGCCAGACTGAAAGCCTAAGTTCAAGCATGCGAATATGTGAGCTGAAGTCGAACATGCAAGAACATCGTCTGATTACCAGCCAATGATGAAAGCTGTTAACAGACGCGAGAGGTACCACCAATAATGACAATGGCCCTCAAGGTACTAAAGGTACAACCTACGGCATGTGAATCAATGAGCTAACGTCGAACATCCGTAGGATCACTCAATCGGAGGCCAATGATGAAAACCCCACGTCGAATGCGACGAACCTGCCATTGGGGCATGTAGGCTCCAAGGTACCATAAGGGAGTCTCTAGATCAGCTTCCCGGATAATGAGCTGAAGTCGACAGGAAGTGACCTTGATCGAAGGTGGGCCATAATGTTTCCCACATCGTCGACACGAGACAGAGGAACATGATGTTTTTTTTTTTGTCAATCATATGAGAATCAGAGGAAGGTTGATGCTTGCAGAGGTCAACTTCTCTTGAACATATAACGGCACAATAGTGGATTTGGCAGTATTTGACATCAACGGATCAGAGGTCATGGTGACGAGGAAATGAGAAGATGAGAGGTCAAAAGGAATTATCCAAACCCATGGAGGCAAGTGAAGAACGAGATGAGATGTCCCCAACTCGACACGAATGTAGACAAGTGCCATGTTCAAGAGCGACATACTGCCGACACGACAATGATGCTAGTTCCACTTTTCCCCACCATTTCTGGCGAGTACCCCAATTATTTTTTAATAAAAATCTTGAAGGGGATAGAATATGCTTGTAATATAAGTCTGCCCTTCGGGCGAATCCATCCTAGTACATTTAACAAGTCCTAGGAAGGAGAAACTCGAATAACGTCATTTTGACTGAATCCGATGTCATCAGGGTTTAACGAGTCTGAAAAAGGAAGAACTCGGCGTCTTTTCATATTTAGAGCATTTGAAAAGACAGCAAAAAAGTAAACTCCAGCGGTCCCTTTTCTTAGATAGTTCCTCGGACCCGAAAAGGTAGAAAACAATATCCGAGAAAACCTCCTAGTCGCGATAGGCTAGGGTATTCCTTTTTCGTAAATAATCCATCCCAGACTGAAAAAGGGGTAAACGTATACTGGGTAGATGTCGATTCGTGTCCAATTTAACGAGATTGAAACGACAAGGGCCTCAGAAATCTTTTCATGTTTAGAGAGTCAGAAAAGAGCTGAAAGATGACTCCAGAGTGACTTTTTCGTGTATTTACCGAGTCCGAAAAAGTATAAAATACAACTCGTTTCACCGTCTAAGTCGCGTAAAAGACCTGTTGCTACACAAAAAGCAAGTGTAAAACCCATTTTTGACAAAATATATTAAAATATTCAGAAAAACAACTTTCAAAACCTATTTTGAGTTCAAAAAGTTATAAATATGTCAAATGGTAAAAATAAAATTACTTTTCACTATTTACCTCACTGAAGAGCAGCAGTGGTCCACTTTGTGTGTGAACTTCTGACGGCGATTGCGACCGATCTGGAGTACCATTTAGATTCCTGTCTGTTCCAGGTAAGAGGCGCTTCTTTGTACTCCATTTTAATCCATTTTTCATAACTTTTTATTGCATATTAGACTTCTTATGAGGAATTTTTGAATTTTTAGGGCTCCGCCCATTGGCACGGGTATCCGGCACGGACCCGCGCCAATGGAATTTTATTTCCAAAGGGCCCGCGTCAACTGGCGCAACTGTTAGGAAAACATTCACGCTAGTGGCGCAATCCAATTTTCTGTTTGAAATTTTCATACAATGAGTGACTTGCATGAATTTTTACAAATAGCAGAGGTCTAATTGAAGTTTTTTGACCATGTAAATGCAGGCAACCAATCAAAATGGTCATTGAGTGGAAAGAGAGGGATCACGGGGAAGAGGATGAACAGGCCATGGAGAATGAAACTTGCATGAATGCCCTCAAGAACTGTGGGCTCAAGAAGTTTTTCCTGACACCTTGTTTACGAGCTCAGCCTGAGCTCCTACAGTACCTGATCAGCATATGGGACGAAAATGAACAAGTGTTCAAGTTACAGGACCAAGTATTAGAACTGGAAGTCTCTGACATATACTTCATAACCAGACTATCGCGCAGAGTTCCGGTGCCCATATTGACGGGGAGCAGACCGTCTGGTGAGAAGATGGAGCAAGTGATGGCACGAGTGTGCCGAGGGGCACGACTGGGATCAGGAAGTGGAAAGGTGGGCATCCATACTATTCCTGATCTAGCACTCCGGGTAGTGCTTCATACCATCACGCGGGCTACAGGCTCGCAGGCATCGCACGAGGCAACAAAGGCCCAACTCTTACTGGCCTCAGAGTGCATGAGTCCCCTATTATTTGACTGGGCCACAGCAGCGACAATAAATATCAAGAGACAGCTCACGAAGTGTAAGCAGGTCAAACTGAAACAGTTTGGTTACGGTTCTATCCTGGTATCGTTCATTCTAGAATGATTACCAATCTTCTAGGGCCAAGGGGCCATAGTAGCTGAGCCAATTCCACGAGAACCAAGAACGGCTCGCTGGGCAGCACTAATGCCTAGAGCTGGAGGAGGCCAACAGATGTCCTGGAGGCCAGAGTTTTTTGGGTGGTTGCGGCATCAGTTGATTGTAGTGGAAGACTGGCCATATGCAGGAACCGATTTCACTGGTGATCCAGATCTCCCACTGCCGGAGGGATATGATTGGGATGAGGAGTTGGGTATGACCTCTTCTCTTTTTTGATTTTTATATTTTATGATTTTTTGTTAATACATGTCCGTTCTGACACATTTTATATGTATGCAGACGTGGGCCCAAAGAGACCAGTCGGTATGTCTCATATCGCGCGGAGGACTTTTCCCGCACCTGATCCTCAGGCAGAGGGTGCAGAGGGGGGGGAGTTGATCCAGAATCTCGAGGGTATTTCCTGAGGGATCCCAGACTATGCCCGGATGGCAGATGTACCGATGGCATACCAGAGACATACGGTGGGAGTGCCTAGTCGCCTCCACCGACTTCTGAGACACTTAGTGCGTGCAGTCACTTGCTATCATGAGCACCATGCGGATTAGACTCCTAGGCCTTTTATCATGCATATTTTTTTGAGAGACATGTCGTCTCCGGATGTATTAAGATGAACATGTATATTTTTTATTTAATGTGATGCACACCATGCAAAAATTCGATATCTATATATATACATATGTATTTTTGGATGGATTTTCCTTTTTCATGTGATGATTATTTACAAATTGCGCAAATGTCTATCTAGAACCATATTAGCTACTGCATCAGTTAACATATTCATATGCCTGGGTATATGATGATATGTAATGCAGACGTGGGCCCAGAGAGACCAGCCGGTATGTCTCATATCGCGCGGAGGACTCTTCCCACACCTGATCCTCAGGCAGAGGGTACAGAGGGGGGGGGAGTTGATCCAAAATCTTGATGGTATTGCCCGAGGGATCCCAGACTACGCCCGACTGGAAGATGTACCGATGGCGTACCAGAGACATACGGTGGGAGTGCCTAGTCGCCTCCACTGACTTCCGAGACGCTTAGTGCGTGCAGTCACTTGCTATCATGAGAACCATGCGGATTAGACTCCTAGGCCTTTTATCATGCATATTTTTTTGAGAGACATGTCGTCTCCGGATGTATTAAGATGAACATGTATATTTTTGATTTAATGTGATGCACACCATGCAAACATTCAATATCTATATATATACATATCTATTTCTGGATGGATTTTCCTTTTTCGTGTGATGATGATTTACAAATTGCGCAAATGTCTATCTAGAACCATATTAGCTACTGCATCAGTTAACGTATTCATATGCCTAGGTATATAATGATATGTAATATAGTCAAAATTTATTTCCAGTAAACGAATACGCAGATACAGACGTAAAATGGATGGGTTTCTTATTGAATAGTGTCCTTTTAGTTGTGATACTACAAGTTGCGAGTCTAGATACACAAGTAATTCACGGATACCAAGGTTTACAGCCTCAGTTAATAATTCTAACACAGAACTATATTCTACGATGTTATTTGTAGTACGTCCTAGACACACACCTTGTAGGTTGACCAACTCACCAGCAGGATCGTAGATTACCCAGGCTGCCGAAGAAAGATTCCTGGTATTGCGGGAGGCACCATCCGCGAAACCAACAAACGGATTTATGGACATCTGCACAATCAGGAAGACCCGATCAACCGAAAAATGTTTACATTACAAAACCACACCACACATGCACACAAATGAAAAACGCACACCTATGTACACACACCACACCAAAAATCACTTCAGGCATAGTATTTTTTAAGGTACAACTCATTTCTGGGCTGCGCCAGCGGAACTCCTTCATAATCTCTAAGCTCATAAGCCCCATTTTTCAAAACACGCTTCACTATGTAGGGCCCATGCCACATAGGTTGGAACTTACCGGCCCCAAGCTTGTCATGTGCTTGGTCGTACAGGAGGACAAGGTCCCCTTCTACAAAGGAACGAGGAGAAACCAATTGATCGAAGTGAGCTTTGACTCGCTTCTTTTGTGCTTCAATGACTAAAGCAGCTAAACTACGGGTTTCATCTGACCGTTTCAGATACAAAAGATGGTCTTCCTCAGAAGAAGTATCAGGTAGGAGTTCCACAGCTAATTTCAAAGAAGGAATCTCGCTTTCAACCGGAAGAGTTGCTTCCAGACCATACACCAAATGAAATCGTGTGAATCCAGTTGCACTCTTTACAGACGTCCGGTATGCCCATAGAGCTGAGAAAAATTGGAGGTGCCAATTGGATTTGTGAATACCAACTGTTCATTGAAGCATAGTGACCAGAACCTTGTTCACTGCTTCAACCTGGCCATTTGCCTAAGGGTAATATGGCGTTGAGCTATCGTGACGTAAGCCCAACCTTGAAGTCAGCTCGGCCATCATATAATCTCAGAAATGAGTACCATGGTCAGTAACGATGGCTTGAGGGACCCCGAAACGTGCAATGATGTGGTTGAATATGAACTGAGCAGTCGTCTTACTGTCAACAGCAAGTGTAGGCATCGCTTCAGTCCACTTGGTGAAGTAGTCGACAACGACGATTATATACGCATGCCCCTCGGCCGAGTGAGGGTTACACGTCATAAAATCCACGCCCCATTTTTCAAAAGGGCTAACGGTAATAACAGGATGCAAAGGGAGAGGCGGCACGCACATCTTGCGCTGAAATACCTGGCACGTGTGACATTTACGGACTGCAACGATACAGTCTTTGAATATTGATGGCCAGAAGTAACCTGCTCGCAGAATTTTTTGGGCAGTGGCATATCCAGACATGTGTCCACCACAAGCACCACTTTGGCATTCATTTAGGACCCTTTCAGCCTCTTCCAAGGTTAGGCATTGACGGAGCACCGAATCTACTCCAACGCGGTATAAGGTATCTCCTACGATGCGGTAGGGTTGAGACTGATGCGGAATCCGTCGTTGGGCATCTTTAGTCAACTCAGACCAAAATGTGGAGGTCTGAAGATACAAGATTATGTCACCGCACCAAGGGTCGTGAGTACTGATGAGGAAAAGAGTTTCGTCCAAGATATGATCCTCAGAGAGTGAAGGAGTGGAGTCTATCGGGAGCGAGCATATAAGATCCATGAAAACAAGTGATTTGGTTGACTTAGCAGTAGTAAACTCTAAGTCAAACTCCTACAGGATAACGATCCATTTGGAGTATTTTCCCCCCAGTAATTATTGAGAAAGAATATATGTCATAGGGTTGCAATCTGAAACCACTGTTATTGTACACAATAGGATGTAATGGTGAAAACGCTGCACAGCATGTACTGCAGCTAACACCAACTTCTCGATGTGAGCATAATGCATTTCCGTATTGAGAAGGTTTCGTGATAGATAATAAACAACATGTTCATTACCATCATCATCATCCTAGACCAGAACCATAGCTATGGTGCTAAATGCGGCGGTGAGATACAAAGTGAAATCACAGTGATAATAAGGAGGACGAAGCAAAGGAGCATTAACAAGTAACGTCTTCAGCTTCTCAAAGGATTGTTGAGAAATTTCATCCCAATGGAAGGGAACGTTCTGCTTTAATAGGCGCGTGAATCCTTTGGTTACCTCCGCGTAGTTCAGGATAAAGTGTCGAAGGAAGTTCGCTTTTCCCTGCAGACTCTGTAACTGATATAACGAGGAGGGTGATGGGAGGTTGATGATAGCCTTGAATTTTAAAGGGTCAAGGCGAATTCCATCTTTGGAGACTATGAATCCCAAAATATGGCCAGAATCCACGTAAAAGACGCATTTATGAGGATTAAGCCTAATATTGTAGCGCCTATAGCGAAGGAAAATTTGGAGGAGGTGTTCAGGGTGGTCCTCTCACCTAGCTGAATGAGCTGGAAAGTCATCCAGATAAGGCTGAACGATATGGTGAATGTCATGGAAAGCGTAAGACATCACATGCTGGAAAGTGGCTCCAGCGTTCTTCAAGCTGAATGGGAGCTTTTTATAGGCAAAAGTACCCCACGGACAGATGAATGTAGTCTTGTGTTGATCCTCAGGTGCAATATTGATATGATTATACCATGAGAAACCGTCCATTAAGGAATAAATCTCACTTCCGGCACATTCATCGATGATCTGGTCTATGAACGGAGTGGGATAGTTATCCTTCGGACAGGCGCGATTGATGTCGCAGTAATCAACACAAACCCTAATAGTACCTTGCTTTTTGTCGACAGGGACAGTGTTGGAAACCCATTCTGTGAGGGGGATGGGATAAATAAAGCCCGCGTTTAGAAGTATTTCAACTTCTGCCTTAATTGCAGTAGCTTTACGAGGATGCATGGGGCGTAAGCGTTGGCGCACGGGCTTTGCACCAGGGTAGGTTGGAATCTCATGCACTACGATACTGGGATCGATCCCAAGCATTTCCTTGTAAGACTAGGCGAACACATCTCTGAATTCTTTGAAAAGATTAGTATAGACTCGAATCTCATCAGGAGAACAAGTCACTCCCACGTGTCTATTCTCAACGATCCCTGGTTTAACGGAGATGTTGATTGGGATGGTTTGAGTGATATTACTCAGGTTTCCTTCCGAAAGAATCTCGTGCGTCAAAATAGGCATTTGGAGAGGAGGAGTAGGAACCTGAGATGCATAATGCTCTAGAAAATCCGTCACTACCCCTAAGCTAGGCATGAAAGAGGAACGATGATGTCCATCGCCCCAAGGCAGTTCCTCAAGAGACATAGTTTCAATTATGGCTTATCGGAAGGAAAATTCTCTTTGAGAGGATCAGGCGAATCAGCCTGACCAAGCCAGGGGGATTGGGAGTATACATCTAGAGCCATGCTCAAAGGAGCATGCTGAGGAGGTGGAGGATCAGACGTAGCAACAATTTCACAGTAGCTAATCTCTACTGGAGTCAAGGGCATTGATTCTCCAAACTCAAACACCTGCTCAGGCGTAGGGATGAGCGAGGGGTCATCAGACCTGGAAATCATGTTAACTTGAGTGGTGTGTGGTGGTGGTGCGGGAAAAATATCCATGAGGATGGGGTCCTTGAAGAGACCGAGTCCTACACTATCAGGGGGATTTGGGATCTGATCCACGTATGGAACGTTGTTCTCAGAGGTGGAGGTGAAGAAGGACAACTGATCCACTGTAATGATTTTTCCCTCGTGAGGGAACTTAAGAAGTCGAAAAACGGTGGATGGCACACATAGCATGGCATGAGTCTAGCTACGGCCAAGAAGTATATTGTAGTTGAGCCTGGCGTCTACTACTTCTACTTCAACGTTGACAGTATTCCCCTGTAAAGTGATCGCTAAACTCTCGAGAACACCCAGGGGTTTAGATTCTCGACCATCGAATTCCTCTAAGGCATTGGGAGATGAGGACAGGGCTGGAGATCCAATGGCCTTCCAGCAAGTAGATGACATAACATAGGTAGAGGCACCTTCATCCACAACGGCCCTCTGGATGTTAAGACCGTTAATCCCGACTTGAATAACAAGAGCGATCTGATGTGAAAGTCAGGGGGTGAAATTCTCTAAGTCGAAGGTGAGAAGACTTGAATCGGCGGGATCAATGCCATCGATGGCAGACAATAAAGCCTTCCGTTGTGAAGGACAAATCTGAAGAAATTCTAGTGCAGACATAGCAGAAGGCGCCTGTGCCAAATCCTCAACAATATTGTAGTGCTGAGCGGCACGAGCATTCGGATTGTAAGAATATCTTCGGAGAACACCTTTAGAAGGTGGCTTCACAACAGGTTCAGGATTAGGCTTCTCGATTTCCAACAAACTGGAGACAGGTGGGGGAGGTGGTCCATCCGCAACTGCCTTCCCAGGTGCCTACCGCGATTCGTTGTAATCCTTCAAACGTGTGGCAATAGAGATAGGTGCAGCACCATTCATCATAAACACTTGGGACCCAAATGGTGCAGATGGTGAAGGTTGTTCAACCATCTGGGTTTTCTGAGATGGGAATGGTTCTTTAACAACTGCCGGAGTCCCTTTAGAGCCTTTGAGAAGTTGACTAACCTCAGATCATCGTGGACAATCCTTGGTATAATGGTCTCCTTCACAAATGAGGCAGGGATACTTCGGTTTATGCTGAGAACCATCCTCAGTGTGACGTTTGGATTCTGGCTTTGGGGCGTTGGATTTGGATTTACCTTTGCCCTTATTTTTCCCCTTGGAGGTTTTCTCCGTAGGATTGGCCTGAACGACGTTAACCTTCGCGATTTTTCCAGAATCTGACAGGGCGGGATGTGCAGGAGTATTTTTGGAAGAATTAGACTTCTGCTTCCCATTCGAATATTTCTTCGAATTCTGAGACACGGAACCAATGACACCATCTAATGCAGGGGTGGGTGGAGCCTTAGAGGTTCCAGACTGTGGAGCATTAGGCAAGATATCATAAAGTGTGCCGGATTGAGAATATACAAGATCCAGATATTGGGCATGCGCAATGGCTTGTTCCTCTGTCACACACGCTCCCATCGCAATATCTTGGACGATCTTGTTCACGAAGGAGGTGGTGAACCAGTGAGTTAGTATCTGATCAGGTATATGGAACTTGATTAGTCTACGACGGCACCTCCACTCATGGATGTGATCAGAAATGTGAGTGGCTTTGTCCTGCTTCAAAGAAGTTAGGAGGTGCGTCCTGGGTTCATAACGAACCGGTAACTGAAAGTGCATCAGAAAAGTCATAGCTAAGGAATTTAAATCTTGGAAGATGCCACGAGATAACTCGATGTACCACTTAGCAGCAGCTCCAGTCAAAGTGCGCTGGAAGAGGCACAGAAGAATTGAATCATCGACCCAAGAGTTAGACGAACACCAAAGATGATACGTCATTACATGCGCTTGGGGGTCCTCCCCAGCTTTACCCTCAAACTTGCGGCAATCACCTGGTATCTTGGTAGGAACCAGAGGCCAATAAGGATTATGCAAAATCGGATCATTGGTCAGTTTTGAAACATCCGGCAACTCCAAGGTGGCCAGGAACGGCAATGGTGGATTGACTGGCATGCCAGGCCCAGGATGAGGACCGGTACCTGTACTCCACGCTGGTTGGGAATATCCTTGCCCCCATGGTACCTAGCGTGTGGGGCTTGATAACCAGAGTACGGACTGTGATTATATGTCGGCCCAGTGTAAGCAGCATTTTGATTTGGCTGCTGAGTATAGGTAGACCCAGGTGGATGAGGATAATACTGAGAACCTCAGGGCTAGTTATAATTCGGCTGAGATTTACCATGAGGATAATAACCGCCCTGAGGATGAGTCGGCTGTTGATAAGTGGAACCCTGCAGAGCCTGATAACTAGGGCGTAACTGTTGATTTGGCTGCGTCATCGAATAAATCGGCTGTTGAGCAGGGTTAATGGAATGAGCGGGCTGCCCTGAGTGAACAGGTTGACCCGGCTGAACGGGCTGCCCTGAGTGAACAGGTTGACCCGGATAGACAGGCTGTGCCGATTGCGCAGGTTGCCTTGGCTGTGAAGGAGCCCCAAGTTGTGCTGGATGGGTCGGTTGGCCTGGAGGCGGAACACCAGGTTGTACCAGATAGACTGGTTGGCCTGGTGGAGGAATAGAGCTAGGTGGTTGCTAGTAACCGGTTTGACCTAGAGCAGGACCATAAGATGGTCCCGGCTGATATGAAACGTTGGAAACAACAAGATACTGCGGTTGCATAGGTTGAGAAGGCTGGATTTTCCCCATAGGACCATAGACCGGTCTCGGTTGGTACCCCGGCTGAGGCTGCACAGGTTGACTGGAAGGGTTGTAATACTGTCCTTGCAAACCATACGATGGCCCTTGCTAGCTTGCAGGATAGCCTTGCACGGGCTGCCCCTATGGGTCATAAGGATAGCCAGGTTGGCCCGAAGGTTGGCCTTGGAAAGGTTGCCCTTGCAGGTTATAAGCCTGGTTATAAGGTAAACCTTGAGCATGGAGGTAAGCCTCAGGAGCGGGTAGATGTAAAATGTCCTCGTGCTCATCGTACTGATCTGGAAAAGCATACACGGGTGTACCATCCTATGCATAGTGTGAAAAATAAGAGTGGTTGGGATCTTGGGAGGATAGTCCAACCTCGGGGTTCGGTTGTTGTAGGGACAACCAATAATCCTCTGAAGAAATGTTCTCCGGCATAGCAGTCGCTAAATAAATGTCTGCAGGAGGTGGCATAGCCCTCGCGGAGGGTGCCGTGACAGCGGGTGTAGAGGCGGCCACACAGATAGTGGGCCAAGAGGGTACAGAAGTGATGGGTGTCTGAGAAGACACCCCCGGTGAAGGAGCAGCCTGCCTCGGAGAAGGAGCTGACACTCCCATAGAGGCTGCGGCGGAAATGATCTGACCCAAAGATCTATACCCTGCTGGCAGTGACGGACTGGATGCTGACATAACAGTTGGTTCAGAGTTGTCTCCCAAAAATAATATTCGTGGGAAGAGCTGATAGTCTTCACCAGACGTTGGGATTTCCTCACCAGAATCACTCATGTTTGAGCCTGCCGCTACATCTCATAATAGATGGCGAGGACTAGGAGGAAAAACAACAGCTATAAAAGGCGAACCTGATGTAAGAGAAAGGAAATCAAATCCTAATCTCAATTCTGACAAAGGGTCAGAAAAGGGCCAATTGAATTCAACTGGTCCCCCAAAGGGTTGCTCAGAAACAATGGGCTGTTGTGGTTCAGCAGAGGATTGAGAAACCTCTGATGAATCGTCTGTATAAGGACTACCAGTAGACGAAACTGAGGGTTCCGCCACTGTGGTAGTAACGACAAGAGAAAAATATCAAACACACACACAGGCTGAAAAAGAGTCAAGACACACAATCAAATGGTCAACAAGCAGAATCTAACAAGGCGTGTGATCGTGGGTGAATAATTTTTACCACATTGAAAAATGAGAAACTTCACCGTTTCATGTTTTAAGAGTCAAGAAACAGTCGAAAAGTTGACTCTATCTCTTTCATATTTGACACAAGCGTGAAAGGACAAGCGCTTGGTGATCCTTTCAAATTTAGGGAGTTAGAAAAGATCAAATGACCACTCAGGGATACTAGGCAAAAGGGTGTACCAAATAACCGTGACCTGCAATATACACCTTGGTTCCAATAATGAAAGAGAAATCAACCAAGGACTTTCCGTACATGCAGGAAATCTCCTCGAATGCTGTGTCCGGTGTATCACGGGTATAGGGCGGCAGACTCGGCTTCCTATGGATAAAGGATTGAAACCTAGTGGGGTCTCCCTTTATATACGCGATGGTACGGGGAGCACAAGTCCGTACTAGCGCTATCTAAAGCCAAGAGGTGAACGACAGCTACTAGGTTTTAAGACGCCGGAACACGTCTCTAGCCTAGACCTCCAAATGTGTTTCGTTAGGTTTCAATGCTGCCTTAGTGTAAATTAGGTAGATTTTAAAGTTTATCTTCAATTACATTTCAGTTTTCAGGCCCTAACGAATGTGATGTCTCAAAAATCTCCTAAATGCAAAACTACATGCCACAGTATATCATTTCGTTCGATGAAAGCTAGCTACGGAAGAGTTAAGAGATTTTTACACAAACAAAATGATCGGAAGACAATCAGTGATATCTCTAATGCAGCTAACGAAACTAAAAAATTTTCGTTCAAAGTCACTAATTACTAATAACACTGAAAAGATTTTAATTTGCACTAATAAATCAAAAGCAAAAGAGATTTTTTATATTTTCAATGTTTGAGAGCTAGATGCACTAAAAAAACTGAAAACAAATGAGAAGAAATTCGAGAAATGATAACAAGAGAGTAAAAACAAGCAGATTTTACTCAATGTCACAAACAATCAGATCTCAAATCGACCAAAAGTCTCTCAAAACCAAGAAAAGTCCCAAAGACACCAATGAGCTGTGTAATCTAGGCTCAAAATGAAGCAAAGAGAAATTTGAATGAAAACAAAATCAGTCACTCAAAAAGCGCAATAAGATAATAGAAAATTGTCAAACGAATGCAAGGAAGCAATCCCAAAGTTGAATGAATGAACGAAAACCAAAAACTCCCAAGGGAGGCTCAACTCACAAAAGCACCTAGATGCCCTAGGCCTCGAATGAAAAATCGAAAGAAATAGGCAAACAACCAAAGGATGGAGGTTACAATTAGTCAAAATAGAATCCAGTGCACTCAAACAACCAAAAAAATAAGATCAAAATCACAAGTCAGTCCCAGAAATCATGAAACACAGTAAACCCTAATAGCTCACAGGATTGGCGTGACTGTGAGCTTGAAATTAGCACCAGAAAGGCAATGGCGCGGGTGATACACAGGAAACTTGCGCCAATGGGCACGACTGTCACGCTGAAAAGTGCGCCAGCTAAGTTTACTATGGGAAAATGACAAACAAGCAATCTCAAACACAGACAAGTGATGACAAGGCTAAAACAAAGCCAAACAAACAGGAGAAACTAGTCCAAAGAGCTGACCAAGCAAGCAAGACCAAGAAATTGACCGAAAAGAGAAGACAACACTCCAAGGTGTTCAGTCCATAAACTAAACCAGAGATTGACTAAAGCAGCGTTGATCTACTCCGGTAATGTAGAGAAAAAGTGTTTCGAAGGCTATCTGGCTGCACTTCAGGCTCCGTATATAGCTTAGAAATCAAACAACAAGCTGAGTCCCCAATGGAGTCACCAAATTTTTGAAGAGGTAAATCCCCTCTACGGACAGAGGTGATCCCTACTAGCCCAGATCGGGTCTAGCAACAATCAAACATGCTACAGTGTAGGTTCCTAATTGTAAATAAACCGACTTGCGTTGAAGGCTTACCTGTAATCCAACGCTGTCATTTGTAGAAGAGGTGGTGCTCCCATTCCTTCGCCCTGGCAGATCACAATCCTCATGATCTCCGTGATCAGACACCTGCACATGCAAGAAACAACACAAACGCATGCATAAAATCCAATATATACAACTATATGTCAGTCGAAGAGGACATAACTCATGAACACAATCAAGAACAAGAGTGGAAGCATAACCAATAGTCGCTTATCATTAATAAGTCAAAAGAAGAATACAGCCATAGCTTCGACGCCGAATTCTCCTTTAGTGGGTTGTCAGCAAAACATGTCTCGATAAAGCCTGTCAAGGATGGGACAAGCCTCTCTCTCCGGATACTTGGAAATAGTCTCCTTTCTTGGATTTGGCCTTAAGGGAATCAAGAAGGCTCTTGCAGCATAAGGATGTGAAAGCTCTTGGGAACTTGGAGATTAGCTTGCAAGGGAGATGAGAAAGCTTTTATAGATGGAGGAAGGGGAGTTGGGATCCCTATAATTATGGGATTGGCCCTATCATCAAGGAAGCTTCCATGAGAGGTGGCAAACCACTTCCTCTCTATGGAAATCCATACCCAAACCTCCCAACTCAAGATAGATATCAGTCCAGGGATTTGTTAAGATGAAACTTCCGCCATTTATTTTTAAAAAACACCTCTTAATATGGTTGGCACAGGTGCGGCTCTATGAAAGAGCGCCAATTGGCATGCCCTCTTTGGAGGATTTGCCACCTTGGCGCGAGGGCTGAACTATGGAACCGTGCCAATGGAAAAATAGCTATTTTTAGGGTTTTTTGCAGGGAGATGTCTTCAGAGCAATGAAATCTCATTTTCAGAGGGATGCAATGAAAGTATTTTCAAGTCTTGTCTCTGCTCACAGGTCATGGAATGAGCCCTCCAATGTGCGGGATGGGGAATGGCAGGGACGGTGACAAATTGCTGTGTAACAACACCAAATTTCAAAGACTATGGCTAGGTCCATTTCAAATCATTGAAGAAATAGGCCCATCAACATTTTTATTGCAAGATCTATCAGGAAAAAGAGATTCTTTTCTTGTTAATGGGAAAATTTTAAAGAAATACTTTTCATAGGAGGTAACCTTGACTATTCTCTGTATATTACTGTCTTTTCCTTTCCTTAGGAAAATAAAGTTGCATAGCATTGATTTTTGGCTTTTCAAGTAAACATATCGTAAAATATTTTTGATTTATTGCTTATAGAAATACAAATATTTAGGGAAACAGTCAAAAGATCTGAGTATCAAATAGATTATATTTTACTAAAAGATGCAATTTCACTGAAGTTATTTGTTCTCTGACGAACTCTCATCTTTATAAAGCATGGTTACTATGTTATTAGTCAAGAAAATAATATTTAACATAGTAAAAAATATTTTACATATAAGAAATCTTAAAAATCTTAAAATTATCATCGAGAATCCTCAAAAGGATCAATGATTCACCTCATCCGGGAAACTTATAAATTTATAGAAAGAAATTCAAAAAATTATGCTGAAAAGCTTAGAAGATAATAAGTCTCATCAAGAGCGTCTTTACCATGTTCATAGGGAAATAGTTGAACTGACATTAGAATTACTGCCTACCAAAACAGGGTAATGACCTGAGATTATATCAAAAATAACAAGGGGTCTCATCAAGAGCCAACTTGATCAGTTTAATTACAACCAGTGAATGGCATTGTCAATATTTGGTTGCCAAGCCAAGACAATGGCTTTTAAGTAAATAAAAATACAACAATATATATATATATATATATATATATATATATATATATATATATATATATATATATATATATATATATATATATATATATATATATATATATATATATATAACAAGTTCTAAAAGAGATCAAGTATATAAAGTTGATTTTATTTTTGAATATTGTAAGAATCACTGGATGGGACAGTGAATCATTGCGAGGTAAAAGATAACCGTGCCAAATGCTTCAATTTCCTATTGGATCAAAGGCTCTACCTATGATAACAGAGTATATATTTATAAAGCTAATTTGAAAGAGCCACTTGCTTCATCATTTTGAACTTAGTAAAGATTGATATAGATACTCATTCCTTTATTTTTAAAGAGGAATTCTTATGAATTGTAATTAAGAGAGATTTTATTGCTTAGTGAAATATTATTTATTGAAATTCATTCCTGCAACTATTTTTATTTTGAAAAAAGTTTTAGAAATTTCAAAAAACTAATTAGAGATAGCTGGTTCTCCCAAGTGAATTGCTAATTGTTGTACTATACAACACCCCCCATTTACTTTCACTAAATGGGGACACTTTAAAATAAATATAAATTTATAAGCTTGATTTTATCTTAGCCTAAGTTTAAAAATTTAGCAAATAAAGTTTTCTTTCCCTTTTCTCTTTAATTTCTGAGCGCTCATCGCAAATCGCATAACTTACAAGTGAATAAGTTAAAACATAATAAAGTGTTGTGAGCCATAATATGTGCTACAACCTTTTTTTGAGTCATATAAAATTCTCGTTACGAATGCTTTAAATGTCGCTTTAAAGATAAATTGCTTCGCGCCTTTTAAAAAAACAATCAACTTATGAAAATTCAGTAGAGATTTCAATGAGTCGGACTTGATGAATTAATAAAAGCAACAATCATAAAAATCTGAAAATCCAATGAAACGCATCAGCAAGATTCCTTAGCGCACTTTGCAACGAATAACCAAATTTAAAGTCTATTATTGCATGAAAATTGTGATCTGTGATTTTTGCAGATCTCATTTCGCAAAATCCATCGGTGACTAAAAAAATAAATAATGGTAATGGTTTAGAGTTTCGATATGCAATATTGATATTTATTATTTAAGTGTGTAAAATTATTCATATATAATCAACCAGATATAAGATATAACGTCTTAACTTGAGAGACTAGACATATTACGTAAAGGTGTGTAATAGATTTGATAGGAAGAATTATGGGTGATTAATGACATTTAACGGGAGTAAGGTTCAAAAGATTGATATCTACTTTGAGCATGTTTTTAATAATTGAGCACCAGATTTGTGATTATATTGTTTTACACCTATCCTTCTCTTCATTCATATTAGATCTAAGTTTTCTCTATTCGCTTGAATTTAGGAAACCGCCTAATGGAGTGAGTATAACTAGAATGACAAATAAAGGAAAGGAAATTTCCCAAACATCAGCTGTTCAAGACTCAAACATGTCTACATTATTCTCATATACGACTTGCAAAAAAGATTGTGACAGTTCCTAATGGGAAGCAATGTACCAACTATTCGAGGATGAACAACTAAGGGTAATAGTAAAAATAGCTACAGTAGACGCATCAGTTTCCTTAGACCCATATTATTTCGATGTCGTATGCTCATTTCTTCACAAAGTAGCAATGAGGCCAAAGATTCTCCCCTACACAGATATGGTAAAGTGGGTAATTGACCACCTTAACATAGCAGATAGGACATTTAAGGATTCAACGCTGAAGAATATTGGTTCATTCGCTGCATAAGATTTGAGGACAATGTACCACTTACCCATGCCACAACAAAATTATGAAAAAGATTTTGTCCAAAGCTTTACAAATAAACATAAGAGCTGATGAAATTTATAAAGGTATGGAAGGATGACCAAGGCAAGCTAAAACGAGACAAACTCGGTATATACCCGATAGCACAATTACCCTCTCCTTATTGCTATGTTGCTAGAATGTTATGTAGATTGTTTGCAAAGCCAGATAATACTAGGTTTTCTATAGACTAGGTCTCGTTAATTTATGTAATCGTCAATTATTCAATTATGAATTGGGTGAATATCTTGTCTGATAATATGGCCAGAAATATCATGGATTATAGAAGTAAAATAAGTGTTTCCTCTAGGGCCATACCCCTCTTTTACATGAGTTTCTATGTCATGGACGTAATTTTCTTTTGTTCAAGTTTTCCTATGATGGGATGGAAATGGAGAACCCAAGACCCCACTCCAATCCATATTTACCACAGAGCCCTTTGGGAGTCAGATTTTCATTTACACTTTTATAAAATTTTCAATGGAGTCATGTTACCTATGCATCAGATTATATTTAATGAGAAAGCCCCTAGGATTTCCAAAGAGGCTAGTCTAGAGATTTTTCCCATTTCTAGATGGTTTTCCAAAGATAATTTCACCTATATCATAGTTTTCAGGAGTTATGCTTCTCCCCACGTCTTGCCCTATTATGCTCCTGATAATTTACTTTCTAGGGAAATTTCTTACCAACTTGGAGTAAGTGGTATTTCTAAGAAACTCAAAGATGCCAAGAAGGCCATTTAGCCTAATTTCCCTTTGTAGTGTGGTGCTTTTGCACTTTTTGATATTGGTCATACATTCAAGGAGGTTTCAAATATTACTTTATTAAATTTGGCTATAATGCCAAAGAGGCCATACGACCCCAATGATGTGATTAAGAATTTCACCACTAAGCTAAAATTGAAACCTTTTCTAAAAGAGATAAACATGTTTGATTATTTATTTCAAGGCATGGATAAGTTCACAGATGTACTAAAAAATGCATCGAGTTAGCTCAATGAAAATGACTTTGAAGCTTTCCAAACATATAGAAATAAGAGACTAAAAAGAATTCCTTTGGATTTATTGTTTATTGAATATGTCAACAGACTAACTCCAAGCATTAGTGTGGACATTGAAGCCAAATACATGTCTAAAGATGAATCCCAAGGGAAATATAATCACGAGTTAGGTAAATCACACCATAATTCTCATAATTCGGATCACCCTGATAATGAATCCGAAAAAAGGAATGATAGCCCCGATAAAATAATTTATAAAGGAATCAAAGGGATTGAAATGCAAGCAGAAAAGGGAATTAATGTAGCTAGATCATCTTCTCAAGAAATTCAGCATATCCAAAATACACCTAATCAGGCAGAAAAATCTCATCCAAAAGATTTCAAGAATGAATGGGAAAAGTTTTCCAAGGCACTGCAAATGCTACAACCAAATCCTAATACCGATCAATCTACTAGTTTTCAAACGTGAGAGCATTCTCAAAAACTAATGGAAACTATAATTCCACTATAGTAGGTACCTGAAGCTCATGATCAAGAGATCATTTTGGCCTACCCTACAGAGTAGAGTGTTTTACAGATTGAAGAAATACCCTCACTGGATGTATTCTACAGTACTAATCATAAGGTTGTAGTTGAGAGAAGAAAAAGGAGAAGAATGGATGATCTAGTTTCAAATCTTATGAATGAATCTGTTGACGTTCTATGGAAGGATCCTCTGGCTAACCCCCATGAACATTTAACCAAGCTATCATAGTTTGCAGGGGCATATGCTACTGCCAATATTGACAAGGCTACTAAAGTTCAATTGTTACTGAAGCAAAGAGAAGACAAATTTCAATAGTTATAGAGACTGTTAGAGCAAGAAAAATTTAACTCCAGCAGGTAGATGGAATTGAAAATGTCTCAATTTCAAAACAATTTTGAAATATTAACTTTGCATCATCAGGTGCAACTTACAGAGAAGGAAATGCAACTTGAAGGAATAATGAAGAAATTAAAAAGCCAACCTTAAGTAGAGAAGTTCATAAAAAAATCACTGGAAATTAATGCAAAGATAAAGCAACAACAAAAAGTGTTTTGTCAAGAAGCTTCAATCACCAACTCTTACTGTGATTCAAGTAAAATCTTGATCCAGCAAGTGGCTAACAGGAGACTTGAGTGTGAGAAAATTGAAAAGAATATTAATGAGTTCCTTCTGTGGCAAGCATCTGACTCAGGAAAGAAAACTGATGTACCTCAGATAGATAAATTTCATAAGGAAATTTTATTTAAGGATTGGGAAGTACAGCTAAGTCAAGCAGAAAAGGCAGTGGAAAAATAATCAAGATTAACAAATGAAATTACTGAATTTGTTAATGAATAGTTGTTGAAATATGAGCTTATTAAAGAATCCACAACTGAAGTGCTCTTAGGACTCAAGTCATTAGAAGCACAGTGGAAACAAAGGACATAGATGCAGGAAGAAATGATTAAAAAAGTAAATAATTTTGATCAAGAAAATTATTGGAATTTTCTAATCAAACCTTATCATCAGTGCCTAACCTTGAAGTCATTAACTGATTCAACAAAGAATTTATAGCCAAAACTTTTGAATGCAGTATTCCAGGGCCAAATCATATTAGGAATATTGCAGCCAACTAAGCTAAAGCCAATGGTGGATATTTACTAGCTTCGAGATCAAATGAACAAGGAGGATCAACACTCATAGTTATATTGTTACTTTATTTTCCTAGATTGTAGTTTAAGTTTTCTTTTTACGAGGATGGTTGTTTGAAACCTCATCTATTTCTATGTAATATTCTATTTTAAACATATTGTAGTTTAGTATTTAAAACCTTCTCATGCATTTAAAGAAGGGCCCAGAAATTTTTCAAAAAAAATTGCAAAGGATGCACTTCTGTAAGTTTGTAAATGCTTTGACAGATTAATGGAACGAAATCAGTAATCTTTTGACATTTGAAGTTGTTTAACTGATGTTGCACTACTGTACTCTTTAAATTGCTTGAAAGTGAAGAGGAGCAGAAAACTACTATCAGTTTATATGAGTAGGACTTCATATATATGGTACTTCTACATGTTATATTAAGATTTTCTTTCTAGATTGACAGTTATATTTTTATTTTGCATTATATATTTGAACAGTTATCATAAATGAATGTTAAATGCACTTCTATATTGATATTTTTCTATGATTTCTTATCTGATATATAATCACACATATAAATGTGATATACATTTCACAATTATTTTAATTAAACTATTTTTTTAAAAGAATCATCTTTACATAAGTTTAATCTCTTTCAACTATTAAATAATCTTCATTACTAATAGTTGGAAGATATATTTTAAGATCGCACGAAGGAAGAAACACCCCAGGTATATAGTAGAATAGATAGTGTTAGATAAATTCATATGATAGATTAAAATAATTTCTCATTTTCATGTTATATAAACAAACCACACCCCAAAATCATCCTTATTGGGAAACTTGTCCCTTTATCCCTAGTCAGAGCCACCACACCAAACAGAAAAGGACTTGCTCTAAGGTCCGAACTAGGTGGTTTTCCCCCATGTTGTTGCAATGGAATTCCAAGTCCTCAACAGGATATTGGTGTTGAAAAATATATTTTAGGCATGGAAATTAAACAAGATGAGGCAAAGAGGAAGCTCTGGTTAAACCAAAGGAAGTATGTTGAGACAATATTGCGAAGGTTTAATATGCAAGATAGTAAATCAGTGAAGGTTTCTATTCCTGTAGGTGTAAATTTATCTCCTCAACAATTTCCCAAGACACAAGAAGAGTAAGAGCACATGTCCCTTATTGCATAAGAAAGTGTAGTTGGTAGTTTGATGTATGCAATGGTTTTTACTAGACTATAAATTGCACATGAAGTGTTACTATTGAGAAGTTTTATGTCAAAACCAAGTAAGGAGAATTGGATTACAATAAAGTGGGTTTTCAAGTATTTGTGTGGCACTACTAATTATGGTTTGTGCCACTAAGGAATACCAGGATTGGAATTTTTTTTAGAGATATGTCACTTTGTTGATGCAGACTAGGCTGGAGATCTAGATCGGAGAAGAGTTTCAAGTGGGTATGTGTTTAACATATTTGGAGGCAAAGTTAGTTGGATGAGAAAAATTAATTCTGCAATGGATATTTCAACTACAGGAGGTTCAATACATGACAACCACCCATGCTAGCAAGGAAGTAGTTTGTTTGTAGAGATTTTTTTCAGGTATGGAGTTGCTACAGTGAGCTATAACGATAGACTGTGACAACCAAAGTGAAATTTTCTTAGGAAATAACCCTACTTATAATTAAAATAAAAATAAAAATGATATTTAGAATAAATTTGTGAGGGATACGGTTGAGGATAAAAATGTTTTGTAGGTAAAAGTGGACACTTTGAAGAATGTTGTAGATGCATTAATGAAGTCTATGAGCACTGAGAAGTTTTTTTGGTGTAGAGACACAATGGGTTTTGCAGGGTTGGACCAATGACTAAGCTCTCCTATACTCCCATATATGGAAAGAAAACAACAAGTGGGGAAATTCTTATTGTGTGTCATATTATTTACGTGACCAATCAGATGCATTATACAATGCGAGGGGCGTAGTGGGGGGGGTGGTAGCCCCACTACATGGGTTCTTGAGCTGTGCCTTGGGATTTTTTTTTTAATGCGGACCCAAGGATGGGGGCTAGACCCAAATATAGTGGGTGGACCACCCATGGTATTGTGCATGGGTTTTTCACATGGCCCTTGGGCATGATCATTTTTTAGCCCATGGTATTTTGTAGATCTGGTCAAGGGAACTACGATTATATTCTAATATAGGTTTAATGGATCAGGGTTTATGAATACTTCGATATGTATATATGAATTGTAACATTGAAAGCAATATAATGAAAAAACAATCTGGTAGTCATGGTTTTGGGATCTATGGGAAAATATCTGTATATATTTTTTTATGTTCTTTCCATTGTATATTTTCTATTTTGAAAGTTCGTTTGTAGATAATTTATGTTTAGGGTTAAAATCTAGACTACATGACCATAGAATGATATGAACCAAATATATATTTTAGCCAATCACATCTGAGCAATATTCCAAGCATTAATGGGGGATCTAATGAAACAAATAATAAAAAAACCAAACTAGGGATTCCAGAGACTAGACCACCTAGAACCTCAACCAGTGATTCAACCTCATGGTTGGACACCATTAACCATCACTACATCAGTCTCTACCCAAGCTATCCAAGGCTCTAGAGTGTTTTTTATAACAAAGGCTTCCAGGAATAGTAAATTAACCCACAGGTGCTACCGACCTCCAAAGCATTTGTCCAAGCAGGGATTCGAGGACTAGTAACTTAACCCACCAAGGGATTCAAAGTGTTTTTCCAAAAAAGGCTTCCAAGAATAGTAACTCAACCCAAGTTGTTACAAGAATTATAAATAATTTTTCCAACCAAGTCTCCATGACCTAATAACTCAACTCACAGCCATAGGAACATGAAAACCAAGCAGAAAACAAAAGCAAATAAACCCACAACACCATGCCTATCTAGGAAATGGCGATCCTCTATGTCAATAACATACCATAACCAAGAAACCACTTTCGTGTGCCATGCATGCAAAAACTAGCAAGGAAATCATACATGAAACTCGATACCTTCATGCAAAGCTCATTGTAATTGATGATATAGATGTACTCTTGTTCTTTCCTACTCTTATTTTTTCTTCTTGATCCAAACCCCAAGTATTCCACACTCCTCCAAGAGTGCTCCAAGAAAAATATAAGTGTCCAAGAGTATGCGAGAGAGAGAATAGAGAGAGAGATTCAAAGCTAAACTAACATATGGTTACATATTGATTCTCAGAGGCCTTTTTATTAATGAGGTACCTATTTTCTTCATTTTCCATTATTTTTCCTTAATTTTCCTCCTCACATGGAACTTGTGACCCTTCACCTTCCTTTTCTCCTATTTTCCATTATTTTCATAAATAAAATGTCAATTAATGCCTCATGCCTTTCCATAGCCTTTACCATTTTCTTTTCCAATTTCCATAGCTATTAATTAATCACAAGTGATCCCCATCACTATGTTTTCTCCCAAGATTCATCTTGGAATACGTGTCCCATGACTTTGGTTATTATTTTTCCATTATTATATTTATTAAATGGATTTTTTCCAGGGTTTTTACAATAGATATTGTGTGTGCAAAACTGATCAATTCCCTTCATATCAGAATGCTCCCAAGAAAAGGATTGTTTATATTTCTAAAGAACTTGGATTAGCTTTTCATGCTCAAGGTCATCAAAACTGGCATTAATATTTGTTGAGGAGGTAAATCCCCTCTGCGGACAGAGGCGATCCCACTAGCCCTAGATTGGGTCTAGCAACAATCAAATCACGCAATGATGTTGGTTCCTAGTTACAAGAAAGACAAAGATCATGATCAGTAGCCTACCTCGAATCCCACGCTGTTGTTTCCAATGAAGAAGCGGTGCTCCTCGTCCCTACCCTGACAGATCATAATCCTTCCATTCGTCACGTCTGGACACTTGTACACATGCGGAGAAATGATGACATACACCGTAATACTTAATTCATGTAACTATATATCAGTTAGAGAAGATATAATTCGTTGCATTACATAAAATATTAAACACAAGAATGGAACCAAAATAAGAGTCGCTTATATTATAAATGACAAAAGGGAGATTACAACCAAATTCTCTGACGCTATGATCTTCCTTCAGCAGGGCTTGTAGCGGAGCGTGTCTCAACAAAGCCTATTGGGAATCTGGATGAAGCTCTCTCTCTTACGGGATTCTCTTCGGCTTAGCTCTCGATAGTTTCCCAGCTATAGTTTCATTCCTACCAGTTTAGCTAGCTTGCTAATGGAGAGGGAAATCTTTTATATATGGAGGAAGGGAAGTTGGGATCCCTATAATCATGGGATAGGTCCTATCTCTTAGGAAGGTTCCATGAGAGGTGGAAAACCACATCCTATACATGGAGATCCAGAGCCAAACCACTCAACTCCTTTTGATGATTCATTCTGGAGTTTGTTAGAATCAAACTTCTACCATTTATTTTTAAAAAACATCCCTTAATAAGCTTGGCGTGAGTGAAACACAGGGATAGAGCGCCAATTGACACGCCCTCTAGTGTGGATTTCCACCATTGGCGTGAGGGATGAACTGGATAGTCGCTCCAAGGCTAAAACATCTGTTTTTAGGGTTTTTTAGAGGAATTGTTCTTCAGGAGAATGTTTTTCCTTATGCAGGAGGATGCCATGAAGGTGTTTTTAGGACATTTTACTGCTCACAGGTCATGGGAATAGTCCTCCAATGTACGAGACGAGGGATTGCAGGGATGGTGAAAAAATGTTGTGTAACAGATGCCCCCTAAAGCATGAGGTCCGAGAGAGAGGGAGGGGTTAAATGCTTTATGAGAACGCGCCCAACTGAAAACAATGCCATCGGAAGACCTGAAAATACAAATACAACTGATATCTTTGATACATGATATGTGGTATGGGTGCAGCCATCTATAATAGAGTGTACAATAACCGGGATCCAAGGTATGGACGCAGCCATCCAGCAAAGAAGGATAAACAAGTAGACTCATGTATGGTCACAGCCATCCAATAAAATGAGTCATGTAACCAATCATGATAATCCATAAATAATCCTCAGCCTAGATTTTATCAGACAAGATCCAGGGTCTTGCGCTCCATCTTGACCCAAACAGAGTACAAGTCCAAGCATGTGAATAAGTGAGTTGAAGTCGAACATGCAAGAACATCATCTGATTACCAGCCAATAATTAAAGCCATTAACAGACACGAGAGAAACCACCAATAATGAGGATGGACCTCAAGGTACTATAGGTACAATCCATGAAATGTGAATAGTGAGCTGGCATCGAACACCAGCAGAATCATTCGATCAAAGGCCAATAATGAAAACCTTGCGTTGAAGAACCTGCCATTGAGGCATGTAGGCTCCAAGGTACCTGAAGGGAGTCTCTAGATCAGCTTCCTGGATAATGAGCTGAAGTTGATAGGAAGTGACCTTGATCGAAGGTGGGCCATAGTGTTTCCCAGAT